>JAWPHD010003828.1:0-204708 GCA_037043455.1 Cyrtodaria siliqua
TTCCTTGTAGCATTATCTTAAGGGCTGCATAAGCAATTTTGGTTCCTGTAACCCATGGGCTCCCATGGAACGCAAATTATGATAGCCCATAAAATGTGCCCCATTTCACATCAAATTTTGCGTGTAAGCTGTGTTTACAAGTCTATATCTCTTACAATTCTTACCCTAGCACAACCAAATTTGGCCATTAGCTTCCTTATAGCATTATCGTAAGGGCTGCTTAAGTAATATTGGTTCCTGTAACCCCTGGGCTCCCATAGAACCCAAATTCTGATAGCCCTTAAAATATGTCTGTTTCACATCAAATTTTGCGTGTAAGCTGTGTTTACAGGTCTATATCTCTCACATGTTTTGTTCTAGCTGAACTTAATTTTGGAATTGGTTTCCTTATAGTATGTTATAAAGGGTTGGATAAGTAATTTTGTCTTCTGCAAATTCTGGGCTCCCATGGAACCCAAATTGTGATGGCCCATAAAATGTGCAATAAATGCAGATCTAGGTTTGCATGTATATATCTATAATTTTGGTTTGGGACTTGTTATAGCATTACGCATCTTATTACTTCACCCATATTGGGTCATGGGCTCCCTCATCCCCCCCCCTCTACCCCTGCCCCCACTCCCCTCCACCTTTTTTTTTTTTTACATATTTCTGTGTTGTTTTAGTCAATTCTTAAACATATATGTTGCAACCCTCCCCGCTCCCACCACCCCGACCCCCCGCCTCTCACCCCATCACCCATCCCGCCCCCGACTTGAAACCTTTTTTTTTTTTTTACATATTTCTGTGAGCTTTTGTCAATTCTTACACATATATGTTTCAACCCTCCCCGCCCCCACCACCCCGACTCATCCCATCACCCCCCCACCCCCCACCCCGCCCCAGACTTTTTTACATATGTCTGTGTTGCTTTTGTCAGTTCTTACACATATATGTTGCAACCCTCCCTGCCCCCACCCCCCCCCCCCCCCTCATCACCCCACCCACGACGCCTTTTTTTTACATATTTCTTTGTTGTTTTAGTCAATTCTTACACACATATGTTGCCCCATCCACCCCCCCCCCGCAACCCACTGCTGCCTCTCACCCTCACCCCCGCTCCACCCCACCCCACCCCACCCCACCCCCACTTGGAACTATTATATTTTTTTTGACATATTTCTGTGTTGCTTTTGTCAATTCTTACACATATATGTTGCAACCCCCCCCCCCCCTTCACCCAACCCCTCTCACCCAATCACACCCCCCCCCCACCCCGCCCCACACTTGGAACTTTTTTTTTTTTTTTACATATTTCTTTATTGTTTTAGTCAATTCTTACACACATATGTTGCCCCCGACCCCCAACCCACTCCCGCCTCTCACCCCCGCTCCCCCGACCCAACCCCCACTTGAAAATCTAATTTTTTTTTTTTTTACATATTTCTGAGTTGTTTTAGTAATTTCTTAACTTTTTTTTTTATTTTTACATATTTCTTTGTTGTTTTAGTCAATTTTTACACATATATGTTGCCCCCTCCCCCGCCCCAACCCACTCCCGCCTCTCCCCCCGCTATCCCCCACACCCCACCCCCACTTGAAACTTTTTTTTTTTACATATATCTGTGTTGCTTTTGTCAATTCTTACACATATATGTTGCCCCCTCACCGCCCCCCCCACCTACACCCGCCGATCACCTACCCCAACCTCCCAGCCCCCTAGATTTTTTTTTTTTTACATATTTCTTTGTTGTTTTAGTCAATTCTTACACATATATGTTGCACCCTCCCCCCAGCCCCCAACTCACTCCCGCCTCTCCCCACCCCGCTCCCCCACCCCACCCCCACTTGAAACTATATATATATTATTTTTTTTTACATATTTCTATTTTTTTTTTTTTTTTACTTATTTCTTTGTTGTTTTAGTGAATTCTTACACATGTTGCCCTCCCCACCCCACGCCTCTACCCCATCCCCACTCAAACTCGATTTTTTAATTATTTATTTTTCTTCATATTTTGGTGTTGTTTTGGTGAATTATTACATAGCTTCTTACACATATATGTTGCCCTCACCTTCCCCACTCCCCCAACCATCCACCCCCGCCTCTCTTCCACCCCCACCCCGCACCCAACTCAAAACTCGATTTTTATTTTTTTTATTTTTTTATACATCTTTCTGTATAGTTTTGGTCAGTTCTTACACATAGTTATGTTGTGCTCCCAACCCCACCCCACATTGTTGTAGCCTTGTTTTCTGATGGTATATACTAGCTATAAATTTATTATTCTTCGAAAAAACGAATAGTCGAGCTGCGCTGTTCTCCGACAGCTCTTGTTAATTTAATTTGCTTATATGAAAATGAGTGTATGAATACAATATTATGGCATCTCAGTGTTTATGTTTTTAAAGGGACCATTCATTCATGAGACAAGTTCTTTCTTAGAAGATACATGACCCCCATTTTTCTGTGGATTTTTTGGCAGCATATGTGTCATTTGTGATGAGAATGTAAGTTATTCATTTTTAATTTGGGTCTTGATATAAATGACAATATGGCATTTAAATTTTAATTTACACACAATTCAATGCAACAATCAATGGGTGTGTTACACCTTAATCCAACTAAAATGCCGACACAATATTAGATTGAAGAGCTACTTCAAGGGGAGTAACGTTTTATACAACTTCAATATCTACAGATCTTTCAACAGTTCCTGAGTAGACCTCAAACTTACTAACACTTCGATCATAGTTTATGAACACATAAATACTGCATCTGTCTGTATTGTGTTAAAAAGGTAAAGAATCGTAATGTTGGTTTCTTTCAATTCTTTGAAATATACATATACAGTACCTGTGTTTATGAAGAACGTACAAAAACAAATGTGATAAATGTGCAAGTGGCCCAAAAGTTGGAGTTAGTGTTGACGAAACTTTTCCCGACACAATAGCAGTTGATTTCGAGCAGTGGTCAACTAGACTCTCAATTTCGTCTAAGTTTCGTCTGACGACCAGTTTTGTTTTCTTTTGGACATGTGTCAACAATGGACATTGTGTCAACAATAATTGTCGTCTGACACTACTTTTGACATAAGCGCGCGTGATAAACCGGATTGAAAAGTACCTCCGACGTTAAACATTTGCGACTTCGCCTCGGTGGCACGAAATACCCAAATTTAACCAAATCTAGCCAAATCCACCCAAATCTACCCAAATTCTTACCCAAATCTACCCAAATCTGCCCAAATCCTAGCCCAAATCTACCCAAATCTACTTGTCCAATGGTCGGAACGGGAATGCAATGAACAATACCTTTACGTTATATTTGTTCATGTATAGCGCTCCACTACTCCCCCCACCCACCCCAACACAACACTGGCACGGCTTCTTTTAAAAAAATTTTTAGCTGATTTTGATCGCATACAGCAGGTCAGGGTCATACCAATAACTTTATAACTAGTAGTTGTCTTGCTTGAAACTCAAAGTTCAACCACAGTGCCGTGTCGCATGATTCTTCTTGGATGTATCAGGCAGACAGAGAGACAGACAGACATGCACACATACATATACGCGCACGCACGCACACACACACACATACGCACTATATAAATATTAATGCTAGTATTGGTCGGGTCGGTGTCAGTATAATGTAACTGGGGGCGTTATCATTTGACGGCGTGATATTATAATGGCAGCAATATAAAGTTTATAAAGTCTGTTTACATGTGGCAGCAATATCCTTTACGCCCATCTTAATTATTATGTGTATAATTCAAATGTTAATTAATTTAGAATTTGGTCAATGCAATTTTCATTTATGGTAAATATATTTGTTCACTAGAACAACATGGACAGAATCTTTCCTTCAAAATAAGTGTGTCTTCTAATAGAGAAAGATTGCCGTTGTCCCTTAAATTCTTCTTACAAGGCGATGTTGAACAGGACATTCATTCATTTATAATAGTTTTGGTAAGTAATACACTGCTACACTGTGTCTACGTGATATATGGGTTAATGTCCCGCTGTGCCGATCATTACTTTTCAATAACATTTATGACTTTCGAAATACACAGCTAAGTCCGTGATATATGATCAACCTCCCGTTGCGTGTCCGATTAGGCAGTTACGTAACAACACTGATAAGATTCTACAAATTTCATATAGAACACATCTATATTTGGCCGTATTTAAGGGTATGTCGTAAAGAAAATAGGTCTGTATCCATTTTGCATTGATACAATATTATTATGCATGCAACTATATTTAATATGTTTGTGAGACGATGCAGCTTTTAACTGATAATGTATACACACACTTATTTAAACTTGTTAGTGTGAGACCGTGGAGTTAGTTCTACTCTGCGAATATTTAGGAACATATTTATGTATTATGTCAGTACGTCTACTAAGACTAGATAGCATGTATATTACATGTACCCCTATTTTAGCTGATTTACCATCGTAATATCACTGAGCAATTGAACAAAGCGACGTTATCCACCCCCACCCCCATCCCCCACCATTCACTCAACGTCCCCATCTACCCCATCGCACGCACACACGCAAGCACGCAAGCAAGCACGCACGCACGAACGAACGCACGCACGCACGCATATGTAGCAACGAAAGCATATGTGTTGCCCCCATCATTCGTGCCACGTTAAATGTGGGAAAATATTTATTGTTTTAGAAGTTACACTGTTCATGCACATATACTTTCGTGCCACGTTATATGTGTATAGTGGTATATTTGGGCAAGGATTTGTGTAGATTTGGGTAAATATTTCGTGTTTCAGAAGTTACACTGTACACATATACTTTCGTGCCACGTTATATGTGCATGGCGGTGGATTTAGGCAATGATTTGGGTAAATTTGGGTAAATATTTCTTGTTTCAGAAGTTACACTATACACATATACTTTCGTGCCACGTTATATGTTTATAGTGGTAGATTTGAGCAAGGATTTTGGTAGATTTGGGTAAATATTTCTTGTTTCAGAAGTTACACTATACACATATACTTTCTTGCCACGTTATATGTGTATAGTGGTAGATTTGGACAAGGATATGGGTAGATTGTGGTATATTTGGGTAAGGATTTGGGTAGATTTGGGTAGATTTGGGTATTTTGTGACACCCCTTCGCCTGTCATACGATCTAAAAAAACTTACGCAAAGATTTTTAGTTACGATCAAGTTCATAATACAGTCCTACGATAATCGTAGATCACATCGTAAATACAAAACTTACGACAAAATATATCTTACGGTACGATGTTTAATAAAACGGGCCCCAGCTCCATAACTGATATAGTGGAACCAAATGAACAGCTCTATAACTGATATAGTGGAACCAAATCATCAGCTCTATAATTGATATGATGGAACCAAATGATCAGCTCTGTAACTTATATAGTGGAACCAAATGATCAGCTCTATAACTGATATGGTGGAACCAAATGATCAGCTCTATAACTGATATAGTGGAACCAAATGATCAGCTCTATAACTGATATGGTGGAACCAAATGATCAGCTCTATAACTGATATAGTGGAACCAAATGAACAGCTCTATAACTGATAATAATCTTATATTCATTGCTTCTCATACATATAGTTTTGCATGTTATGTGGTTCAAGTTAAATGCTTGAAGAATGACCATATTCCTCTCATCAAAGCTTCCCTTTCTGTATTTTAGTGACCTTTATAATTTACGGTCTGTACACAAAAAATATTTAATATGAAAAAAAGAGTTATTATTAACTTGCTATTCATGAAGAAATTTGTCACATTAAAGTTGCCAATTACATATGGTTGCTTATATAAGAGGAATATGGTAATTTAGGGCAAACAAGTAGTTAATTGTTTACTTTATTGATTTGAGCTTGAGAAGATGCATCTGCCTGTACGTATGCTGCATATTCGTACGCCAATATTTCTTTTATGAAATACATTTTATATTTTTAACCAAGATTTGCTTATGTTCATTTGTCCTTTAATTGTACATGTAGACTCATATCCATGGCAAATATCATGGATCCATTGCAAATATCATGGATTTTCACAGAATGCCAGGAATTTCCATGGAATCTTATGATGGCAAATGCCGTCAGAATACTCCATGGAATGCCGTTGATTTCCATGGAATGCCATGGATTTCCATGGCAGTTCGTTTTTGTGATTTTGAAACTGCTACATCAAATGATGGAAAGTTCCGTCCCAATACTCCATGGCACTTTATTTCAATAAATCTAGAGACGGGAGGTTGCGGGTTCAAGTCCCAGTGTCGCCATATTTAGACTAATGTTACCCCTATAAATAACCAACCCATATGTCTATAGATATGACACTCCTATATCACCCGTATATATAACCACCATATATGTCTATAAGCATGACAGTCCTATACCACCCCTATATATAACCACCCTATATGTCTATAGACCTGACACCCCTATATATAACCACCCTATATGTCTATAGGCATGACAGTCCTATATCAGCCCTATATATGACTACCCTATATGACTATAGGCATGACATTCCTATATCAGCCCTATATATATAACCACCCTATATGTCTAGAAGCATGACTCCCCTATATCAGCCTTATATATAACCACCCTACATGTCTATAGGCATGACAGTCCTATATATGCCCTATATATAACCAACCTATATGTCTGTAGACATGACAGTCCTATATCACCCGTATATATAACCACCTTATATATATATAGGCATGACAGTCCTATATCACCCCTATATATAACCACCCTATATGTCTATAGACATGACACCCCTATATCACCCCTATATATAACCACCCTATATGTCTATAAGCATGACACCCTATATCACCCTATATATAACCAACTTATATGTCTATAGACATGACACTCCTATATCACCCCTATATATAACCAACCTATATGACCTACCTACCCACCAAGTTTCATGTCAATATATTGAAGGAAACTAAAAATATTGAGCGGAAAACAAAGTGTAAATGACAGAATGAGTGACCGACCCCAAGTTAATAGTTCTCTGCTTTTCTCAAAGCGGGGAACAAAAACAAATGCATAGACATTCGTAATACTTAAGGATTGTTTTTCATTTTTTGCAATGTTATCGATGTATAACGCATGTAGATGGGTCAAATGTTAAATAAAACTACTTCGCTACGTTACACAGTTTTATTCCATGTGTTCTCCACATTGAGGTGCTATAGACATCGATAAGATTGCAAAATATGAAAAACAATCATTGAGTATTACAAGTTTGATGAAAGCATTACACTCTTTGAAAGAGTGCCATGGAGATTGTGCATACACATTTAAACAGTGAAAATGTTCAAATTTCAGGCATAAATACTGACATACTCCTTGGGGACTCTGCATATCCAAGTAAAACATACCTTTTAACACCATACATCCATCCGACAGAAGAACATCAACAGAAATACAAAAAAGAGCACTGCAGAACACGAGTCACCATAGAACAAACATTTGGAATGTTAAAGAGGAGATTTTCCATTTGTAAAAGTTCAATACCAGTTTCGCCAGTGAAAGCCGTCAAAATCCCTCTAGCATGCAGAGTTCTACATAACATTAGCATTATCAAAAAGAATATTATCCCTGCACAACATCATTTAGATTTAATGCAGATGACCACATTGATAATGAAATATTGCAAAATATGCACACAGGTCTGAATGTGGGAGATCATATCTCAAGAACTGTGTTTTGTAACCGGAGGCCTCGGGTTCAATCCTCTGTGATGCCACTGAGTTTCGTCGGTGTGTTCTTGGGCAAGACATTTTCTCTTAGCCTCGTCCGTCGGATGGGGACGTAAACCGGGCGGTCCCGTGTATCGGTCTATCCTCCGAGCACGTTAAAGAACCTTAGGAATCTATTCGATAATAAGTATAGGGTAAGGTTCCCGGATTCCTATGTATCCTTCACCTCTCTCAGTGGGCGGCTCTAAATAACCTATACTGTGTTGATGGCTGTTAAACAACATTCAATTCAATTTACCCTGTAAAATTCTATAGTTCTGTTCACAAATTTTAATGGTTGCAAAAGTTTTGACGGCTTACAGTTACAAAAAACATACCTCAGTTATTTACTTTACCAGGTAGGGCCTAGAATTATCAACTGTATTCGTCTTTGCAATGTCTGCTGTTAGCAAATACATCGATGACTCTACATCGGCATTGTTTGCTTGACCCATATATATTGGATCTTAAACGAGTTCCCATTTCATATAAGATTTATGAAACGAGATATGAATTATTTTTATTTTAACGAGCCTTTTAGCGAGTTAAAATTAAAAATAATTCATAACGAGTTTCATAAATCTTATATGGAATGGGAACGAGTTTAAGATTCTTTTTATCACAAAACATTGCAATCAAATTAGTAAAAATTAATTCAGATGGACATAGAACCGCCACGACGTCAGACACACTTTAACGCCAAAACGTCATAAAATATGTGACGTCGTAACGTCGCATCTCACACATAACGTTGCGTATAAAAGAGTTTGTGTTTTACCTCTTTACAAAATAGCAGTTAACGCCAACTTTTTAACAAACCAACAGCAATGTTTTGTATAACGTACATTAATTTTATAAGCTGTCACAAATAATAAGTTTATGACTCAGATCTGGGTGAATTATAATAAATAAAATAGTTTCAGTTAATAAACTTGCGTAGTGTTACAGGCTTAACACAACCAATCAAAATCGTTCGAGGTTGTAGTACACGTTTGTCATACAGTAGAATATTAAATGGGTGTTCGACACTGCTAACAAGGGACGTTATGTGATAAAAAGGTATTTTAAATCAACAAAGTGAGAGATGTGTCATCACAGACCATAAATTGTTACTGCAGTATCATCATGTTTTTTTTTATCCTGCAACATATTGCAGTTATAATTATAAATTGTGAACTACCACACCCCAATTGCATTAATCACACCAATTGCATTAATCGTCTGGACCCGTGTGGCTCCCGAGTGCCCCGTTTGGTCACGGGGCAAAGAATAGGGCCACTGCGGATCCCTTTGGAGGGGTAGGCAGAGGGTAGAATCCCCCAGATTCATGTTCATTTTATCATTAGCTCTACTGGCCGAAGGCCAGCAAAGCTTATGGGATGGCGAGTTGACCGTCGTCCGTCCGTCGTCCGTCTGTTAACTTTTGCCTTGTGAACACTCTAGGGCCTTTATTATTAATTAAATCTTTACGAAACTTTGCCAGTATCTTTATATCAATGAAAGCTCGGATAAATTTGAAAACCAGCCGGATCGAATAAATTTCACCGGAGTTATGGCCCTTGTTTTGCTGAAAAATGCCATATTAAGCCTTGTGAACATTATAGCACCTTCATTTATTATTTGATCTTTACCAAACTTGCACAGATTGTTAATATCAATGAAAGCACGGACAAGTTCGAAAACCAGCCAAATCGGATCAGTAACGCCGGAGTTATGGCCCTAGTTTTTTCTGAAAATTGCTAATTTCTGCCTTGTGAACGCTCTAACACCTTCATTTATAATTTGATGGTTAGCAAACTTGCACAGGTTGTTAATACCAATGGTAGCTTGGACAAGTTCGAAAATCAGCTAAATTGGGTCAGTAACACTAGAGTTGTGGCCCTTGTTTTTTTCTGAAAAATGCTATTTTCTGCCTTGTGAACATTCGAGCACATTCATTTATTATTTGATTTTTACCAAACTTGCACAGATTGTTAATAACAATGAAAGCTCAAACAAGTTTGAAAACCAGCTAAATCGGATCAGTAACACCGGAGTTATGGCCCTTGTTTATTTCTGAAAAATGCTTTTTTCTGCCTTGTGAACGCTCTAGGGCCTTCATTTTTAATCGTACCTTTACTTAACTTTGCCAGTGTCTTTATATTAATGAAAGCTCGGACAAGTTTGAAAACCGGCAAGATCGAATAATTTCACCGGAGTTATGGCCCTTGTTTTGCCATATTAAGCCTTGTGAACACTCTAGCACCTTCATTTATTATTTGATCTTTACCAAACTTGCACAGATTCTTAATATCAATGAAAGCTCGAAAACCAGCTAGATCGGACCATTGACAGCGGAGTTATTGCCATTGATTTAGTTAAAAATGTTCTATTTTGCCTCATTAAGACGATAGGGCCTTCATCTTTCATCCAATCTTTACCAAACTAAACCAGATTGTTTATATAAATGAAAGCTCGGACAAATTTGAAAAACAGCTTGATCGGACCATTAACAGCGGAGTTATGGCCCTTGATTTAGTTAAAAATGCTATATTTTGCCTCGTTAAGTTGATAGGGCCTTCATTTTTCATGCGATCTTTATGAAACTTTACTAGATTGTTAATATCAATGAAAGCTAGGTCAAGTTTGAAAACCAGCCAGATCGGACCAGTAACAGTGGAGTAATGGCCCTTGATTTAGTTAAAAATCCTATATTTTGCCTCGTTTAGACGATAGGGCCTTCATCTTTCATTAGATCTTTAAGAAACTTTAAGAAAGTGTTTGTTTTTTTGTGTTTTGTGGTTGACTGTCGACCTTGAATGCTGCTTTCCCTGTCCGATATTTTTATCCTTCTTAATATGCACAATTGTGTTGTTTGTGCCGTGTGGCGACCGTAAAAAAGTCTCCCCATACATCCAATCAATATTGTTATTTTTACATCCTACAGGGATTGTATAATATTCATTGATCCACTTTTCCTTAAACACGTGTGTTTCATATACCACGTTGAAGGTTTTGTGCTTATCGACATTTTGGCCCATTTTATTAGGGTTTTCCTTAACTTTCCTCATTATCTTGCATTAGACACTGACGTGAGTTTTGGACCTCTTTTAACAGTCCGTACGTTTACTAATATTATTTCTTATGGATCTTTGATACGATTCTATTTCGTATCTCTAATAAATACTTATTGGCCCTTATTTCGCTTTTTACAGAATGGTATTACTCTCCATAAAAACAATTATGAGTCTTTTAGCTAAAACTTTAAAAATAAATCTTTCACCTCTTCGGTTACACTCTTCGTCATCAATACAAATTCCACAAAATAACTCTTCATTTCTTAGAACTAAACCATATGTACGCCTTACACCTTTAAATCTTCATTCGGCAACCTCGTTTCATGTTCCTTCTAATAATATTACTAGGATTTTTAATAATGGCTCAAAAGTTTCCGTAACTCCTCTAGGATCACCTGTTTTGAGGAAATACCATATAAAGTCTCCTTTCAGAAATCATTTAGTTCATTCAAGACGCAGGGTGTTTCCCTCTATTTATAAGTGCAATGCTAAGAGGTGCAGTTGTTGCAATTATTTATCGTGCAAGTCCACCATTGAATCAGCTGTTAATGGTAGATTGTTTAATGTATGTCTATCTTCAAATGTTGATTGACGTACTACTCAAGTCATTTATGTTCTGACTTGAAATGCACCACTTTGCGGTATACAATATGTTGGACAAACAGGTCGATCCTTAAAAGTTCGATTTCGTGAACACAAATATAATGCAAGTAATCCTAAAAAGTTAAAAAATTACTTGTGCCAACACTTTCGTCAGTCAGGTCATATTTTTAATTACGTAACTGTTCAACCGGTTGAATATTTATTTTTTGATAATGATGCTACTAAAAGCTTCAAAATAAAAGTTAGACATATTGCAGAACTTAAGTGGATGAAAAACTTACAGACACCTTATCCACTTGGCCTTAATGACAATATTTATCAAGAAGGAAATATTTCTAAAGATCCTAATATTGACATTTTTTCTATATTTTCTATTCGAAAGCGTAAATCTAGGTCTCATGGTCTTAGGCGTAATGGTAACATCAAACGTAAATCGCGTGTAATTATTTCTGTCGCTGATTTACATACTATTTTTAAACAGTCTGGAAAGCACTCTATGCTTTCACGGCTTACCTCTTTGTCTATTTCTTTACTAAAGTTGATCGACGAGGAAGCCGACAAAATTTTCATTCGTACAGATCCCTTGTATAACACTGCTTCCATAGTTCAAAGCTACACACAACATGTTCTCCGACCCCATATTGACAAGGAGTCTGATCACGTCAGGCATTTTCTAAAACTACTATATATTAATAAAGGTATTGATTTCATTGACAATGTATTTTTCGGGATACTCATGTAGTTGATTCTATCCCAAAATATTTCAAAAATTCCGAAAGTCCTGTAATTTGTTATAAGTATAAAAAGCCTATTAGAAATATTATTTTCAACTACAACAAAATAGTTTCTGACCTTGATATAGTACATAATACTCCTAAGGAATGTGAATGCAACACATCAAAATTTTGCTATGCTCCAGCAGGTCATGTCATCACTGGTAATTTTGATATTGTTGATAAACGTATTCGGCATTTGTTTTCGAAAGGTCCTAAATATAGATTAGCTTTAGTTATTGATTTTAATGCCTGTCGTGAACAGATCGCCCACTCCATTGAAGCTTTTAGTATAAAATGGTGTCGTAGAGAACATGCGGACCCAAACTCGCTTTCTACTTGGAAAATGTCTATTCTTAAAATTATAGAAAAACGTATTAACTTTTATAATGCTAACCCCTCTTTACTACCTCCGAGACCTAGGTTTTCCTTTCGTAATCTAAAATCGGAAATGCAGGAATTTCATAATAAATGTGTTTTAGTTCCTGTAGATAAAGCAGCTAATATGTAATTATTGTTTGACGCCTACATTACGTCAATTTTTTATCTCTGGAACTCGGCAGCACCAATTCGTATACTCCAGTTAATTCTACTAAGGATGATGTTGTTTCCGCACATATCACTCGGTGCACTACTTTCAAGGCTGGTGTAAACGATAAGCAAAATAAACTTCCTACCATGTACAGGATTCCTAAATTACATAAAAATCCGTATAAGGCTCGCTTTATTTCTAATTCTAGTGCCTGCACCACAACAAACATCTCCAAACTTTTAACTTCTTGTCTTACTGCCGTTAAAGATCACGTTAAACTATATTGTGATAAAACTTCTGAAAACTCTGGGATTAATTTATTTTGGTCTATAAAAAATTCAGGAGACGTTCTTGATAAAATTTTCAATAAAGGTCAAGTTTCATCAATAATTACTTTTTGACTTCTCTACACTATATACAACCTTACCACATCATCTTATTAAAGACAAGCTAATTTCTCTTATTCAAAAAACATTCGCTAGAGAAAATACTACATTTTTGGCATGTAATAATATTAAAGCGTTTTTCACTAACGGCAGTTTAGACAATTATACTATGTGGACTTGCTATGAAGTTTGTGAAGCACTCATCTTCCTATTAGATAATATTTTCGTCAGGTATGGTACCACCGTTTATAGACAAATTGTTGGTATCCATATGAGTACGAACTGTGCACCACTTGTCGCAGATTTTTTTATTTTGCTATGAAAGGGATTTCATGTTGAGTCTTTCATCAGATACCCAGGCAGATGGTATTGAAGCCTTTAATGACACCTCTCGGTATCTGGATGACACACTGAACATTGACAACCCTTTCTTTCCAACTATGGTTCATAATATTTATCCTAAAGAACTTCGGCTTAATAAAGAAAATGTGTCTGATAATAACGCTTCTTTCCTTTATTTAGATCTCTCGATTGAAAATGGTAAAATAATTTGCAAAATCTGTGACAAGAGAGATGATTTTAATTTTGACATTGTTAATTATCCCCACTTGGATGGGGATGTTCCCCGAGCAACTTCTTATGGGGTGTATCTGTCTCAACTTATTCGTTTTTCTAGAGCTTGTACTCGAGTTGAGGACTTTAATATTCGTAATCTTTGTATAACTAAAAAGTTACTCAATCAGGGTTACCGTTACCATAAACTTCGTAAAACCTTTGCTAAATTTTATTATCGTAACCCTGATCTTCTTTCCAAATATAAATGTAATTTAAGGACTCTTCTGCGACAAGGACTATCACAACCTGACTTCTATGGTGATGTGATTTATAAACTTCGTAAGATTCTTGGTCATGATCACTTTCATACTGTCTTTGTTAAACTTGTTAAAATGTTTATCAAAAGAGGTTATGACCCTATCATTTTGCAACGTACTACATGCTTGGTGGTGGACCCTTTTACAGTTCGACACTATGCTTTCCTCTTTAAATGTACGATGACCGGACAGGCTGTGGACCCTATGATGACGCCTACCTAAAGCCCATTGGGACGGTGGCGTTTGATGTGTGTCCATGATCTTTCTTGTCGTGCCCTTAATGGTGTATTCTCTTACTGCTCTGGCTTCTGCCAAGTCATTGAGTACCTTCATTGTGGCTTTCTAGGCTATTGTTTTTTTGTATTATATTTACACGAGCATATTTGTGTTTTACTTATATTGCCTATTGATGCTGCCTTGTTGGTTAGAGATAAGATCATGGCGGGGATTTCTTTATTTACACTGTCCTGTTTTAATGGGATGACATTAGGGTGAGTGTGAGGTTTGGTGCACCCTAGAACCGGTTTAAACCCCCAGTGGCCTACTTTGCCACTGACCGTTCCAAGGCGGTAGCCCTATTGTCAACCCTTTTGTGTTTGAGATGTCGTTTGCATTATTTATTACTTTTACCTTTTCGTTTGTCTGTTTGCGTGTTTGTTTTTGTGTTTTGTGGTTGACTGTCGTCCTTGAATGCTGCTTTCCCTGTCCGATATTGTTATCCTTCTTTACCAGATTGTTAATATCAATGAAAGCTTGGACAAGTTCGAAAACCATCCAGATTGGACCATTAACATCGGAGTCATGGCCCTTGATTTTCTGAAATATGCTATATCGGCCTCATTAAGAAGAAAGTGCCTACATTTGGCCGGATTTCATTGAAACTTTGCAGGGATGATCAGTACCAAGCCTAGTTGTACATAGTCACCGTGTTCCAGTTGAATGATTTTGGCGGAGTTATAGCCCTTTAAAGGTTTTAATACACAAACTTTGTTCTGACTAGTTCTCCTGAACCCCTGGCCGGATTTAAACGAAGCTTTTTAGGGATGATCAATTCCATGGCTAGTTGTGTAGATCATTGCATTATTCCGTTTGAATGATTTTTTTGGCAGAATTATGGCCCTTTAAAGGTTTTAATACACAAACTTTGTCTGATCTACTTCCCCTAAACCCCTCGCCAGAATTCAATGAATCATTGCAGGGATGATCAGCACCAATCCTAGTTGTGCATGTCATCGTCACGTTCCGGTTTACAGATATTTGACAGAGTTATGGTCCTTTAAAGGATTTTGATACCACAATTTTTTTCCGGGCTAGTTCTCCTGAACCCCTGGCTGGATATAGACGAAACTTGACAAGGATGATCACTATCAAGCCTAGTAGTACATATCATCGCCATATTTCGGTTGAATGATTTTTGGCAGAGTTGTGACCCTTTAAATGTTTTAATACACAAACTTTGTCCAGATTAGTCTCTTCTGAACTCTTTGCCAGATTCCAGCGAATCTTGGCGAGAATGATCAGTACTAAGCCTAGTTGCACCTATCATTGCCATGTTCTGGTTGAATGATTTTTGAAAGACTTACGGCCCCTTATACATAAACTTTATCTTGAGCCAGTAGAGCGTCCACAGGCCCTCTTGGGCCTCTTGTTTTTTGTTCATGTTCATTAAAGGTCTTCATCATGATCCCTGCATTGTTTCAGGTGCCATCTCGCTCACATCAAAAGATCAGTGGCAGAAAAACAATAAATGTGGCTCCAACGTAAATGGAGTTTTTACGATAGAATTTGCAGCAACTCTGCAGTTCAGGATGAGAAGGTTCTAGGCCCATTTTCCATATTTTATCTCAATGTACATGAAGGATGAGCCTGGCATGTTCATGCCTGTTACCATATAACCTGTAATGTGTTGGTGCGCCTTAAAACCCCAATTCAATTCATTAATCGTCTGAAACTTGTTATTGATCTCAAATTTAATTGTCCAGTTAAAGTATTTGAGGTGACTCTATTGCACACATTGCGTTAAATACAATGTAGGTAAATTATTTGGAAAAGTGTCTATTATAAAAAAAAATACTGAAAATGAAATTCCAGCTTGGGATTGATCTCAAGCTTGAGAAGTTTAGTGCAAGCGGAGTAAGTTTTTTATTATAAAAAAGTATTTCTGTTTGATACTACATACGCACCTTCTGTAGGAAAACCATGTTTAATTACGTTGGTCAGGAAAACCCCAATCAAAATTTGAAAACATCATTTTGACGCTTTACAATGCATATTGTTCCTCTTTTATTGATAATGTTACGTAGCAAAAACTAAGTGACATAACTTATACTGGTTATGTATTGGAGATTAATATTAATGTTAAGTGACATGTTGAAAACATAAAAATATTCTACTATGCCCGGTTTTCCTTGAGCATGGCTCACATGTTTATGGAAAAATTAATGGCAATGGAAAACTGAGAAATGAAACGGTGTGACATTAGAATAAAGAAATTTACTCAATAAATAATGACTAAGTACCTGTGCATTATTGTGGAATAATGGATGGTTTCAATCTGAAATGTTGGCAGCTTAATTCACTACAGAGTAGCCGCAGTAAATTATCTGCAGATGTAACTGAAATAGAAATGCATTATTTCATGATAATGCACTGCAAAATCAATTCAGACATGTCTGCTCTCTAACTTGGGTAAATGTTATTCATATTCAATCTTAATGGTACTCTGTCACAGTGTCTGTAGGCACATTAAGTCTATATACAATGCAAGTTTATTATTTTACACCCAACGGGCATATTCTGCCCCACTAGGCGGAGGTTTTGTTCATAATAATATCATCCCGATAAAGAGACATTATATATTCTTTGAGCTTTATTGGTTTAAAGGGACTGTCGGCAATCTTGAAAATTCAAGTAAAAGTGGTATATTGTGTTTTAGTATCTAATTGATATGTAAAATGCAGTACATGTACAATGAATCAATTTCTTCAATTTCTACTTTTAGTTTAATTATTATGAAATAGTCTGTTCTGGAAACCTTGGCGATGATGCAACTGGTGTTGTTTTTCATAAATAATACGTTGTATGGGTGTTATATTGATATCAGTTGTATATATAATTTAATGAAGAGGTATAGCGATCACACAAATGCAACTTATTTCAGCCTTAAAGTATTGTATGAATTCATATTTATGAGTTACACAACACAATTTTGTAGAGTCAGCGTAATTCAAAGTCAGACATCTTTGATATACCATAATTACATCGGACAGAACCCGATGACTACTACTACAAACACATTATGATGGTTTTATTTGTATTTGGATTTACCCCCCAAATATTGTTCCAGATTGCCGACAGTCCCTTTAAGCTAAATATAGTGCAAGCTAGATAAGACGATATGTTTGCGTTAAACTTACAATTAATATTATAATCGAAATAAGGTATTATTTTGTAAGACCTGTATATGACGGTCTTCACGATAAACCACTGCTCATATAATAAAAAACGTGTACTTTGATACTCCTTAAACCCTAAGGGAATACATATATTATTACATTCATTGTGCTGTCTAGTTGGTCCTGACTAAAATTAAGTCAGTGACTTACAAAATATAACATTCCTCTGAGCGCTATTCCAGGAATTTCAATATTGGGGTGGTATGCGTTAATTTTTCATATTCTAATATCTTCAACATTATTTATTTAAATAATTCAAACTTTGAATGTGTCTTCAAGTTCACTATCATCAAAGCTACTCAGATAAATAAGTTCCATAACGCTGTATTGGAATTTAGCAAAAGTATGGCCCTTTTTCAACTTAGAAATTTGTTAAAGTTTTGAACTTTTTCACATTCTAATATCTTCCAACATTGCTCATTTTCGATACAACTTAAGTCAAAAAATACTAACCATCTAAAGTCTACATCACAATATACAACATTTATTTTATTTGTTCGACAGTGGGTGGGGTAATCTTTTTCAGTATTCACATAAAAGTTTTACGTTAACATAAGACGAAACTTATCACTTTTATTAAATTAATTCTTATTGTCAACAGGCAGACTAGAATTTATTTTAGTGTGACGAAGAAGTATAGCCAATACATTTAAAATCTGCGGATTCCTTGTTTATTACAGATAATTGTTTAGCAAGACTAGCGGTTAGTGTTTTCTCCCAATACATATAGTATCATGAGCAGAGTGTATGATGGCCAACTGTATTTCAAACTTTGAACAGTAGTTTTTCGTGAAGACTGTCATTTAAAAAATATAATTTTATAACAAAATACTTGCACAAAACATTTGTCTGAGATTTAAACCTCAGATTTTTTAGCAAGCATTTTTTTTATAAAATTGTTTTTTCAAGAGCCACATTTCCTTTCTCACTGCTATGGCTTCTCATTTTTCTTTCAATAAATTAATTTCTAGTTGTAATTTTTCTTTTTCGAATTTCAAAATATCTTCAATTTTTCTTCGTTTTGTTCTAGCCAAACGATAGTGGTGGCTGTTTAAATACAAGGAACCACTGAGGTTGAGTTGGTTTCCAGGGTGGTACATTTACTGGTAGTACATGTATCTACCGGTAGCAGGTTTCCTGTAAAGGAGTACGATATTTTTCAAATTATTTAACTCATATTAACTTCAAAAATGATTATAGACTTGAATAGATTCATGACACTCGTTTTATTGTTGAAAAATTGTTGTTATGCCCCCGAAGGGTGGCATATAGTAGTCACACTGTCCGTCTTTCGGTCCCTTCGTTCACACGTACAATCATGTCCACTTAATAACTCTGACAATAATAGACGTATTTTCAAATAACTTGACACAATTGTTTACCACAACAAGACGACGCATCGCGCACAAAATCCAGGTCCATGCCTCCAAGGTCAAGGTCACACTTAGAGGTCAAAGGTCAAAACAAAAAAGTGCTCTCATGTCCAGTTAATCACTCTGACATTCCTGGACAGATTTTCAAATAACTTGATAAAAGTACTTACCGCAACAAACGACTTGTGCCGCAAAAAATCCTGGTCCATGGCTTCAAGGTCAAGGTCACACTTAGAGGTCAAGTCGTGTCCGGTCAATAACTCTGGCATTCCTGGACGGATTTTCAAATAACTTAGTAAAATTGCTCACCACAACAACACGACTTGTCGCGCACAAAATCCAGGTCCATGGCTCCAAGGTCAAGGTCACACTTAGAGGTCAAAATAAAGTGCTTTCGTGTCCGGTTAATAACTCTGACATTCATGGACAGATTTTCAAATACCTTGGCACAATTGCCCACCACAACAAGACGACGTGTCGCGCACAAAATCCAGGTCCGTGGCTCCCAAGGTCACACTAAGAGGTCAAAAGCCAAGTCGTGTCCAGTCAATAACTGGCATTCCTGGACGGATTTTTCAAATAACTTGGCACAATTGCTCACCACAACCAGACATGTCGCACACAGAATCCAGGTCCGTCGCTCCAAGGTCAAGGCCACAGAGGTCAAAGTCACTTCGGGGGCATTTGTCACTTACTGTGACATTTCTTGTTTGATAATGACTTTTTAAAGATTCTCCAAAATCAGAAATGTGAAAAGTTAAGCAAAACAATTCTATGTAAAGGTCAAGGTCACACTGAGGGTCATTATTGTATGTTTTCTTCTGACAAATGCGCAGCAGGCAACACAGGTGTTCCGGAAACACCATTCTAGTGTAAATATAAGTATTGAAGGTGATATTTAGATTTTTAATTATGTTATTACTGTTCACCTTTTTGATACCAAATAACTACACTAACACTGGACATATAGCCGAATAACAACGTAAATATTGTTTGTTTACATTATTGGCTTCATGCACACTTAAGAATTGTACACTTAAAAGTCAAATATCAATTGTGTTTTTAGCTCAACTGGCCAATGGAAAATCCTTTATTTATAAATAACAGCTAACAAGTGGCCAATATTAATGTACATGTATACGAGGATTTAACTTAATCCTAATGTTTTCATTCATTTATTTTATTATATTTGATTAAATCACTGATAGTCAAGCATACTTTCTTCCGATCTTTTTATATTTTTTTTCAGATATCATTTTTTGTTATATTCATATTGATTAGCCTATTGACTTTTAAAGTGCATGTAATGATCGGACAGTCCTGTTCTTCGATCTTAACTTGTATTTTTATGCTCCCGAAGGGAGGCATATAGTGATCGCACTGTCCATGCATGCTTCTGAAATAGTGTCTCCATCAATACTCAGAAACTATTGAAAGGAATTTCGTCAAACTTCACACAAATGTTAATCACAATGAGAAGGTGTGTCCCGCGCAAGATTTGGGTCCGTAACTGAAACTTCTAGGTCCCACTTGGATGTCAAAGGTTAAAAAACAACCTTGATTAACATTTACATGCATGATTTATAGTAATCGGGAAGAAATCGTCCATACCATTGCATGCATCTTCCAGCATCTTGTGAAATGAGTCTTCATTCAACATGCCAGGCTCATCAAGGTAATCCGGTATGTTTTCTGAAGGAACAATGAACAGAAATTATTCTTAGATTATTTTTTTTGTACTACATATACATATATTCAATGTACATACAAATATAAAAAGGATTACAACATTGTCAAAATTGTAAAAGTAAAAAAAATAGTGAGGTGATTTCAATAAAATTTTCACTCTGATATAATCTGTATCATAAACATTTAAAAGAATTAAATTAAACTTCACACTTGTGTTTGCTATCTATAAATGACGGGGCTAAAGCACCGTCAAAAACGTGCAAGTAACATAACTGTGCAACCTGTTTTGACAATGTTGTGACCCTTTTTAAATGTGTATGTACACTGAATATATTCAAAAGGCAGAATGGAATGAAAGTGTACACACTAGTCATCTTTGTAAATATTTAATATCTTTAGAAAAAGAAAGGATTGATAGATTTTTAAGGTGTCAGTTTCTAGGCAGACTTAAAAAGGTCAAATATGCTGTCCTTCCCACATCTAATGATATAAAGAACAATTTTCTGATAATTTTACATTGAGTTAAACATTAAATACATGTAAAGTCAATGTGTGTTATTGAACCAACTCCATGGTGTTAAGTTTAAACTTGTATTATATCAATGTATTTCATTCAGTACATTATATCAATGTATTGCGTCTGGTACATGCAATTCCTGAGAAATGACTAAATGCACACCAAAAAAATTGCCTCTGACGACAACAGAAATCAATACCGGTACAGAAGTATCTATGTCTCTTTTTCCTGGAAATATTAGTTGATATTATACAGTTTAGTTTTCTAACCTCCACACCTCCTGTTATACCACTGAGGGTGGGGTTCCTTCTTTTCTCCAGTTCTTCTACCCACAATGCTTCAGCAGGAGACAGAACTGGAGCAGCACCTCCTCCAGTGGGTGGGTTGAGGAGCTGGTCATATTTGCTCTTTGCTGAAAAATCATAATATATTTATAAATAAAGTATGATATATTTAATGGATATACAAAATGTCATTGAAAAGAATTGAACTCCTTACTGAATATCCAAATAAGACATTCAGAAAAGAAAACATTATGGCTGTTAAAAGGAATGTGGCAAATATGAATTTATGGACATAATAAAGGGGTAACATAACAAACTTTGGTTTATTAAGACTAGTAACCAATTAAACTTTATACATGCAGATTCCTCTGCTATCTTCCATTTTCTGATGGTATCTTGCTACATCAAAGAGGTTGATGCTACTGGTGTGATGTCAAATCATATTGCATGTAAAATGATGTCAAAATAAATTATCACTAAAGCAAGAATTAAAACTACAGTTTGTGTAACAAATATGATTTGCCCGATAAATTGATACAAAATAATAAACATCTCAGGATGTATCCAGAATGTAAGAATTATTGAAAACATATACATTTTGGGTGACCTTGCAACTTACTTGATAGAAAACTTTTAAATTTCAAAATGATCAATTATATATTTACACATCCGAGACTTCATGCATTAAGTTGGCATGGTATATAAATAAATAAATATCGGCAAATATTACATAAGGCACAGGCATCTGATTTTGCGTATATCATTTACATGATAGGGATGGCTGGCGTGGCGCAGTTGGTAGCGCGGCGGATTTGTAACCGGAGGCCCCGGGTTCAATCCTCCGTGGTGCCACTGAGTTTCGTCGGTGTGTTCTTGAGCAAGCTTTCCCTTAGCCTCGTCCGTCGGATGGGGGCGTATTCCGGGCGGTCCCGTGTATCGGTCTATCTTCCGAGCACGTTAAAGAACCATAGGAATCTATTCGATAATAAGAGTAGGGCACGGTTCCCGGATTTCTATGTATCCTTCACCTCTCTCTGGGGCGGCTCTATATAACCTATACTGTGTTGATGAGCCGTTAAACAACATTCAATTCAATTCAATTTACATGATAGAATGCAAGTTTTTAAATTTTCTTATCAAAACAACTTATATGAAATTGTCATGTCAACTGTATATAACTTTATTTCCAAAGCCTCTATGACAAGTTCCTCCAGTGGCTGTACAAAGACTACATGGATAATATAGCGTGCAATTTATACAATATACAAATGGAGTGCCGTGTATGTGTGGATTTTTGCCACTAATTTTAAGTTATTATATTTCTATAAATGGTATATATGTGTATGATATATATGTATTTTGGGCGTTTTGCTGTAATTTTTCGGCTCACTCTAAATTACAGCAGAACGACCCAAAATACATATATAAAAAAACTCCTATCACAAGGTGTTGAAATAAACTGAGCCAGAGTTATATTCTGAGATTGTTTAATAAAAGTTGATTTGTTATTAAATTTACACCCAAATCAACGAATAAACACGAAATTAATAAAATATGATTTTTAAGGATTTTTAGGAGAGAATCATATAAATCAATTCTTCCGCATCAAATTTCTATATGTCTCAGCCTAATACATTCAACAATATATGGCTTTACTACTTCCCAGTATCTATGTTTTAATCTAACTACATGTATATGAGCACCACAACCAACACATATTTGATATTTTGCATTTGTACCTTTTCCACATTTTAGACACGGTAAAACTTTACTTTGCTTTGCTCTATATTTATGTAAACTGCAATAGTTTGAATTTTTTGTTGTTTTATTTTAACAAGGCTCGTGACATCCAACTTTGAGAAATTGGCAAATGTTTTCAATTTTTTTAGTGTTTTCCATTTTCTTTTTCTTGTTACAATAAATATTTTTTTACATTAAGAAGAATTTTTTTTATAATATATATTACAAAAATGAGTACTGAAGACGTGAAATACATTTTACAATTACACCGGGATGGAATAATTAATAATGATCAGCTTAGAAAGGCGCTAGATGCCCTCGAGCTCCCAAAGGAAACTCCAAAAGAGGTTAATTCTCCAACATTAGAAACTTTACGCAAGAGACGACGTGCTAAAAAACAACGTAACAAAGAAAAGCAGAGATATGCTAAATTACAAGAAAATGTTATAAATGAACAAAAGCAGAAATATGCTAATTTACAAAATGTTATAAATGAACTGAAAAAGTTTTTAAAGATGGAAAATCTAAAGAAAGTATTTTAGAATTAAAACTGGTTGAAAAACCAATATGTGGTCATTTCAAAGCATACGAGATATCTGTCGAGGGATACAAAGACTCTCAAAAACTATTTCGTGATAAGAAATCCATTATCACAAAACAAATCAGCAAAGAGCTGACAGAGACGAATGGATTAAAGTTTCAATTAGGTCTCACTGTAAATCTATTGAAAGATGATGGTGCTACCAAAAAATAATAAATTAGTTTTACGATGAATCATCTGCATATATACAAGAGAGCCTTGAACGATTTACAAACAAAGCATCAGGATTGGAGATTGATCACTGTGTTAAGTTTTATTTGAATATTGCAAAGTATGAACCATTAAAAAGTTCTTCATATATTCTTTTACCTAAAGCATTAGCTGACAAGAAAGCAATAATCAATGTTAAGAATGAAGATAATAAGTGCTTGGAAGTGGCATTGGTGTCTGCTTTGTGGCCTGATAAAAATAATCCAAATAGGATATCTGGTTATAAGAAACACATGGGTAAGTTGAATATGGATTGTATTGACTTTCCCACTCCAATTTCTCAAATTCCCAAGTAGAAAAACAAAACAACCTTGCTATCAGCGTTTATGGATATGTCATGAAAGGAAAAAATAAAAAGATGATCAGTTTTCCATATAAAATATCAGAACAGCCAAAAAATATTGAGCGAATTAATCTGCTTTTAATATCTGAAGACGTTGAGGTTAAAAAAGATTATTCAGAGAATGAAAAAGGAATTATTGATGACAACTGTAACCCTGATGATTATCCTAGTGAGCAAAGATTTACAAAAAAATATCACTATTGCTGGATTAAAAATCTGAATAAACTACTCTATGACCAAAACAAACACCATGGTCAAACTTACTTCTGCGATCGTTGCCTTTACGGCTTTTCTGGGAAAGGACTACTTACCAAACACAAAAAAGACTGTGATGGTATCAACAAAAATTCTTGCAGAATAGAAATGCCACAAGAAGGTAAAAATCACATAAAATTTAAAAATCATCAAAATCAGATGCCTGTGCCTTATGTAATATTTGCCGATTTTGAGAGTATAATCAAACCACATTCAATCAAATTTGGAAAGAAATCTGAAATTCAAAATATACACAAAGCGTATGCAATTGGATACCAAGTTGTTAGATATGATGGTAAAGTTGAAAAACCTGTTAATTACAGAGTTGAAGAATGTGAGAAGAGCAACATCAACAACACTTTTGCTCACTCAAAACCATTAATCATGAAGCAGCAAAATGAGGAAGATCATGAAAAAGCAACACACTGTTCGATATGCGAGAATGAAATAGGTAGGAAATGTGGCAAAAACTGTAAAGTAAGAGACCACTGTCATTTTACAGGAGAATACAGAAGCGCAGCACATAAAACTGCAACCTAAAACTGAAAATAAAACCAGATAAAACAATCATATCGAGAATGTAATAGGTAGGAAATGTGGCAAAAACTGTAAAGTAAGAGACCACTGTCATTTTACAGGAGAATACAGAAGCGCAGCACATAAAACTGCAACCTAAAACTGAAAATAAAACCAGATAAAACAATCATCCCTGTTGTATTTCATAATCTCAAAGGATACGATAGTCATCTCATTATGCAAAAAATACATACAATTTACATGCATTCCAAACAACGCAGAAAAATATATATCATTTAGCATAGGACAACTTAGATTTTTGGATAGATTTCAGTTTATGAATTTGCCTTTGGAAAAATTGGTTAAGGCAACAGACGAATCTGATTTTAAAATTACCAAAAATCCGTTTGGCGAACAAGCTGATATACTTTTGAAAAAAGGTGTTTACCCGTATGAATATATGGACAGTGTGGAAATATTTAAGGAAACGAAATTACCACCTATAAAAAGGTTTTATAGTAGTCTTACAGATGAAAGTATAAGTCCCGAAGATTACGAATATGCTCAAAAAATATGGAAAGAGTTTAACTGTAAAACTCTTGGAGACTATCATGATCTATATCTTAAAACTGATGTAACTCTGTTAGCAGATGTGTTTCAAACTTTTAGAATAACATGTATGAATGCATACAAGCTTGATGCTTTACATTACTATACAGCATCTGGATTATCTTGGGATGCTTTACTTAAACATACAGGGATAAACTACAACTTTTTACAGACATTGACATGCACTTATTCATAGAAAAAGGTATGCGTGGTGGAATTAGTATGGTATCAAAACGATATGCCAAAGCAAACAATCCACATGTAGTTGATTATAACCCTAACGAGGAAAACAACTTTTTAATGGATCTGGATGCAGGTAATCTTTATGGATGGGCAATGAGTCGGCCACTTCCATATTCTGGTTTTAAGTGGGTGAAATTAGAAACCTTACCAATGCCAGAGGAAGGAAAAGGATATATCCTAGAAGTAGATATAGAATATCCCAAAGAACTTCATAAAGCTCACAATGACTATCCACTTGCACCGGAAAGATTAGCAGTAAAAAAAGAATGGTTGTCTGAATACCAGACAGATTTGTTGGAAAATAATAGCATGGTAAATGTAGAACAACTAGTCCCCAATCTTATGGACAAAAAAAAATATGTGATACATCACAAAACCCTGGAACTGTATATATCTTTGGGCATGAAACTAAAGAAAATACACAGAGTATTAGAATTCAATGAAAAACCATGCTTGGAACCATATATTCGTTTAAACACAGATTTTAGAAAACAAGCTAAATCACCCTTTGAAAAAGATTTTTACAAACTTTTGAACAACCCTGTTTATGGCAAGACAATGGAAAATCTACGCAAACGGACTGATATAAAACTAGTCAGAGCTGACGGCTCCGAAAATGAAAAAAATAAGAAGAATAATAGCCAAACCCAACTTTAACAGACGTATAAAGTTTTCAGATAAATTGTCAGCAATACATGTAAACAAAACAAAATTAACATTAAACAAACCAATCTATGTTGGAATGTCAGTATTGGACTTATCAAAGTACCGAATGTATGACTGGTACTATAATACCCTGAAGAAAAGGTACGTGGATGACTGTACTTTATTATACACAGACACTGACAGCTTGCTGGTAGACATCAAAACAAAAGATGTGTACAAAGACATGGCTGAAATGAAAGATGAGTATGACTTGAGAGATTATCCGCAAAACCATCCACTGCACGATGATACAAATAAAAAGGTAATATGTAAAATGAAAGATGAATGTGCTGGTGTTCCTATAGTTGAGTATGTTGGATTAAGACCCAAACTATATTCTATTTTGAGAGCGGATGAGCAGATGATTAAGAAAGTAATAGATAAAATGAAAGATGAATGTCCTGGTGTTCCGATAGTTGAGTATATTGAATTAAGACCCGAACTATATTCTATTTTGGGAGCGGATGAGCAGATGATTGAGAAAGTAATAGATAAAATGACAGATGAATGTCCTGGTGTTCCTATAGTTGAGAATATTGGATTAAGACCCAAACTATATTCTATTTTGAGAGCGGATGAGCAGATGATTAAGAAAGTAATCTATAAAATGAAAGATGAATGTCCTGGTGTTCCTATAGCTGAGACTATAGCTGAGAATGTTGGATTAAGATCCAAACTATATTCTATGTTGAGAGCGGGTGTGCAGATTATTAAGAAAGCAATGAAAGATGAATGTGCTGGTGTTCCTACAGTTGAGGATATTGGATTAGGATCCAAACAAAATTCTGTTTTGAAAATGAATGAGCAGCTTATTAAGAAAGCAAAGGGTGTAAAAAATTATGTGATCGAAAAACATATAAACTTTGGAAACTACAAGGATGTATTGTCTGGCAAGAAAAAATACACCCATGAAATGAATATGATACGCTCAATAAAGCATGAGATATATGGTATAAAAGTAAACAAAGTAACACTGTCACCATTTTACTCTAAAAGATACATAGCACCAGACGGTATTACGACATAACGCGTTTGGGTATCAGCAGGAACAATAAGTAGTTCATCTTTGACAAATCCTCTCTGTGGTGCTCCTTACAAATAATATACTCGTATACCTTGCGTCACCATATAACTTTTAATCTTGTGAATATCTACACTTCACATTGGATCAGTTGCTCCGCGTCTTCCACCTTCTTGTTCCCCGGGTATAAATATCTCACACTGGCATTCATACAAATATGATCTTCTTTTTATGTTTTTGTTTCAACAGGAGGGGGCTTTTTTGTCTCCACATTTATTGCTTTGACAACTTCTTGTAATCTCTTTACCCACTCTCTGTTGCGTTTTTGTGAATCTATTTCCTTGGCATACTGATAGCCAAACAATCTTTCATCTAATGTTCTGTTAAATCGTTCCACTATAGATTGGTCTCTGTGTATCTCTGTTCTGCCTCGTCTGATATTTACATTATGTTTCGCCATCAACTGCGATACAGCACCCATGAATTCTCTGCCTGGGTCAACTTGTAATAATTTTGGATATTTCAGATGCCGACTGTATATTTCAAATGCTTTAGCAACTTCTTTACTATCCTTGGAAGTCAGTGGTTCTGCTTCTTTGTATCTACTCGCAATATCAACCACTGTCAATGCATATTTATATGTCTTCCGTCCACGACCAAAGCCAAAAGTGTCATGCGGTAAAAATAACAAATCATCTTGATGCACTCCATTCTTAGTAGAAACATCAAACCTGTGTCTAATTATTTTCTTTGGTGCGGGTAAATAAATCTGCCACACAGCTTGTTTTTTTAAAAATTCTAATGCCTGTTTGTCTCTGACACCAGCCTCTTTTGCCAATTGTTTAACTGCTGAGTAACCTCTCCAAAATCATTTTGGGCTGTAATAAATATTTTCCTTTTTTTTTACTAAAGATTAAAATTTATATAACTATAAAGAAAAAAATGGAAATCACAACTACATGATTTGATGAACTGCTCGAAGAGCAAAATCAATATAGCACAAAGAAATGGACAGACTTGGAAAAGAAAATATACATTATTGCAGATACAAAAACAATGGATACTCAATATGGTCCATCCATGGTATTGACATTATTAGATAACGGTGACGTGTGGGCGCCTGATCATCTCAAAAATAAAATAGAGAAGACAAATGCTAAACCACCATATTATATTAGACCACTTGGATTGAAACCATGTATGAACAACAAAAAAAATATAAGTATCATGCATATGACTTAGTCATTCCAAAGTAATTATAGTTTCTTAATTTTTTTTATGAAATCAATTTATACGCCACAAATCCAGTTGCAGCCATGCCCACCACAATAAACATAATTTCTCTATTTTGTTGATCCGGAGATGGTGTATAAAAATCACTCAACTTAGGCTCTGGTTCCAAAAGCAACTGCTAACCAGTTATGTAATAATACTGCTTCATAGCCTGGTCCACATTATCAAATGTCTGCTCTGCATGATGCTCTTTCTGCAGTTGCTTGTTAATAAAATCTAATCGCTCTGTTCTTTTTTTTATTCCACGCCGCTTGTTCTACAGTTTTGTCATGCATTTGTCTTTCCTCATCTGAATGACTTCCCATTTTTGAAAATAAATAATTTGAACCGCTAAACGCCAATGCGTTTGTAAATGCGCCACCGATCATCATTGCTACTGCGCTCGCCATTTTTGTTATATAGTATAAAAAAATCTAAATTACTTCATAATATCCGCAGGAATATAACCTTGCTTAATCAACATATCCCTCATAGCCATTGCTAACATTATTTCCACGGACAGCATCCCAAAATCTCCCATATTAAAATCCACTTTAGGAGCTGGTCCTTTTAGTAGTTTTCTGCCAATCGCAGAATATCAAATAGTTAGAAGTGTTTTCACTCCAGCGTGATAAATCATATTTGCAATTTGTTTTCCGTCAATACTTGTTGCCATTTTTTTTATATGATTATTTTTTTTAATTAATTATTAATAATCAAACAGGTCTTTTGGTGGCGTGGCAGCAACAGGTTGTGTAGCAACATGCGTAGCAACAACCGATTTCCTGTTATAGATATACAAACCCAACCCAGCAATGCCTAATAAAACCACACACGGTGGAATATAATTTTTGTATACATTTATTTTGATTTTTCTCTGGTTCCTCTTCATCTATTGTTATTTTTGTTATTTCATCTTGATTTACATGCTTTGCATCTTGCTTTGCATCTTGTTCTACCTGAAGCAAAGGCTTTTCCTTCCTTGCCGCTGCTCCCTTCTTCCCAGCCTCTATTCATTTTGGATTTTTTACTTTTTGTTGTTTAACAGGTTGTGTAACAACAGGTTGTGTATTAACTTGTGTATCAACTTCACTCTCTTGGTTTTCCATCATTTATATTATCTATTTATATATATTAAAATCAATATGTCTAACAGTTGTCAGTATTGCTGTAAATGGCGCTAAGCACATCCCATACCTGTAATACAACTCACAACAAGCACTTGTTAAAGCATGATTAATAAATGGGTCTTCCTCCAAATCTTCTGTTAGTTTTGGTGGATTGGTTACATTGAAATATTTTGATACTCCCATCACATAAAAGTTAATAAAAGAATTGCCTAAAGTCTTGGTCATGCTTGCTCCAAGCCTTGCTTCATATCTGCAGTAAAGTTTGTTAATTTCATCCGGGGGCATGCTATATATATTCGTGAGTTGTATGTCTTTACCCAAATATTGACGGCTACCACCGCCAGCCACTATGACTGATAATCTTTCTTTTTTTTGTTTCTTGTTGCTTTGATGCATCTGTGGAACGGTCCGTGAAACCTTCTGGTATGATATCTTGTAATAGTTCTTCCGCGTTCATTTTTATATTAGTAATCTTATTTTTTATCTTCAAATAAATATAAAATACAAAACAACCAGCTGCAATATTCACCACGCAACTAGTAATTGTTAGTATTGTTAATAGCATTGTTAATAACATTGCTATTTTTTCTTTTAATATTATTAATTTTCTGCAAGCATTACTATTAACATTACTAATTTGCTATGAGCAATGCTATAAGCATTACTATATTCCCCGATATTTTCATTATATTTTCATGTCAGTATTGCTATTAACATTGCTACTTTGCTGTTAGTATTACCAACAGTTAGAAAAAAAAATACGTAAAAAATATTATTCAACCCAATAACCAGCGCTGTGGTCTGTGGAGCGCTGTGGTCTACTGGTAGAGAGTTGGACCCATGATCCAAAAGTCGTGGGTTCGATTCCCGTCATTGTCCTATGCGTTGTGTCCCTGAGCAAGACACTTTATCTGCATTGCTTAGTACTGGTTCTACCCAGGAAGACATAGACAGTGATTCAAATAAGTTCATAGAGCTTCCGTTACAATCGATGTAAAATAAATAACTTTAAACTAATAACCAGTTGGTTGGTCAGTCCTCAAAATTAACTTGGAATATTTAGTCTTTGCTAAAGCTTTTCTTATTTTGGTTCTCTCCTCCAGCGTCGGAATAACATCATTCTCTCTCAAACAATTTTCATAACTATCTCTGTCCTTGGTGTAAAACATACACAACCATTTTGCTTGCTCCCTCAAATCTTTCAATACAGAATTATATCTCTGTGAAACGACTCACACGGATTGTTTAGCGTGACGATCAGAGAATGCCAACTCTGATAACATATCTTTTTTCTTTGTTAATTCTTTTGTGGCGGAGCAATCATCAATGATGTATAATGTGGGCTTACCAGCATATTGTTTGAAAAATAAACGCAACAATTCTTGTAGCATTTCTTTATCGTTGCTCACGGGATTGACAATTGTTAATTTTTTATCTCTCGGATGTCTTACATCACCTATCCAGGGTCTATTTTTATAAGCCTCTATGGTTGGACATAAAATAATTATATGTTCAAAAGCTCCAACATACTCTTGTTCGAGTATATCAAGAACAAACTCTGTTTTTCCGCAGCCTGTCTGACCACAGATACTGGCACTGTGTGGATATTTAGGATATTTAGTATCGTACTTCTTTGAATCTTCCATCTTCGAAATTGATTTTCGCATCTTGTATTATATATATATAAATATTTAAATGTTGATCTGCTTCTGCTTTTTTAGCTCGACTGATCAGAGATCAGCAGAGCTTATGCCGTGGTGCGGGTCCGTCGTCCGTCTGTCCGTCTGTCTGTCTGTCCGTCTGTCTGTCCGTCTGTCTGTCCGTAAACTTTTATTTGTAGCGACTACTCCTCTGAAACTACCTGATGGATATTCATGAAACTTTACAGAAATGTTGCCCATAAAGTCTAGTTGATCCTAGCAAAAATTCATGTTGATGTGAAATCCAAGATGGCCGCCAAAGCTAAAAATAGAGTTTTAAAATACAAGATTTTAGCGACTACTTCTTGAAAAGTATAAGTGATATTGATATGGGACTTTTTCTAAAATGATCAGCATGACATGATGTTGACCCGAGTCGAACATTATTTTGCTTCGACGTTAAACATGGCTGCCAGTGGCCATCTTTGGTTACAAAGAGTTATATATCAAAACAATGTAGCGACTACTTCTCTGAAACTACTTGACGGATGTTCATGAAACTTCACAGGAATGTTGCTCTAGATGTCTAGTTGATCCTAGAAATATTTCAGGCTCGCCAGAAATTCGAGATGGCCGCCACAGCTAAAAATAAATTTAAAATAAATAAGTTTGTAGCGACTACTTCTTGAAAACTATAAGAGATATTGATATGGGACTTTTTCTGAAATGATCAGCATGACATGATGGTTATCTGAGTCGAACATTATTTTGATTCGACGTTAAACTGGCTGCCAGTGGCCATCTTTGTTCACATAGAGTTATATAATGAAAACTTGTAGCGACTACTCCTCTGAAATTACTTGACGGATTTTCATGAAACTTCACACGAATGTTGCTCTTGATGTCTAATTGATCCTAGCAAAATTTCAGGTCAGCCGAAAATTCAAGATGGCCGCCATGGCTAAAAATAGATTTTCAAAATACAAGTTTGTAGCGACTACTTCTTGAAAACTATAAGTGATATTGATATGGGACTTTTTCTAAAATGATCAGCATGACATGATGTTGGTCCTTGTCAAAAATCGTTTTGATTCGATGTTAAACATGGCTGTCAGCGGCCCTCTTTGTTTACATAGAGTTATTTTGTAAAAACTTGTAGCGACTACTCCTCTGAAACTACTTGACGGATTTTCATGAAACTTCACACGAATGTTGCTCTTGATGTCTAATTGATCCTAGCAAAATTTCAGGTCAGCCGGAAATTCAAGATGGCCGCCATGGCTAAAAATAGATTTTCAAAATACAAGTTTGTAGCGACTACTTCTTGAAAACTATAAGTGATATTGATATGGGACTTTTTCTAAAATGATCAGCATGACATGATGTTGGTCCTTGTCAAAAATCGTTTTGATTCGATGTTAAACATGGCTGTCAGCGGCCCTCTTTGTTTACATAGAGTTATTTAGTAAAAACTTGTAGCGACTACTTCTCTGAAACTACTTGACGGATTTCCATGAAACTTCACACGAATGTTACTCTTGATGTCTAAAGGATCCTAGCAAAGATTCAGGTCGGTCGGAAATTCCAGATGGCCGCCACAGATAAAAATAGATTTAAAAAATATAAGTTTGTAGCGACTACTTCTTGAAAACTCTAATTGATATTGATATGGGACTTTTTCTAAAATGATCAGCATGACTTGATGTTGGTCCTTGCCGAAAATCGTTTTGATTCGACGTTAAACATGGCTGCCAGCGGCCATCTTTATTTACATAGAGTTATTTAGTAAAAACTTGTAGCGACTACTCCTCTGAAACTACTAGACGGATTTCCATGAACTTCACACGAATGTTGCTCTTGATGTCTAAATGATCCTAGCAAAATTTCAGGTCGGCCGGAAATTCAAGATGGCCGCCACAGTTAAAAATAAATTTTCAAAATACAAGTTTGTAGCGACTACTTCTTGAAAACTATAAGTGATATTGATATGTGTCTTTTCCTAAAATGATCAGTATGACATGATTTTGATCCTTATCGAACATTATTTTGATTCGACGTTAAACATGGCTGCAAGCGGCAATCTTTGTTTACATAGAGTTATATAATGAAAACTTGTAGCGACTACTCCTCTGAAACTACTTGACAGATTTTCATGAAACTTCACACGAATGTTGCTCTTGATGTCTAATTGATCCTAGCAAAACTTCAGGTTGGCCGGAAATTCAAGATGGCCGCCACGGCTAAAAGTAGATTTTCAAAAAACAAGTTTATGGCGACTACTTCTTGAAAACTATAAGTGATATTGATATGGGACTTTTTCTAAAATGATCAGCATGTCATGATGTTGGGCCTTGTCAAAAATCGTTTTGATTCAATGTTAAACATGGCTGTCAGTGGCCATCTTTGTTTACATAGAGTTATCTACTAAAAATTTGTAACGACTACTCCTCTGTAACTACTCGACGGATTTTCATGAAACTTTACAGGAATGTTTCCCTTGATGTCTAATTGATCCTAGAAAAATTTCAGGTCGGCCGGAAATTCTAGATGGCCGCCATGGCTAAAAATAGATTTACAAAAGTTAAGTTTGTAGCGACTACTTTTTGAAAACTATAAGTGATATTGATATGGGACTTTTTCTAAAATGATCAGTATGACATGATGTTGATCCTTGTCAAAAATTATTATTTTGATTTGACATTAAACATGGCCGCCAGCGGCCATCTTTGTTTACATAGAGTTATATGATGAAAACTTGTAGCGACTACTCCTATGAAACTACTTGATGGATTTTCATGACACTTAACAGGAATGTTGACCTAGCTATCAAAAATGTATCAGTAGAGCTTCAAGGTCATTGACCTCTTATTATTTATTAGTATCGTTATGCCGTCACTGCCGTTTTGTATTGTTCTGCCACTGCCGTGTAATAAATTGTCATCGCATGTTCTAAGGTCAAGCCACAAAGCATATGCTTTTGTTAGATAGGTCTCAAGAGAAACATTAGTAAAGTATAAGTCCTTCGCCACTATGTCTGTCTCTTTGTTTCTGTTTGATGTTAAGGCAAAATATTTGATTTCATCCCAATGTTGATATGCCCTCATGCCCTGACTATACAACTGATTTGGAACGCCCTCTATTGTTATTTGAACATGTTCAATCTTTGGGTTGTAATAGGATTCCGTGTCTGTTCTGTCTGGGTCTTCAAACAGCATAAATTTACCTTTCATGCTCCGTGATGGTACATTAATGTTGATATCCCAAATGGTATCAGATTTATTCTTTATGATTTTTTTATATCGCAACACACGGTCATACATACATACCATCTTACCATTGGTTTGCTGTCGTGTTTGTCTGGCTAATTCAGCATCATTAACCTTATCAAATTCCAAGCAGATATTTGTTATTACATAAGATGCATCAACATCACTGCTTTTGATAACTTTGTTATAATCGTCAAACGTTAATTCATATTCTAACCTATCACCAAGACCCGCTTGATAAAATGGCATATGACTTTCTAACATTTTAAAGTCCAGTGGAATACAAAATTCATTTCCGTAAGCTGCTGCTACAGCTTCATCTTCGAGGTCTGAGGAAGCATCTCCCGCACCAACTCTATGTCTTAGCATGTTTGCTTTACCAACAATACCTTGGTAAGCAATGTTTAATCGTTCGGTAGGACCTTTCCATAAATCTACATAACAATGATATATATCACTGTCATGTATTGTCATGACTTCATTGCCACTTATTTTTATTGTCGTTTTTTTTCAAAATTGCTCTACCCAGATTCTGGTATATAGTAGCGTTGGGGTCTTTGGTGCTTTTAAGTTCTATTTCAAAGGCAAGACGAGCAGTACTTGGAACTATCACATCATTAGTACTTAGATTGGGAATTCCCACATGCAGTTGCTGGTTTTGGTCTATTGTTGACGGATTATTAGTTATTACTACAATTGTGCGGATACCCTGGACAGCAAGAGGTTCTCTTAGTTTTCTATAAGGGCTGAGTTTGTTTCCGTAAGCTGACATTGTTTTTATTTTTTGAATATATTTTTTAAAATTAAATAAAATAAACAATGGCTGAAGGAGGATATGAGTTTGACAATCCTAAGTATGATGTTGGAGATGAGGATGCCTTTGTAAGTAGTATGCTGCGTGATGAAGAATCAGAATTTATACAACCTGGCTCTGATTTCCAGAGACAAATTGTAAATGAAAATAACTATATTGATCAGCTTCAAGGGGAAGATAAAACAGAGGAACAGCGTACACAAAAAAAGATGTTAGTAGATCAATTCTTTACTAGAGTTAACGCTGAGATTAGCGGAATTGATTATAAAGATTTCAAAGTGGCTAAGGACGAAAACGGTAAAACAATGTTATATGCAGTTCAGTGGATGATGTTCCACTTACCCAGTATAAGAGAAATAATCCAGTCGAGTTTTATGCGCTGGACACTCTAAATCGAAAATATGGTGTTGACTTCATCAGAAACACTTTAAAAATGTATGATTATTTAGTTCCATGTGAAAGACTGGCTCGGGGTAGGGAAGAATTTGCAACCTTACTATAAACAAGAGATACCCTCACAAAAGAAGGAGAAAATATACCAAAGCAAACTATTTTAACAACGGAAGATGTAAAAAATACAGTAGATGCTGTAAATACAATTGAGAGTGATTTGAGTAATATAATAGATGAAACTCATCCTAAAACTGCTGTTTAACCGGAAGGTCTAACACTGCGAGAGATACAAGGTTTAGATAATAGATTGCAAAGCTTCCGTGGAGAACTTACTAATAATCTCTCAAAGCTCACTGAGCTTGACAAAAACCTAACAAAACAAAAACAAAAAATAGAACAAGCTAAGACTGATGATGATAAATTTCAGATAAAAAGAATTAGCGATCGCATCAAAGACCTTGAAGATGAAATAAGTGCGCGACTTGAAGCGGCGAGTGAAAACAAAGAAGCATTACGCAGTCAAATAAACAGGATAAAAGAAACTATAAATAAAGTGCTAAAAGAAGACACAACATTGGGTGAGAGAATAAAAACATTATTCAGAGAGCAAGGTATTACTATTGTTAGTATTTTGACTGCGTTTGGTATGATTATTGAGGTTTTAGTTGAGACCATTATTCCTACAACAGGTGGAAGGATACCTGCACCTAAACCTGATCCGTCAAGTGTAAAAGACTGGATAAAAAAAACACTAAGTAATCTTGGTAAGCTCCTTGCCAACCTAGCTGAAAAAACTGCTGCAGCACTTCCAGGAGTTATTGGTGCAATAGTATCATGGATTTGATCTGCAACAGGCAAAGTTATTAATTGGCTTGGTAACAATCTATGGGCTTTGCTTGTGTTTGTGTCCGGATTATTATATGTAGCAGCCAAAGAGTGGTTCAGTAAATCTCGTAAATAAGTAATGGTGGGTTTGGATGCTCCACACTTTTATGTATCAATGATTTATCAAAGTCAGGATGTTCCGGCAGAAATTTCTTTGTTGTGGTGCCTTGAAAAGGTTGAAAAATATTTGGTGGTACTGGTTTTACATTCACATCATTATTCAATCCTAATGCTTGCGCATCGGTTGCTATTACAATTTCATTATTGTAGTCTTGTATTGTTCCGATTCTCAACTCCATATCACTCGGAGACATGTACAATCCACTTCCATAGACAAAATTTACTTTCCTTCTTGCATATTTTAAGGTGGTTTCATATCTTGAAATTTGACTGGGCAAGTCAATGGGGCTGTTTATTGCGTCCTCTACATTTGTCAGAAATTGTTTTTGAGCATCAAATGCCGTTCCAGTTCCAAGTATATCTGTTCTTGTTTGTGATTGTGAGCCAAGGATTGCCCAGCAGTATGTTCTTATGCTATCATTGATGCGTTCTACTCCAGCTCTTGTGAAACCAGATGAACTATCTAGTATAAAAGTAGACCAACTATTGTCAGCCTCAGATCCTTGTGCTATGTAGTCATAGACTGTGAAACTCATCGTTTTGTTGTCGTATACAGAATTTATCAAAGGATGATAACCAATATTTCTCCAGTAATTATAAATTGTTCCTAGACCATCATTATAGCTTTGTTTCTGTCTCCAGTCCGAATTTAAGTCAACGTTGAACTCCTTACATATTCTCTCGTATGCGTTTCGGTTGTATATGTTATTAAACGCATTCCAGTTTGAGTCTTGCGGCATTGCTACACTCATCTCAAATAATATTCTTCTCACTTGGTAATAGGCATGAAATCGAAATAACGAACCAACCAGGGCTCCAGCTTTCAGATGATTGTTGAAATCAATACCACATTTAGTTGTCGCATACCAAATAGCAAAATTCAACTGGTTCTGCCAAAATAACATCCAGTCAGTTCCCCAGCGTTGGACTATAGCATCTGATTTGACGTATGTGAGTTTGTATTTTTCAAAGACATTGGGAAATGATGCTTTAAAGCCTTTACCGTTTGATGTAATGACTATGTTTTGATTTATTATATCTATCACTTTTTTGCTGAAAGTACTTGAATAGTAGTGAGCATCTTAGCTATATTTGAATTCTTTAGAAATCATTTTTGTTTGTATTTTGTATATATATTAAAAAAAATGTTTCATACAATTTCAAACATAGACAACTCTATTAACTTACAACAGTATATCGATAATAGAGATGGAGATAAACGCGTTGGATTAGAGAGTTTTATATACACTATCGGTTGGTATAATATTAATCATGAAGTCATAAAGAGAAAAACACCAGACCATACGTATCATATACCAGATGGACACTACAACTGTCAACAGTTGGCAGATATATTTGAAGGACTGAATATTACCCTAACCATTGATGCGCAGAATGGTATAGCATCTTTCGAGACACCAACAGAGACACGATTATCAAACGGTCTTTCAGAAATGCTGGGATTCAAGGACAGGAAATGGTTAAAAGGTACTCATATTGGAAAACAATCAATTGATTTAGCTCTTTATAAACAGCTATATGTTCATCTGGAACAAGTTAATACGAGTAGTAATTATTTCAATGGTGCGCCAAGCACTATTATAGGGGTTATACCTGTGGTAAATAAGCAGTTTGGAGATATTGGATATAAACATTTTTATTCTAAATATCGCTGTCTTTCGGGTGGTGCAATTACTGAATTAAAAATAGAAGTCAGAGATGAGCATGGCAAGAAGATAAATAATCACATCTTACCTATGAGTTGTGTTTTAGAAATTATTCAAAAATTAAATTTAAAAAAAACAAACAATGAGTATATTTGGAGCAACAAAACCTAAAAAAACAGAAGAAACAAATGAGGGGTATGTAATGATACGCCGTGGGCGTATTATGGGAATAGGTTTAGCAAGTGAACGATTAGTTGGTGACGTGTCTGTAGTAGTCTCTGTTAATGATGTTGAAAAGCCAAATTATGGTATAACGCTTCACACAGAGTTAATTACAGAGCGAGACACACGCAAGTCTCTTTATAAAACATATAAACGTGGTATTAATATCACAGATGGAATTGACACTACCTTAATATCTGCAGGTGTTATTATGGCTGGGATTGGATTTATTGTTCCAATTGTGTTACCTTTGGAAATAGCAGCAATAGTATGTGGAGCTACAGGTGTTTGTATTAATTTTATCAGACGCAAGCTTAATTCAAAAGCTCAAAAACATTATGAAATAAAAACTTTGGCCAAGTCTAAGTTGAATAGCATAAAAAAATTGATATCAAAAGCATTGAGTGCTGCACAGATATCTGAGCAAGAATTTAAGTTGATTTTGGATGAGTTGGATAAATATTATAGTTTGAAACAGGACACCAAAAAGAAAGCTGAAATATGTGAAGCTCAAAAAACAGAACTAGTGGAACAGGGAAGAAAGGAAGCAATGGCAACCTTACAAAAAAGTCTAAAAAGTGTGTGATTTATTGTTTTAGTAGTGTTTTTGAGTATGATCCAACACCTTTGTATTCAAGCTCGGAGAATCAAATTATATGATTTTCTAAAAAAAAATCATATTTTGCTGATTTCGTGTTTATTCGTTGATTTGGGTGTAAATTTAATAACAAATCAACTTTTATTAAAAAATCTCAGAATATAACTCTGACTCAAATTATTTCAGCACCTTGTGGTAGGATATATATTTATTTTGGGTCGTTCTGCTGTAATTTAGAGGCGAAACAGAGTGAGCCGAAAAATTACAGCAGAACGCCCAAAATACAAATATATATATATATATATATATTTATATTCTATATTGTATTATGATATCTATGTTCTATATTGTATTATGATATCTATGCTATGTTCTATATTGTATTATGCTATTAGCCAGAGCAATGTTATTGGTATTTGTTTACTTTTGGGATCTTGGTTACCTCAGATATATAGGCGATCTAACCTTCCACGTGACCTTGCTCGTCCAATAGCATCATAGAATCATAGTGTACTTAGCTGAAATGGCTCCAAACATAAACAAATATATAATCCATTAAAACCAACAATATAGAATGCTTATGAAATATTTGATTTGCTAACATATTTTATGAAGAGCAACTGTTAAAAGCATAATTTGAAAAGGGAGCAAATGTATTTCATTCGACGCTTTTTCTTACGCAACAAGAGATATTGATGCTGACTATTTTATAAACACTATAACGTGTTGCTCATTACTTCTCCCCGATTTATTTTAACAAACATTCATAAAACAAACATTAAAACACATTATACAACATAAGGAACAAGGTAAAACAGCGTCCTTCAAGTAGGTCACGGGAATTTGGAAAGTGGCAGCTTATATTTGAAAAGTGTATACTCAGATTGAAAGTAGTGACATCAATAGAACTAATTTACTGCATGTATTCAAAACATAAAAAACATATTTATCTGTAGGATAATAAAAACAAAAACAATGGCAATGCAATCATTATCGGTACCTATGCACAATTATATTAATTACAGAGTTAGGGGGTATGAAAGAGAGCTTTTCAGTTATCAAAAAGTAAAAAGGAAAATATTATCTGACCGGAGAATTTCATGAATAAATAGCATGATAAAATAAGGTAATATGTAAGTGCACTAGAACTAAATGAATAAATTGTCAGATTGTTGTCTGACTCATATATACAAATGAAAATAGTGAAAGGTATATAATCTTTGTAGAATCGTCAATGTAACTTGTTGCAGCATGGTCCAGAAGTGGCTGGGGTACATCATTTGTTCCCTAAAAGAACAGTCCTTCATTCACTTGAACCTCAAACTCTATGTCTATCACATTATTATAAAACTGGAATACTGAGAATGCTCAGTTAAGAGCATTACAAGAGCTGCTAACTTTAAACGACCAACACAGTGCTTGGCTAGTTACAAATTCCCGACGATGGATAGGTAAAATGTGAGAAGAGGATATAAAACTACAAAACATTTATTGAGGTATATTAGGATTATAACATTATAAAATAAAATTAAAAGATGGAGTGCACCAATGTCTTGTGGGTTTTTACGGTAAATTAACGTTTATGCCTCACCTTAAATATTTGGTGGCCGAATGTCTTAGAGCTCTGAATTCACTGAAAATTGTTCCAAACACTTATTGGGGAGTTCATCGAAAAGTTGTCTTATCAGAGCATAGATGCTCAATCCTATACATAATCAAGGATTACGACACGCCTTCGGTGCCTTTCGTCAACAGCCTTAAGCCTATATGCTAAAGCTAACGAATCATAGGAGGAGACAAATAAGCACTTCAGTATGCCATTAAACTATACTTAACGGCATTAAATGTGCAATTTTGTGTTTATTTGTAATTAAAATGTCTCCAAGATCGATTGCGTATTTCCGATTTTACTTCATCCAATACATGATTTGATCGGTCACCAGATTTATAGTGGATGTGGAGAATTTCTAACATGTACATAACACTACAATCAATCTTGGAAATAAACATCAGATAAAAAAACTTGCGCTTTTAATGGCGTTAAGTTTTCAATCCAAACATGAGACAAATGGTCCGTAGATCCGCACTGTACCACAAAAAGCAAATTAGCTATATAATGAGAGGACAATCAAAAACACCAAAAGTGAGGAAGACATGGTTACCGCCTTGGAAAGTTCAGTAGGCAATAGGCAATAAGGCCCACTGGTTAGTTTTAATCGAGTTTAAGTGTACACAACCTCGCTATTATCCTTTCGTCAGCGATCAAATAGACAAGGCAAGGTAAATAAAAGTACATCCCATCAAAAGAAAATCTCTAACAATGAAGTCCACATCCAGACATATTAGGACAGGTACACGTATATGTTATTGTAAATATATATATACTACATCAGCGAATGCATACGTTTGATTTCTGTGTCTCCCATCTTAGCTATGCGCCTTGCCGTAGTTCGTCCGAAGGTTGTCTGTTCTTGGTTGTTCGCAAATATTTCTCCCTATATATTATTCTGCTTTGTAAACGTGAATCTCTTAGATACCAAATTTCGAAAGATGCTGTTGTGAGTTCAAATTATCTCCCTTTAATATATACCATTTACTGTATTCACAGTACCCTAGTGATCCGGCACCTTTCACTGTTTTAATATAGCCTGTGTGTGGTTGAATCCTTAAATATGATCCCACTCATATGAGCTATAATTGTATGTATGTAAGCGTGTATATGTTAATTGTGCCTACATACGAGTGTCTTTCAAAACACCGGACGTATTGCTGTACGTTTAAGTTTTATGTTTCATGTTTATAACTCTCTGATAAAGGCGAAAACAGGTTTAGAGTATTCAGTTGTAAAGCACTGTTGAACAATACTTTTAGATGGTGAAACAAACATGTATACAGTCGGTCTAATTTGGATTGTGTTCAATGCATGTCAGAGACAAATCGTTGAATGTGTGGCCTTCTGAACAGAAGTGTTCGGCCGCTGGGGACCTAGGATACCTACGTAATTTACAATCGGGGCGATGGAGATTGAATCGGAGTTTCAACACCTTCTTCGTTTCACCGACATACTGTTTTTTTGAAAATCAAGCACGTCATTAAGCAGATAACGTTTGCGCATTTGCAGTTTGTGACACTTTTTATCGTGTTTTTGGCACCGAGTAAAGATAAGAAATAGTTTATGGGAAACATGTATTTACAAGACTGGCATCTCGATGCATGGCACGGTATTTTATAGATGTATGTATTTTCTCATTCTTATTATTATATATATTTCTAATAAATCCAGAATTGTAATAAACAACCACAGTAGTTGCAGCCAAAGAGAAAACCATTTTAGGGAAGGACCATAAAACACGAGGGGCGAAAGTTTATGTATCAACCGCCCCTTTCCCACGAGGTTGTCCGGTCATCGCACAAGAGAAAATTGAAGCGTAATGACTGACTGTAGATGGGTCAATCAACAAAAAGAGTATGATAATGGACCTTTGGAAAATGAAGTGCGTTTTAATACTAAAGGGTCGTATCCTTTTCTGACGAATGTCCTGATTAATTTTGAAAAGTTGTTAGGAAATCCGTCCAAACCCTTTAATTTTTTAACTTCTCCATAGAATAAAGTTGTGATATGTCTAGTCGTAGAAAAAGAATTATGCTGATGTTGCACTTCTCCAGCAGGTTTTCGTTGCGGCGATAAAATTTTGAGAAAGATCTACGTAGTTTATGATAACGAAAACCATGATTGAAGAGAAGCATCAAACATTGCCATCCCTTCAAGGATCATCATATAGACCACAATCTGTCTAGTCATTGCACAATGAAAGAGATAGGCATAGTGGCAAACTGTTAACTCGTTAACCACTAAAAATGAGGTTCGTTGTAAAATGATAGAGTCAAAACCTCTTTTGATAAACTTTCTAACAAGTTTAAAATTGTTTGAAAGCGATTATGACCAACAAGTGATTCTGTCGAAAATAATAAGTAACACAACATAAACTGAAACATGTATTATGAACAATTAGTTCAACAACGCAACGCATGTTTACGCTATTGTGTAGTAATGCTGAATTTTGTTTCCACATTTATGATGTTGAAAATGGTCAAGCGTGTCCTTCGTCACTTCTGTAGCCCCTGATAGTTGAGATAAGATCCTCAGCTGTAAATAGATAAAAAAATTACATTGTAGTGATCAGTTAGGAGGTGATTTCAAGTAGAACAACTTGAATTCGATAAGTCAGAAAATGGGTCAGAAGTAGTTAAAATGGAATTGATAAAATCAGGTAAAAATTAGATCAAATTGGACTCGGGCCTGAAAACAAAATGGTCAAAATCAGATTAAATTGGACTCGGAAACAGAGAAAATGGTCAAAAGTAGTTTAAACTAGATTCGGAAAGTGAAAACATGGGACAAAATCATATTAAATTGGAATCTGGTAGTGAGAAAACGGGTCGAAATTAGATCAAATTGAATTCGAGATCTGAGAAAATAGGTCATAAGTAGATAAAATTTGACTCGGGGAGTAAATAAAGAGTCAAAATCAGATCAAATCGCAATCTAAATCTCAGAAAATGGATCAAAATCAGATAAAAAAAATCGGGATCTGAGATATGTATCAGAGATTCTGCAAGCTGGACATGGTTCAAAAGCATTCGGCAAAGGAAAGAAGAAGAAAATAACATGCCGTTCACGTTCTTAAATTGAAAAACAAATATTGACTAGCTAATATAGGCAAATTGATGGTGAAAATGAGAGATAATGTGCTCAACTGGAAAAGGGTTATTCTACACGGTATGAACACACTGAAGAAATGTAACTGGTATACTTTTATAAAACAGCTTTTCTAGACGTATCTGCTTGAAATGTCGTTCGTTCCAATCCTATAAACTATATATTGTACCACTATACATGTAGTAAACGTTGAAATAAGATTAAAACAAATGTGGTTGACGATTAACAAACTAGTAAATGGTCAGTTCTTGACATAATATACAGGACATTCTGCAAATTAAATATGAAAATGGTGTGAAGACAAAAACCGTTCTTTTCTATGCAGTTGCAAATTTTACTCACCAGGGGGCATTTGTTTACATACGACAGATGTATCTGAACTTATAAAGTCTGTATAAAGTTACTCTTTCATACGTGCATGCATGCGTATGTCTATATCTTTGCGTTCTGCACTCCTACGACTAGTGATAAACTAGCCCCAGGTTGTTGCTGATAAGCCACTACTGAGTTATTGCTGAAATTTAGCAAAGCGTTACCCCTAGACGTATGACTGCATGTCCGTGCATGCGTGCGTGCGTGAGTTCGCACGTCCATTCGTGTGTAAATGCAGAAAATTAATCATGTATTACCTCAACTGCTCTGATACCAGCGTCTGTATGGACTGAGCCAATCTCATCAGCGGTCATTGTTACAACGTAGCACAAGTGATTATTGTGTAACACCATTTTTTGCTGAAAATAGAAAAAATATATTACTCAGTCTGAAAAACAAGACTCAATAAAACCGATGTCTGCTGCTTTTCTCTCTTGTTGTTGTTTGTTGCTTCCTCTTTTCAGTATGTATTTAACTATTATTATACGGAGGTCATCTTATACCATAAAATACTTTTAATAATCTTGAAATACACTGAGCTAAAGATCATTCTTTTTACTATAAGTAGTGCTGTGGACGAAGACGCCGGACAGACTAATCTATTGATATATACTGAACCAAAAAAAAAGACACTTACGCTGATGTTGATGTTGATTGTCTATACAGCAAAACAGGAAAAATTAATGTTGTTTAAGAATAATTAGATAGACCGCCAACAATAGTCCAAACAAATATGTTTTTGAAAAGTTGAGTACACAAGGGAGTTAGCCCCTTTTTTCTTAAAACGTGCATTTTGGCCACAAAAAAAAAATCTACCAAATTATCGAAATTTGTCCGAGACAATATTCTGCATATGTTCCTTCCCTTACAAAAAAAATAGGCTTCTGGGGACTATATGCTGCAACTCTGTGGCAGACAAGTTTGCGGCGATGTTGCGGTACACTTTTACCATGCAAATGAGGTCTGCGGCAAAGTTGCAGCGAACAAATATGCAAATGAGGTTCTGGTGATTTCTGGCGATGTTGACCGCAACTTTGCCGCATTTGCATGGTAAAAGTGTGCGGCAACGTTGCAGCAAACTTCATTTGCATAACGCTTTTAGCTGTACTCTTCTGGCGATATTTTGGCGATGTGTGCTGCAACTTTGCCGCAGACCTCATTTACATAGTAACAGTGTGCGGCAACTTTGCAGCAAACTTCATTTGCATAAAATGTTTCTCTGCAATGTTCTGGCGATGCTTGTGGTGATGTTCGCTGCAAAGTTGCGGCAATGTTCGCCAACACATCGCGGCAAATGTTTTCAAAATAAATAATGGACTGAAATTATGAAATGAAACAATGGTGCGCCGTTTTAAAAAAATATATATTTAGCTCAAAAACATGATTTTTTCCACTATTTAACATGGACTGCACCAAATTTAAATAAATGGGAACGATTTAAATAAATCGACACTAAATAAATGCTCTCGATTTAAAGTATATCCTTATGATTTAGATTATTATATCCTCACGATTTAAATATATGATTTTATCCATACGATTTAATTAAATGGTTTTGATTTAATTACTCGTTTGTGATCTAAATAAACCGACCTTCCTTATAGTGTAATTATGTGCAACAATTTAATTAAATTCGATCACTATAATTAAATAAATCGACACAATTTAAATAAATTAACACCATTTAAACAAATCCTGTATGAGCATAAATAGAAATATTTTAATTATGCGCGGGCGGGGACTAAATCGTTTTAAGTAAATGTTGCATATTTATCTTAAAAATCATTAGAATATATTAAAATATTAAGATATTAAAATATTAAGCATATAAATAATAATTTAAATCGTATGGATATATACTAATCGTGAGGATATATTTTAAATCTTAACGATATATATACTTTAATTCAAGAGGATTTATTTAAATAGTGTCAATTTATTTAAATCATGTCGATTTATTTAAATATGGTGTCCATTATGTTAAATAGTGAAAATACAACATGTTTTTGAGCTAAATAGTTTTGTTACACACGGCACCCTATATAAAACAAGTTGGAATATGTTGTCACCACATGTATGCATTTTGAACAAAACTGACTAAAATAAATATGATCTTATCATTAAATGGGGTGTTGAGATGAATATTATTCAAAATTCATACTGTAAATTAAACCGACCTTCGTTATAGTATAATTATGTCAAACAATTTAATTAAATTCGATCACTATAATTAAATAAATCGACACATTTTAAATAAATTAACACCATTTGAACTAATCCTCTAGGAGCATAAATAGAAATATTTTAATTATGCGCGGGCGGGGACTAAATTGTTTTAAGTAAATGTTGCACATTTATCTTAAAAATCATTAGAATACATTAAAATATTAAGATATTAAAATATTAAGCATATAAATAATAATTTAAATCGTATGGATATATATTTATCGTGAGGATATATTTTAAATCTTAACGATATATATACTTTAATTCAAGAGGATTTATTTAAATAGTGTCAATTTATTTAAATCATGTCGATTTATTTAAATATGGTGTCTATTATGTTAAATAGTGAAAATACAACATGTTTTTGAGATAAATAGTTTTGTTACACACGGCACCCTATATAAAACAAGTTGGAATATGTTGTCACCACATGTATGCATTTTGAACAAAACTGACTGAAATAAATATGATCTTATCATTAATGGGGTGTTGAGATGAATATTATACAAAATTCATACTGTAAATTGAACTTCTAATCCCTAACTTACAAAGTTGACAAAGCAATACAATAAAAAAATCCTATCCTGACTTGTGTAAAAAGCAAATCCTCATGTACATGGAAATGTCAAGTGTTGTCTCTTACTCTCTTTCCACATTACTCCCATTTTATGGAGATGTCAAGCACTGTCATGTCTTCCATTTTCGTGGAGATGTCGAGCGCTGTCATTTCTGCATTACTCCCATTTTCATAGAGATGTCGCACACTCTCATTCCTGCATTACTCCCATTTTCATGGAGATGTCGAGCGCTGTCATTTCTGCATTACTCCCATTTCATGGAGATGTCGAGCGCTGTCATTCCTGCATGGCACATTTTCATGGAGAAGTCGAGCGCTGTCATTCCTGCATGGCTCCCATTTTCACGTAGATGTCAAGCACTGTCATTTCTGCATTACTCTCACTTTTATGGAGATGTCGAGCGCTGTCATTTCTGCATTACTCTCATTTTCATGGAGATGTCAAGCGCTGTTATTCCTGCATTACTCCCATTTTCATGGAGATGTCGACCGCTGTCTTTCCTGCATTACTCCCATTTTCATGGAGATGTCGACCGCTGTCATTCCTGCATTACTCTCATTTTCATGGAGATGTCGACCGCTGTCATTTCTGAATTACTCCCATACTCACATTTTCATGAGATGTCGAGCGCTGTCATTTCTGCATTACTCCCATTTTCACAGAGATGTCGAGCGCTGTCATTTCTGCATCACTCCCAATTTTTTATGGAGATGTCGAGCGCTGTCATTGCGCATTACTCTCACTTTTACAGAGATGTCGAGCGCTATTATTCCTGCATTACAGCATTTTATAGAGATGTCGAGCTCTGTCATTTCTACATTACTCTCAATTTATGGAGATGTCGAGTGCTGTCATTTCTGCATTACTCCCATTTTCATGGAGATGTCGAGCGCTGTCATTTCTGCATTACTCCCATTTCATGGAGATGTCGAGCGCTGTCATTCCTGCATGGCACATTTTCATGGAGAAGTCGAGCGCTGTCATTCCTGCATGGCTTCCATTTTCACGGAGATGTCAAGCACTGTCATTTCTGCATTACTCTCACTTTTATGGAGATGTCGAGCGCTGTCATTTCTGCATTACTCTCATTTTCATGGAGATGTCAAGCGCTGTTATTCCTGCATTACTCCCATTTTCATGGAGATGTCGACCGCTGTCTTTCCTGCATTACTCCCATTTTCATGGAGATGTCGACCGCTGTCATTCCTGCATTACTCTCATTTTCATGGAGATGTCGACCGCTGTCATTTCTGAATTACTCCCATACTCACATTTTCATGAGATGTCGAGCGCTGTCATTTCTGCATTACTCCCATTTTCACAGAGATGTCGAGCGCTGTCATTTCTGCATCACTCCCAATTTTTTATGGAGATGTCGAGCGCTGTCATTGCGCATTACTCTCACTTTTACAGAGATGTCGAGCGCTATTATTCCTGCATTACAGCATTTCATAGAGATGTCGAGCTCTGTCATTTCTACATTACTCTCAATTTATGGAGATGTCGAGTGCTGTCATTTTTGCATTACTCCCATGTTCATGGAGATGTCGAGCGCTGTCATTTCTGCATTACTCCCATTTCATGGAGATGTCGAGCGCTGTCATTCCGGCATGGCACATTTTCATGAAGAAGTCGAGCGCTGTCATTCCTGCATGGCTTCCATTTTCACGGAGATGTCAAGCACTGTCATTTCTGCATTACTCTCACTTTTATGGAGATGTCGAGCGCTGTCATTTCTGCATTACTCTCATTTTCATGGAGATGTCAAGCGCTGTTATTCCTGCATTACTCCCATTTTCATGGTGATGTCGACCGCTGTCTTTTCTGCATTACTCCCATTTTCATGGAGATGTCGACCGCTGTCATTCCTGCATTACTCTCATTTTCATGGAGATGTCGACCGCTGTCATTTCTGAATTACTCCCATACTCACATTTTCATGAGATGTCGAGCGCTGTCATTTCTGCATTACTCCCATTTTCACAGAGATGTCGAGCGCTGTCATTTCTGCATCACTCCAAATTTTTTATGGAGATGTCGAGCGCTGTCATTGCGCATTACTCTCACTTTTACAGAGATGTCGAGCGCTATTATTCCTGCATTACAGCATTTCATAGAGATGTCGAGCTCTGTCATTTCTACATTACTCTCAATTTATGGAGATGTCGAGTGCTGTCATTTCTGCATTACTTCCATTTTTATGGAGATATCGAGCGCAGTCATTTCTGCATTACTCCCATTTTTATGGAAATGTCGAGATCTGTAATTTCTGCATTGCTCTCATTTTCGTGGAGATGTCGAGGCTGTCATTTCTGCATTACTCTCATTTTCATGGAGATGTCGATTGCTGTCATTTTCATGGAGATGTCGAGCGCTGTCATTTCTGCATTACTCTCATTTTCATGGAGATGTTGAGCGCAGTCATTTCTTTATTACTCCCATTTTCACAGAGATGTCGAGCGCTATCATTTCAGCATCAGCCCCATTTTTATGCAGATGTCAAGCGCTGTCATTGCGCATTACTCTCACTTTTACAGAGATGTCGAGCGCTTTTATTCCTGCATTACTCTCATTTTCATAGAGATGTCGACCGCAGTCATTTCTTACTCTCATGTTTATGGAGATGTCGAGCGCTGTCATTTCTGCATTACTCCCATCTTCATGGAAATGTCGAACATCCTCCTAACTAGCAGTCCAAAAGGCACTTGGTGCCTGAATATCTTAGAATCAGTACCAGACCCTTAGGACAGACCCACAAACATAAATATAAACATTTACCAATGGAGGTCAGGTTATGGGTCTGATGATGGTCTGGGGCTGATTCCGAAAGTTCCAGGTGACTGTTACCTAACCAGATGAAAAATGCAAAACTTGCTATTTTCTGACATATAAAAATAAAAATAAAACAGTTATATATTTGCAATATACAGATGTGGAACATCCTCTTCAGAATATTCACTCAAATAAACTCATTCAAATTCATTGTTTTAAATTGTTACAATTTCATTGAAAAATAGTACACATAACACACCATTGCCTATATAAACACATGATAACTGGTTATTTATGCAAAAATACCACAATTTCTTGAACACATATGTTTCTAATAGAATAATCTCTGCAGGATACTGCATGATACTGCATCAGATCAAAGGAAATTTCATACTACCTGGTAATAATAATCAGCAAGATTATCCAGCTTCCCCCCACCCCACATGTAGATTGTGTTTCTACATGACTGTACACTTATATTATTCTGATATTAAGCATTAATTATCTTTGTCATTTTTTGACTTTTAAATACAAGTTATTTAAAGTATGTGTGCTTAAATTTCAAAGTAGATTTTATATTTGTTAAATATGTAGATAGTTCGTTAAATTTGTAGGTAGGTCCTACATAATAATTCACAATGACTTAAACTATTAAATTGACTTGTCATCAGGGTCGTGTTAATGCAGAGTAACACTCATATCATTTTGCACTTGGGACACAATTTTAGTTGTTCTGGTTTTAATTGTTGGAGTTATCATGATGTTTGGTATTTAAGGGGGAATTGACCTATTGGAAAATTTAAGGGTACGCATATAAACTATATATATTTGTAAATTTGAAAATATTTGCGATTTGAATCTGAATTTAGTTTTGTCGTCATGTAAACTATATTTTAATAATAACGTCTCGAATATGGTTTTGTTTGACGTTTTTCATAAAAGTCGCGTTTGTACTCAATTGTCAACGTTTTTAGCGTCACAAAACGTTAGTTTAGTAGCATGCAATACATTTTTATATATCACACTGGTTGTCATGATGAGACCTTTCATCTGATATTTAATTTATATCATTTAAATTAAGCTGTAAACTATTATTTCTAGAATTTCCTATTTCTTTAACCCTTTTTTTGGCTTGAACATTTTAAGAAAAAAGACATTAAAGCCGTTTATCTATTAAATGGCTCGATAAAAAAACTGCACAATTAAAATTGTCGAGAATTTAATTTCCTATCGGAATATAAAATAAAAGTTGCTGCTCATCGGAATATTTGTTTCAGTATGATTGTTTTAATGAACACAACACCCTTACGAAAAAGACGTCTCTGTCGACGTCGCATCGTACATCTAATTGAAAAAACGTAGTGTATTTGTATACAAAGTATTTGAAATCCGAAAGGATATTATTCTCCAATAACTTATCATTACAAAAGTTTTAAATTGTGTGTAAGTAAAGGGAAATATCATGTTGTAACGTTGTTTTTTTTATTGTTTTTATTTTTAGACATAGAATATATGCAATTATTGTATATACACATCTGCACTATCTGTGCATAGTCTTAAAGTTTGGTTTTGCTTTGTATTTCATAATAAACAATACGCAAAATATACTCACTTTTGGTTATGTTTGATTGTGCTATGATATATAGATTCACTTAAAATTAATATCCCAGACGATATATAGTGCAACGCCACATGTATTTTTTTGTAATCGTCATTATGATTTATGTATTATTTGTTTGTTTAGTGCTTGAAATCTTTATCAGATGATATATATAAATATATATATATATAAACCGAAAACATGATAGTTACATATTGCATTTAAAAACATGTCTTTATATGTTTATAGTCATGTGTATGAAAAATATATAAAACAATATTCATAATATGTAAAATAGAAATGTAAAATAAAATAAAATACAAATATTTACAAAGATGCAATGTCCGTGGAATGTGAATTTTAATCTCACGTGGACTTACTCATATTTTGTTTTACATAGTGAAAGACTGTGTGTATAAAATAGATGATTTAATGATATGAAAATATTTATACCATCTTCTCCATATTTACATTTGTTTATGTTGTTTCATTTCGTATTACCAGTCATTGTATTGTGTAACTATTTGTATCTTCACAGGCCTTAAGGCGTATTGGAATTTTGAATAAAACATATATGCATATAATGTATAACGACCATGACGCAAACACTGGAAACAAACATTGATACATTTATGATTTTAATACGTAGTAAATACTGTTTTCAACTTCTTTTTTCTTTATTTGTATTATTTTTTCTCCTTTTGAGTTAATATGAAAATCTAAATTGTATTTGTTTTTTATGCATCATGTCTGATTCGCATGATCGCTGGCATAGTATCGCATTAACTATGATACATGTAATTACTAGTAAGTATATCTTTAGTGTTAAACTCTTACTACGGAAGCGTATATCGGCCTTATGGTTTATGACGACTTAATTAAGACGTCTTCGCCTAAAGTGTTTCAGAAGACACTTTCATCTGATCGCAAATTGCATCTCTTTGACAAAATTACGATATCATAACCGCATTCCAAAAATAAATAACGTATATATGTATTTAAAAAAAAGTTTATGTGCTTTTTAATTTACATTTAACTAACTTTATTATTTTTTAATTTCTTAGTTAAGTCGATTAATTTTGGATATTTAGTAAAAAATAGATCGCATCTGCGCACGCCTAAACAGCAGTTAGGACGCTGTTTGAACGGACTATTTGTTCGGTGAACAAGAAATAGAAGCACACTGCTGGACAGCCACGAAAGTAAAATTTACAGTAAAATATGTTGTTTTTTTGTTTTGTTTTTGGTATGATTGTTTAATGGTATGATTGTTATATGACTGTTTAATGATATGACTTTTATTGATGTGATTGTTTAATGGTATGATTGTGTAATGTTATGGTTGTTTAATGGTATGATTGTTTAATGGTATGATGATTTAATAGTATGATTGTTCAATGGTATGATTGTTTAATGGTATGATTGCTTAATAGTATGATTGTTTAATAGTGTGATTGTTTAATAGTATGATTATTTAATGCTATGATTGTTTAAAGGTATGATTGTTTAATGGTATGGTTGTTTAATAGTATGATTGTTTAATGGCTTTTTTTATTGGTGTGGTTGTTTAATGGTATGATTGTTTAATAGCATGATTGTTTATTGATATGGTTATTTAATGGTATAATTGTTTAATTGGTGTTCAATTGTATGAGTGTTTAATGGTATGAATATTTAATAGTATGATTGTTTAATGGTATGATTGTTTAATAGTATGATTATTTAATGGTATGATTGTTTAATGGTATGGTTGTTTAATGGTATGATTGTTTAATAGTATGATTGTTTATTGGTATGGTTATTTAATGGTATACTTGTTTTAATTGGTGTTTAATTGTATGAGTGTTTAAGGGTATGATTGTTTAATGGTAAGGTTGTTTAATGGAATGGTGGTTTAATGGTATGATTGTTGAATTGTATGATTGTTAAATGGTATGATTGTTTAATGATATGATTGTTTAATAGTATGATTGTTGTATGACTTTTTAATGGTATAACTTTTTGTTGATGTGATTGTTTAATGGTATGATTGTTTAATGTATGATTGTTTAATGGTATGGTCGTTTAATGGTATGGTTATTTAATGATATGATTGTTTAATGGTAAAAGTTGTTAATGGTATGATTCTTTAATGATGTGGCTGTTTTATGGTATGCTTGTTTAATGATATGTTTGCTTACAGTGTTAGTTAATGGTATGATTGTTTAATAGTATGATTGTTTAATGGTTTGAATCTTTAATGGTATGGTTGGTAATGGTATACTTGTTTAATGGTATGGTTGTTTTAATGGTGTATTTTGGGGTAAAATGCAGACATTGTTTATCAATAGTTTTAGATAGGAATTTTATCTACACGGTTAAGCTTTTCAACTTTGCAATACAGTGTCCTGGTCATGTCAAGAACCTGAACTAACTCCGTTTCCCATGTTTATGATATAGTTGCCGCTTTGTCGATCTTGTCCGGACATAACTCAAAAACTACTTAAGGGACTGCAATTATACTTCATTCAATGATAGAGGATAATAAGGGGAAGTGCCGAGTATAAATACTACAACTCTATCGTCATTCACTATAGTTAGTGCCCTTTGTAAAGTTATAATTCTTGTGCGAAGATTAAGTCAAAAACTACTAATGGAACTGCAATGAGACTTCGCACAATGAAATAGGGCAGTGTGAGGTCCGTGTCTCTGTCTGTCCGTCCGTCCGTCTATTCGGATATCTTGTTTTTAATTGGTTTTGTTTTGGCTGAATGGTGTTTTACTTCAATTTTAGCACATGTTAGGCCATATATGACGGTCGATGTTTTTGTGGTAGAGGCAGATCAACGTATTGTTTACTAGGTAGAACCAGTACTGTATACCTCCCGCCATCTGAAGAAAAAATCCAAAAGTTGTCGTATCGCAGTAATACAGCGTGATTTTCCAATCGAGTCTATCTGTCATTGGTCATATTCGTTTGCAATACAATTACCAGTATGCTCGCAGGGGAACAAAACTTGTTCCAAACGTACACGTTGTGCAATCTCAAAAGTGATTTCGGTAATAACTCATGGTAAAGTGGAAAACACATGTTTTGTCAAAGATTATTTTGATTTTAAGCAGTGTTGTTAAATTGTCTTTATGGAAAGCCGTTTGGGACCCCCGCTAAAAACCAAACGGCTTTCCATACTTTCTTATACTTGAAAATGTTTTTAAACAATATGTTTATGTAAATACATGCAAATATTTAAATACCAAACTGGCATATGCAAAATACCTCGGTCAAGAATCATCTGTCGGCTCATTTACTAACACAAACACTTTTCCCAAATCCTCAAATTATTTGCTATTGTATTGTGTTCTTCTGTCTCATTGCTATATTGAAGGGAATATATATCTTAGTTGTGTGTTTATTGTTGAACATGTAGCGTAATACAGTAACATGCAGGTGGGAAGATATATGTAGGGGACATTCCCAAATATTTCAGATGGTTTAACATTTCATAAGGCGTCCTATCATTGTGTCAGATGATATGTGTCACGCAACTCTATGTTATTAAGTTAAGATTTAATTACATCATACTTGCAATTCGATGTTTGCAGTTATTATCCCCAAATATATCTTCTGAATGTTTAAGGTTATTGCAGTCATCATTCTATCTTACGAGCACACATTTTTGTTCTGATAATGTCTGTATTACTGAAACAAAACACCACAACTTACGTCAAGATGATATCTGAAAGTTAATGGATAGAGCATCATACGTTTTTAGCTCTACTGATCAGAGATCAGCAGAGCTTATGCCGTGGTGCGGCGTCCGTCGTCCGTCCGTCCGTCCGTCTGTCTGTCCGTCCGTCCGTCTGTCCGTTAACTTTTATTTGTAGCGACTACTTCTCTGAAACTACTGGATGGATATTCATAAAACTTTACAGAAATGTTGCCCATGAAGTCTAGTTGATCCTAGCAAAAATTCATGTTGATGTGAAATCCAAAATGGCCGCCAAAGCTAAAAATAGATTTTTTAAATTCAAGTTTGTAGCGACTACTTCTTGAAAACTATAAGTGATATTGATATGGGACTTTTTCTAAAATGATCAGCATGACATGATGTTGGTCCTTGTCGAAAATCGTTTTGATTTGACGTTAAACATGGCTGCCAGTGGCCATCTTTGTTTACATAGAGTTATATAATGAAAACTTGTAGCGACTACTCCTCTGAAACTTCTTGACGGATTTTCATGAAACTTCACAGGAATGTTGCTCTTGATGTCTAAATGATCCTAGCAAAATTTCAGGTCGGCCGGAAATTCAAGATGGCCGCCACGGCTAAAAATAGATTTTTAAAAAATAAGTTTGTAGCGACTACTTCTTGAAAACTATAAGTGATATTGATATGGGACTTTTTCTTAAATGATCAGCATGACATGATGGTTATCCGAGTTGAACATTATTTTGATTCGACATTAAACATGGCTGCCAGTGGCCATCTTTGTTTACATAGAGTTATATAATGAAAACTTGTAGCGACTACTCCTCTGAAACTACTTGACGGATTTTCATGAAACTTCACAGAAATGTTGCTCTTGATGTTAATTGATCCTAGCAAAATTTCAGGTCGGCCGGAAATTCAAGATGGCCGCCATGGCTAAAAATAGATTTTCAAAATGCAAGTTTGTAGCGACTACTTCTTGAAAACTAGAAGTGATATTGATATGGGACTTTTTCTAAAATGATCAGCATTACATGATGTTGGTCCTTTTCAAAAATCATTTTGATTAGATGTTAAACATGGCTGTCAGCGGCCATCTTTGTTTACATAGAATTATATAATGAAAACTTGTAGCGACTACTCCTCTGAAACTACTTGACGGATTTTCATGAACTTCACAGGAATGTTGCTCTTGATGTCTAATTGATCCTAGCAAAATATCAGCTCGGCCGGAAATTCAAGATGGCCGCCACGGCTAAAAATAAATTTTCAAAAAACAAGTTTGTAGCGACTACTTCCTGAAATCAAAATCAATCAGTAGAGCTTCAAGGTCATTGACCTCTTGTTAAAAAATAAGTTTGTAGCGACTACTTCTTGATAACTATAAGTGATATTGATATGGGACTTTTTCTAAAATGATCAGCATGACATGATGTTGGTCCTTGTCGAAAATCGTTTTGATTCGACGTTAAACATGGCTGCCAGTGGCCATCTTTGTTTACATAGAGTTATATAATGAAAACTTGTAGCGACTACTCCTCTGAAACTACTTTACGGATTTTTATAAAACTTCACAGGAATGTTGCTCTTGATGTCTTATTGATCCTAGCAAAATTTCAGGTCGGCCGGAAAATCAAGATGGCCGCCACGGCTAAAAATAGATTTAAAAAAATAAAATTGTAGCGACGACTTCTTGAAAACTTTAAGAGATATTGATATGGGACTTTTTCTAAAATGATCAGCATGACATGATGGTTATCCGAGTTGAACATTATTTTGATTCGACGTTAAACATGGCTGCCAGTGGCCATCTTTGTTTACATAGTTATATAATGAAAACTTGTAGCGACTACTCCTCTGAAAGTACCTGACGGATTTTCATGAAACTTCACAGAAATGTTGCTCTTGATGTCTTATTGATCCTAGCAAAGTTTCAGGTCGGCCGGAAATTCAAGATGGCCGCCACGGCTAAAAATAGATTTTCAAAAATCATGTTTGTAGTTACTACTTCCTGAAATCAAAATCAATCAGTAGAGCTTCAAGGTCATTGACCTCTTGTTAATTCTTAAAATGTTTTTATCATGCATGTGTACATATGTTAATATCATTTTTTTGTAAACGTTCAGCTGCTTATTCGTTGTTTAATAATGTATACATTGGTAACATGTTTTAAGCAATAAAACCATTCTCATTTGCGGATATTCTTCATGTACTTCACCGACATATATATATACAACTTACATATTTTTGAATCTCAACTCTATAGACACAATATAAATGGTTTTAACCAGCCATACCAAACAACGAAATTTAAAAGTCACTAAAGTTGCCTGAAGTATGTAAGGGTATGAACAATGCTGTTTTAATCGAGTCGATGACGTTGTTATCAAAGTAAGTCTTAACGACAAACTGATGCTGCTGTTACTGCTGCTGTTTTCTGTTACATTTAGCGGAAGACTTTTAACATTTAGTGGAAGTTTTTACATTTAGCGTAATTTTCACATTTAGCTGTGCTACAACTGCGGAATTCACTGGTAAATTGAACAAACTAGATAAACTAGAACTGTATTCCTGAGAAACGGATACACACATAAATACTCCCCCCCCCACCACCACGCCCCCTCCACCCCACCCTCCCCTACACACAAAGAAAACAATCAATAGGAAACATAAAATTCTAACGAAGAAATGGCCGTAACTCCAGTAATACAATGTTGATTTTTGAGCCGAATCGATATGCCCATCTTGATATCATAAGTAATATTCTATAAAGTTTCAAATCAATCAGTGGAGGAAATAAAAATTTACCCTAAACCTTTACGAAAAAAAGGGCCGTACCTCGGATTATACAAACTTAAAGTTATATTTGGCGCCGACTCGATATATGCACATCTTAACAGCATAGGTGAGTATCTTCGAAACAATCAGCTGAAAGCAGGCCATAGACGCACAAGATATTATAACGTAAAAATTGTTGAAAAAGGGACCATACCTCTGATAATACATGATTGAATTTGGCACCGAATCGATATGCACATCTTGATATCATAGGTAAGCATTATGTTTCGAAACAATCACTTGAAAACTGTAGAAGATAGACGCACAAGATCTTATAACGTAAAGTTTAACGAAAAAGGGCATTAACTCTGATCATACATGATCGAATTTGGCAGTCGATATGCACATCATAGGCAAGTATCCTGAAAGATTTCGAAACAATCAGTTGAAAATTGTAGGAGATAGATGCACTCGGACAGACAGACGGACATGGTCAACACTATATGCCTCTCACCATTCGGTGGTAGTGCATAACAAGTAATCCCTATCATTTTTAAGCAGAGAGGCTAAGTAGTGTCTATGTAGGCTTTATTGGAAAAAGTTCCTGACAGTGGATGCTAAAAAAACAGTAGATACAAATGTACAGTAAGTTATAAAATCATGGACTCACATTTATGATTCGAGTTCCATCATTTGAGCAAATAAGCTTAAGATACAACATGTTCCCAAAGATAAAGTGTTGCCTGTGGGAACTGATATATGCACAGGCGTATAGGTGCAAGAAAACTGCTTCCGACAATGAAACGTATTTTAATAATGTTTCTTTTATAAATATGTAATTATTTCAAACAACTGAGTCGATTAAAGCAGCACTGTTCATGCCATCACATATTTCAGACAACTTTAGTGACTTTTAACATTTAGCGGTTAACGGATTCCACTAAATGCTATATGTTAAAATTTATAACATTTAACGTTTAGTTTATATTTTTAACATTTAGCGGAAGTTTTTACATTTAGCGGAATTTTCACATTTAGCGGTGCTACAATGACAAGCAAATTTTATTTTAGATTCCGATAGGAAATTAAATTCTCTAAAAAATACTAAAATTGTGCAGTTTTTTATCTAGCCATATAAAAGATAAATGGCATTAACATTGTTTTTTCTTAAAATTCCTTGGTAAAAAAGCAGCGAAAGACAGGAAATTCTATAAAAAATAGTCTACAGCTTAATATATAAGATGAAAGGTCTCGTCAAGACTAACAGTGTGATATAAAATATAATTGAATGTGCCTAAACTAACACTCTGTGATGCTAAAAACGTTGACAATTGAGTGCAACGCGACTTTTATGAAAAAAGTCAAACATAGCCATATTTGAGACGTTATTATTAAAATCTTGTTCTCACGAGGACAAAACAAACTTCAGATTCAAGTCGCAAATATCTTCAAATTTACAAGTATATATAGTTCATATGCGTACCCAGGAACGTTTAATAGCGTACCCTTAAATATTCGAATAGGTCAATTCCCCCTTAAAAATGTTCTTGCAACACAAAAATACATTTTCAAATTTGGCTTTTTCTGAAGTAATAATTAAATTGAATGTTGGTTAACGGCTCATCAACACAGTATAGGTTATTTAGAGCCGCTCCAGAGAGAGGGGAAGGATACATAGGAATGGTAAAGTTGGTAACAAAAAAACTGCAAGTAAGTTTGTGGTGATGTTATGGCGAACGTTCCAAATAAATAAATGTTTCTGGCGAATGTATAACTTTTTTGCGAGTTTGCGGCAAATTCGCCAAAGATTACCATGGTGTTTGCGGGAACATCACCGCTAGTGGCGAACATTTGCGAACAATTAAGAATTGTTCTGACGAACAAAATAGTTCGCTGCAACCTTGCAGCAAACTTGCAGCAGCCTTGCAGCAAACCTTCTCATTTGGTAAGGGTTACCAAAAAATCACAAAAAAACATAACAGAGATTGTGTAGATGGCAGCTTTTGAAATCAACATTCATCCAATTACCTCCCTTTAACATTTCCATATCATCCATGAACAAGTATTGCTTGGCAATTTTGAAACTGTTTAATGGGATATTTAGTACTCACTTAACGTCTCACACCACAATTAATTTTCCATAGGGTCCCATTGTAATGTTTTTGTTCGTGGCATAGAGATAAAAAAGATTTTGCAACATGTATTTATGCTTAAATTCTTCATTGATCCAATATCTGCATGTTATTAACTTTTAACAAATATTTACCAGATTGAACTTTTTCTAATTTCATGTTTGCGTGACACCTATCAAAATTTAGACAAAAATATAAGCCCGTGGAGATTAGACCCATGATGTGTAAAATGAGGCAGAATTAGCTAGAAATCTTATATCAACATGCATTTTTCTGTGATCTCTTCCTAAAATGCTGTAGATTTAGAACCTGGTAAAGATAAATCAATGTATCCTGTAAAATGTAGAAAAGCGAACTTGTTTTTTTATCTACCTCCTTCATCTATAGGGCTCTAGTACTCAAGGGAGATAATAGTGGTGTGAGTCCTTAAGTTTGTTGTTTGTTTGATTAATACGTTGTTTAAGATTGTATACGCCCTCAAAAACTTGGCTATGGAAATACTAGCAAAAAAGTGGGAGTTTTCTTGTTGTTGACGGTCTGTCGTCGTTTCACCTATTTCATAATGTCGCTCCTTCGTTCTGTCATTCTGAAAATAATCTGAAGTCAAGCCTCTTCCAATACACATATCATAAATAGAGTTATGCATGCGCGAAAACCGTATGTCAACACCTATTTCAGTGTGCGTCTCTTTCTAGTTTCCTTTCGGTTCATTATTAGGTCTGCGCATACATGCAAAATACTTACCGTACTGGGCTCATAAAAGAAATGAAAATTCTCGTTTTCCACGGGTTCTCCTGTGGTATGCGGCATATGAGTGCCAGTATGCGGATGGTGTGAGCCCGTATGTGGGTGATGAGTGGTAGCGCCCTGCGGAAATAAATCATGCCAGTATGTAAATACAACTAAGTTTCAGCTAAGATTTGTAATATATGATATAGAATTTAACATTTTATACACACAAACTCAACAAATGCGGCTTCCCATTTCGATTTCAATAACGTATATACGTATATACTTATAGCAGCATATCAAATATATCCTTTTTTTGAGGGGGTTGAAGAAGATAATAGTTTACAATTGATTATGACGGTATATTGTTAATAAAATATAAAAAAATATGGGAATGCTCATTTAAAAGTATTACAAATGCTCCTACAAATGACGTCAAAATTAAAATATTCATTGCACTTTTCCAGACTAAACACTTCCATTCTGTCTTTCAAACGACCAATAAATAGCTCAGCTAGTTGTAAAATCTCGATGAATGTCTTTCAAACGACCAACACATAGCACAGCTAGTTGTAAAATCCCGACGATGAAGAGTATATATGTAAATGCTTAAAAAATGATGAAAAGAGGATATAAAAACACTTAAACTGATGTGTGTAAGTATATAAGTAATATAGAGCCTTTTATAATATATTATCGTGGGTAGTGTTTTAAATCGCAGTTAACTCTTTTGTGACATACCTGCATTTTTGAGAGAATATTATTCCGTTCAGTGGTACATGTTCTCAAAGCGATTATTGACTGATACTAATCCGATTACTAAAATCATTTACAACATCTCGGTCACTTCTTTAAAGTATCTCGAATGTATATATCGCCTCATACTGGCATGGTGGCGCATTAGGTTCCCGCAGCCAAAAGAAATTTGCATTCAAATAAAATGTGTCATAACGTTTTGCAATGTCCTTTAACCGATTGCTGCATCTATAGTTTATTTACATGAACCTTCATCTGTATTGTAAGTTAACAAACATGAAACGCAAATCATACATCAATCAACACGTGTGGCTAACGGCTATGTTTTTTATATAGAATCACTGCACTATTTTCTGTCCATTGCAAAAAAAAAAAATGTGAAGATTTTGAACATACCGATCAGTCGAAATATAAATGAGATGTAAATCCGATTGTAGTCCGAATTGCCCGAGTTTTCACGAATATACCAAAACGTATAATAATGCAGAATGAGATTGTTAAGACGGATAATTATATATCAGCTATCAAGGAAATTGAATCACTTAAATATGATATCGAACTGTTTTATTTGCGCGAAATGATTACATAGTATAAAGAAATATGGATAAATATGGAATATATAAAACAGAGAAAGTAAATAACTAATCAATAAAAAGAAAACAGTACTAAAATCTCCCGTTTAGTTCTTTTAAAAATCTGTATTCGTGCTTACCTGACATAATGTTACACCTAGACAGGCGACTATGGCACAAATAAACATGTTCATGACTGCGAAATGTCAAATGGTGAAAGCGCAAATTCCAGGAGATATCTGCTGTTGGACGATCGTCAACTTCTTTAAATACTCATAAAATCGTGATATTATGTAGAGACCGAACTGCAATCAAACGAACCAAGGTGTACGATTTATCATCATTTAGGTAAGTGAAGTGCCACATGTCTATATTCCATTGATTCAAACCGGTTTAAATGACAGTTTTAACGTCATACAATTGAGAATAATATTAAGAAGGTAAATCTACTATCATTTGGTAGACTGTTCAACCTTGCTCCGCAAATACATATTAAAGTGTTAAAGGTCTCAACGGAAATCTTGATTTTTTTAAAAAGAACTCGCAGCGTCCTGTTAGTTTTTCTACATAAATTGCATATGTTCAGTTATTGATATTAATTATAAGAATAGTATAAAGTAAATTGTTTTGCATATTACTAACTGTTGATTACATTTCACCAATAATATATTCAAACTTACCGTAAAATATCGACGAAAAGCTGAAAACTTGTATTTAAATATATGCATGCAAATTTAAAGTCAAAATGATACTAGATTAATAAATCGAGAGGCTAAATTTAATGGTTGATAAAGACTTCAAAACTGCCATGCGTCCCTTTAAGATTTCCATTTCTGTTCCCAGCGCTATCATGAATGACCTTTAACGGTCGTGTGTTCTGTTTCTCTGTTTTAGAACATTTTGAAACAATGTCAAAATTAGGTGCGCACATGACCCTAAATCGCTCACTTATAAATCTATAAGTAGCTATACAAATCTACATATGGTATAGAAGATACAAATATAGAACACGAATTTAAAACAAACAGCACATAAAAGGACAAACAGACGTTTCTTCAAGTCAGGGTTTGTAAAATGATTCTAACAGGTTTTTTCCTTACCAGTTTTAATAATTATAAAGTCTTTTATAAACCAACAGTTCTCTATTGATCTTAAAACACTATTTCTATCTACAGAATATCAAAAAAAGTACAGTTTCTTCAAAGTCCAAATTTGTAAAAAAAAAAAAAAGCACAAACTAATCTTAGTTCTAATTGCCAAAACTGGGCCTAGCGGACCGTAATGAAAGCTAGGTGTCTTGCATATAGACTGCCCCGAACATGGGAGCTTATACTGATCCACTAGCGGCAACAGCCGAGGGAACCTTCTACTTTATTGCCTATACATATGGTTGGCATTCAATCTTCCATGACACAAACTATGCAGTTTAGCTTTGATCAGACCCAAAATACAGTAGTAAATCAAGCCACAAGGTTACAATTGGAACCAAAATCAGCAACATCAGTCAGGTAATACGTTTGTTGGACACGTTACTCCAGCAAGCTCGTCGTCCTTTGGCAAAACAACAAGTTCCAAGTAATATTTAGCCATACAAATTCAGTAACCTATAATATTGTTTCCGATCACTGCTAATTGTATGACTATTACTTTTCATTATATCTGTGTTATTTTTTATAGCTTTCGATGGAATTCCTATAATGTCATTCAGTTTCATTTTGTGTCGAAGATTGTTTTGCGCGAAAACGACGTCGACGTTGGATGACGTCATTAAAAACGTCAAGCGATTTTCTAACGTTTGTTTACCATTCGATAACGTTAAAAATAGTGAGTGAGTGACCATTTCAATTATTTTATCAATTTCTGCCACAAAAGGTTGAACAAAAACACGTCATGTTTTTTTGTTGACACTATAGTCAGGATTCCGTTCTTGTATTTCAATGTAGTTCCTTATTTCTATTTTGCGGCTCTTAGCAAGCGCGAGAAAAAGTTCCGGTGCAATATCAATGTGTGCAATATCGAAGAATATTGCACACTTAGCTCAATGTTAACTAAACGGGACAATATGAAAGTATACAATAAGATAAACATCTTGCTAGGTATTAATAATATCATAACATTTATGTTACTGACCAACTTAGTAATTAGTTGCATGCACGTGTCAGAACTGCCGTAAACATAAACCTTTGTTTGCTAATACGTAACAGGTTGGTGGCCGAAATCTCAATCAACAATGCCTTAATCGACGTTATTCCTTTGATGATTTTGATTTAAACATATTTTATTGCCAATAATTTTATATACAGAATAATATCCACATATATACAATAGAAATAGAAATATTATAATGACAAATGGGTCGGGTAACAAGTTCTAGCAACATTAGTTTAAACCCTTCCCAGTTAACATCTTGAAATAACAAATGCTTATGGCTAAGTGAAATAAATTACAATAGCAAATAATGCAGAGAGAGAGAGAGAGAGAGAGAGAGAGAGAGAGAGAGAGAGAGAGAGAGAGAGTTTTCCCCAACCTAACTCCCAATCACTAAGAAACATATTAAATCAACTGCATAGCTCTACAACTTAGATTGTCGAAATGCGTCGGAGACTCCGACACATATGTAAACATATGTGTTTCTCGTATATATGTTTGAACTGCTTCAAAGAGTGATTTATTAGCTCTACTGGCCGAAGGCCAGCAGAGCTTATGGGATGCCGAGTTGTCCGTCGTCCGTCCGTTGTCCGTCGTCCGTCCGTCCGCCGTTAACTTTTGTCTCGTTAAGACGATAGGGCCTTCATTTTTCATCCGATCTTTACCAAACTTTACCACATTGTTAATATCAATGAAAGCTTGGACAAGTTTGAAAACCAGCCAAATCGAACCAGTAAGAGCGGAGTTATGGTCCTTGATTTAGTTAAAAATGCTATATTGCTATATTTTGCCTCGTTAAGACGATAGGGCCTTCATTTTTCATCCTATCTTTACCAAACTTTACCACATTGTTAATATTAATGAAAGCTCGGACAAGTTTGAAAACCAGCCAAATCGAACCAGTAAGAGCAGAGTTATGGTCCTTGATTTAGTTAAAAATGCTATATTGCTATTATTTGCCTCGTTAAGACGATAGGGCCTTCGTTTTTCATCCTATCTTTACCAAGCTTTACCACGTTGTTAATTGCAATGAAAGCTTGGACAAGTTCGAAAACCAGCCATATCGGACTAGTAACAGCGGAGTTATGGCCCTTGATTTAGTTAAAAATGCTATGTTTTGCCTCGTTAATATGATAGGGGCTTCATTGTTCATCCGATCTTTACCAAACTTTATCAGATTGTTAATGTCGTTGAAAGCTCGAACAAGTTAGAAAACCAGCCTTATCGGACCAGTAACAGCGGAGTTATGGCCCTTTATTTACTTAAAAATGCTATATTTTGCCTCGTTAAGACGATAGGGGCTTCGTTGTTCCGATCCTTACCAAACTTTATCAGATTGTTAATATCAATGAAAGCTTGGACAATTTTATTTTTTTTTCATAATTTTGTTTCATTATTTTTTTTTAAATTTTTTTTTTTAATATTTTTTTATTTTTATTGTCTCTACTGGCCAAGTTCGAAAACCAGCCAGATCGGACCAGTAATGGCGGAGTTATAGCTCTTGGTTTAGTTAAAAATGCTATATTTTGCCTCTTTAAGATGATAGTCACTCGCTTCATTGATGTTATAAGAGCCATATAAGCCAGTAGAGCGTCCACAGGCCCTCTTGGGCCTCTTGTTATCTGTTCACGACCATAAAGTAGTGTGCTTACATTTAACGGGTGTAAATGGCGAGTAGACTGAAACAAATGTGACCGATATGCTGAAAATGAGTTACATTGGAAAAAAGGTGTTCAGCATCTTCTACTTCACAGACGCACTTGCAAGTCGGTGAATCTCGTAAATGGTTAAGGTATAAGTCGTTATTGAGATTGCTACAAAAATTCCTCATTCTGGCATGTAAAACAGCAAATATTCTTTGTCCACATAAGTAGTAAGGTGGCACTTTTGTACTAACAAGTACAGATGTTAATAGTCTTCTCTTAAAAATTGCGATACTTTCAGAGTTTTGTATTTCTATTGGCAAGTCATTCCATAGTTTACAAGAGGAAGGAACAAACGATGTATTGTATATTTCGGTTCTCCTAGCAATACTGGTGTAGTTATCATTATTTCGGAGATTGTATGCGATGACAATTCCAACTAGCTGTGGGAAAATGTTTGAAATGTAATTTGGAACGGTTCCGTTTTTAACATTATAAACTGAAATAAGTTTTTGCATTTTCCTTCTATCAGGTAGTGAAACCCATCCTATTTCGGATATTAAGCGATGTATGTTAGACCCGTCACAATACGAGCTGCCTCATATTGTAACTTTTCGAAACTATCTTTTTCTAGTAAAGTACATCCATCCCAAGTAATGGAAGCATATTCCATAATGGGCGCATATAAGACAAGTATATCTGATTAAGTGTTTTACGCGCTACTTTGTATTTAAGCATTCTCATTAATCCAAGCACTTTTGATGCAGAAACAACAAATTTTTTAATGTGTTCGTACCATTTACCGTTATTGCTCAGTGTTACTCCTAGATATTTATGATTATCAACAAAGGTTAGCGGGACATTGTATAATGTGGGAAGACGATCATTATTACTTAAGGAAAAGAACATTGCATCTGTTTTGGCAGGATTAAATTGCACAAGCCATTGCTTTGACCATTCCGTAATCATGAGCAGATCATGATTAAGGATTCCTTCCATGTCGTTTATACTAGATGTTGAGACTGATAACGAACTGTCGTCAGCAAACAAACGAGTAATACTCAGTATATTTTCGGCAATATCATTTACATATATCAAAAAAAAAAAGAGGACCCAAGACAGAGCCTTGAGGAACTCCAGCAGTTAGTGTTTTAGATTCGGAGGTTGCAAATCCGACGCGGACTATTTGAGATCTGTTTGAGAGATAATCAGATATCCAAGCTAAAAGGTTGCCATCGATACCATATTGTTTTAGGTTAAGACCTTTTTGCCAAACACGATCAAACGCTCTAGATATATCATTAAAAACAATGCATGTAAATTGTTTAGCATCGAATGCCTGACATATATGATGGTACATGTCGATAAGTTGATATGTAGTAGAATGACCAGGGAGAAAACCTGATTGGCTCCTAAAGATAAGATCAAAGAGAGTATAATAATGGACCTTTGGAAACGGCCGAGCACGACACATACGAAATATTGCAGTCTCGGTTTGCTTGAGACTGTTCATGAGCTGTAGTGAAATATGCTAGCTACCGCTCAAGCCCTCTAGCCCCGGGTTGAGCAGAACTCAATATTCATAAAATCAATAATACACAATTTTAACCATCCCGAAGATGGCATGCATACGGCGGTGGACATGGAGTTAATTGCTTCCCCATGTCGTACGGCGTATGGTCCCAGTATCTAATAAAATTAAATGCCCCGAAGAGCGAAATAAATATAATGGAATTTAGTTGGGAGCAGCGGTTATGAAGCCTGCGTATCACAAGTAACAGCCAAAAGACTAAATTAAAAAGCAGACAACATATCCTATAAGTGGTTAAACAATACCCAGAGCCTTTTATCGGCCGGAGTAGTGGAACCACCGAATCAAAAATTAAGTAAGAAAACAAACAAAAATTGAAAATGTACCACCGATAACTAAATATAAGTATCGGGCTCAGCGATCTCCAGAGATCGAATGAATAACAGTACTGATTGCAAGCGTGGGGAGACGTTTTACTGCCGCCACACTGCACAAGCAACGCCACTGTGCTATAAAAAAGAGTATAATAATGGACCTTTGGAAACGGCCGAGCACGACACATATGAAATATTGCAGTCTCGGTTTGATTGAGACTGTTCATGAGCGGTAGTGAAATATGCTAGCTACCGCTCACGCCCTCTAGCCCCGGGTTGAGCAGAACTCAATATTAAACCTGTTATAGTCACTGTTTGTGTTATATGCATAATTTGCGCGTATTGCACGTGGCTGAGGTTTAAACCGTGATACGAGCTCTCGTGACAAATTGAAAGGGACCGACTCAAAGAAGAAATGGTTTGTCAAACAAGTATGAGTTTTATACACTTATAGTAGTGGCTGATTATATATTCAAACCTAACCATGAATATGTTCTATAAATCCACTTTTAAAAACAAACAAAAAAAACATGCATAATATAACAGTGAAACTGTAAAAATAACAACCCACAAAACTACTTGCTGATAGAATTTTCAGTTTGACAGTTAATATCACATTTGACATATTCCCTTAATCGGCATAAGGACATATGAATTGTAAACAAACACCGTTGTATGTTTACAAATATATAAAGTATATCTAGAGCATGTGCGATAATCAATAATACACGTTGTGATTGAGTGTGTTAACATAGCTCGTCAATAACAAATATATAAATAAATATATAACGACATATATCAGAATATATTTGTATCTATTTGTATGAATATAATATATGACTATTTCAAATCTATATACTAAAAATAATTAATTCGATGATATATACTAATATGATATATGTAACAGTTATTATTACAACATGAATGTATCTATATATAGCTGTATATAGTCCCTTACATCACGTGTTTATATATATTTGTCAAGGTCACTGGCACTTCTTAAAAGATGACGTTGCGGTCCCGCGTTATCTTTGTAAAATATGACCATGCCTGTTGAAGTTTCGCTGACTTTACTAGATATCTGGTGCGTGCTAGGAGACGGGATCTGACGCGTGTAAGATCCTCGTTGATGAAGACACCTTTAAAGTCATGGTTTCCTTTAAGGTCAAATCTGGCTCTGTAGAAAACTTTTCTTGACTTGTATGTAGTAAACTTGACTATAACTTCTCTAGGCTTGCCTTGATGTTCTGGGTCAACTCGATGTGATCGATCAATATCAGCTTAGTCGACTTGGACTTTACATGCGTTTACAACTTTTACAACACTATCATCAGTCGACTCGCCTGGAGACTCTGCATACCCGGAGATCCGTAAGCAGTTGCGCCTGGAATACTGCTCAGCGACGTCAAGTTTAAATCAGTTTCGGTTTTGTGATCTTCCAGAACTTTTACCCTCTCAGTGAGCGTGACGACCTGTTCGGACAGTCCGCGGTTCTCTGACTCGAGTTTCGTGAGTCAAGCATTAAGTGCATCTGAAACAGCATCAGTAACAGACTGGGCCATAGCTTTTACTGACTCACTAGTAAAGCCTTTCATTTCATCTTTCATAGACATGAACACAGTGCGTTCGATTGTTTTCATTTCTGAAGGAGAAAGAGGAACGGTGTGCTCAGTCTCCATATCGCTATCATCGTCAGAGCTATCACCTTTGGTTTTATTCACACCTGGACTCGGTTTGCAAGGTTCAAACTCCCTCTTCGTGTCAGTATTGATATGAGGCCATATTTAAATGTTGTTTATGTTGAACTTTTAAATAGTGTAAATAGTGTTTGAACTTACGTATTACTTACGTATTACTGTCGATCTTATAGTCCAATAATTGTCATAGTCCAATATTATAACGCACTACGCAATATACACAGGTAGCACAAGCAACACAGGTAAACGTGTACACATTTCCAGGTGAACTCACAACAATCAAAATAACCAACAGGACACTCAGTTTCTCATGTTTTTGAATTTCGATAAATACGCTATATCTTAAAAACTAGCGAATGAATGTGTCCTATACGTTTTTAAGCCATAAACACTGTTATTTATGCAAGTCAGAACCAAAAAACACGGAGCGGAACAAACGCGTTCTACTCCGCCATTGTATCACGTGTATAACGTGGTATATCTATAATTTGATAAAATATGAAACCCTTTATATAATTAAATAGGTCAATAAACAACAATAAAAGTACGACTCTAACACAGAAGCAAAATATGCGACACCACAAACTTAACAGGGTTAACAACAGGGGTACCACTTTGCTTGTAACGGTCGGTGGCAAAAAAATCTACTAGAATTTAAACCATATTATAGGGTCACCCTAGTTATAGTGCAATATGCATTGAAAACGGCTTATACTTTGTCTCTACAACTATAGAATTTATCTAAACTTGATTTAAAATTGGAAATAATATTGTCATCACTCAAATACATCTTCACGTCTTTTCTACTGACATCGAAATAAATGTCGAACATGGCCCAATTTCATCAACTTTTTCAGCATTAGTATCAGACTCAGACTCAATATATAATTTGTTTTCAAACCCTATCAACAAAAAGGTATGATATTCAGACATTTTCTGTTAAATTAACTTTAAAATTACTCGTTTCTGTAAGTAAGTATAGTAATTCGCCTGTAAAATTGTTTTTATTTGGAATTAAAAAACATGATATTTTGAGTCGAGTCCAATTCTTGTGCTCAAAAGCTTGATGAATATTAGACCAGGAAATGTAGCAATTACAGATAACAGTCAACTAATTACGATTAAACACAAGCAACAATTACAAGGAGAAGTAGGATACAGTATGCGACACAACACACATAAAATGGTTGACAACAGGAGTACCACCTTGTAACGTTCAGTGGCAAAAAAAGGTCGCTGGGGTGTAAATAGGGAATGTTATGTCAGTGCCTTTTACTATCAAGTTTTTTAGGCGAGGCTTAGAAAACGAAGAATGGCGAGGCTCTGCCGAGCCATTCTTCGTTTTCGTGCGAGCCGAGCCATTCTTCGTTTTCGTGCCGAGCCTAATAAACCTGATAGTAAAAGGCACTGACATAATATTCTATTAATCATGTAGATTATCCATATTTTCTGTATGAATTACTATTATTACCTATTTCTCAGAATGGTAAGCTTATCGAGGACGTCGCCATGTTGTTGTTTTTTGTTTGTTTTATGACGTCAGTCAACGTTACGTGCATGACGTCAGATAAAGTTACGTACAATAAACGTCGAGGGATTCCGCATTGATTTTCTCTATTGGTAAGTGCCAAATAAAGCAAAATTTAATAGGTCACCCCTTTATTGGGCAGAAAAGTGCACATCTGCATGATAAAACTAGTTTCTAGGGTTCCCCAAACCTCTTACATTATTATCATACCGGTTAAACGAGACAGTATAAATACAGAAATCCAATCCAGGGTATGTCTTCCAGCAAACTAAGCAGCATTAATATGTGATATATGTAAAACCAAAAGATGATCATGTATATATGAATCTGTAACTATGAATGTCATACACTCCCGATAACAATATTGATTAGATGTATGGGGAGACATGTTACCCCAGCCTGAGGAATCTTTGTCCCCAGCAGATCTATTCGTACATACTGGATTCTTTATGTCAACAATGCATTCAATGTCATTGACCTATCAATTGTTATATAGAAATACCCAAATCATGTGTACAACAGCATGTAACTCCAGGTCGAAGCCATTTTTACCCAAGGGACATTTTTTCTAAAATCAAATACCTAATTGATCTATCGTTCAGTCAACATTTTTTCATTGGTAATTGAGAACACAATTTTTCACTCCTGGACCCCATGGACCCCTATATGAAATGTGATTAAATTCGGTTTGATAGTTTAAATAGTTGTTTAAGTAAATAAATAATGAAAAGGAGATCCCTTGGAAGCAACAAACACAAACAGGAGATAAAAGTAGCTGACTTGGTTTTATTGAGTCTGTTCATGAGAGGTATTGTAAAGTGCAATACTTCTTACGGCCCCAAGCACCGGCTTAAGCGATATTCTACTTTAAAACCACAACTGTTGACGGACGGACAAGCGACGAACAAAATTTGACCACAGGTGGCCCACGTGAGCTGAAACCTGCTTTTATTAATTTGGCCTTGAAGAAAGTTAAAAATAGTATAGATGTTTGATTGAATTTGGTTGTTTAGTCGCACCAACAGTTAAGGTCATATGGCGCCTTTACAGCTTCCACTGGTGGAGGAAGATCCCAGATGCCCTCCGGGCAATTTTCTTGCACGGGCGGGCACCTGGGTAGAACCACCAATGTTCCGCAAGCCAGCTGGATAGCTTCCTCACATCCCTGAGGGATCGAACCTACAGCGGTGAGGGGCAAGTGATTTCAAGTCAGAGACTATAACACACGGCCACGGACGCCCCTTTTTTCTGATATGTAAATTATTTATTCAAATTCATTTATGATGATGTGGACTGTTTTCATTGAACTATTTTATGCAAATTCATTTGTGATGAACTTTGGATGATATAAGGCCCCCTGGTTAGTTTTGATCGATTTTAAGTGTGCACAATCTCGCTATTATCCTGTCGTTAGCGCTCAAATAGACAAGACAATGTAAATAAAAGTACATCCCATCAAAAGAAAATCTCTAACAATAAAGTCCATATCCAGAAATATTTTTTTTTTAGTTTCAATTTCTTTATTACGATTTTGGCCTCCGGCCCATAACACAATGCATTTATATACAAACAAACAAATATGCAACTGGTGCACCCAACATATATACATAGATTTAATATACAAAACCACCAATATTTTAGGCAATCAACGCGAAAAAACTACATATTCACAAAGTATCTAAAAAACATGTTCTTTTGTGAAAAGCATGAAATATAAACATGGCTAAATGTTTTATAATTAATGGATTTTCATTTGAAAACAATGATTTGAATGTGTACAGAGAATAATTATGTGTAAATTGTATTGGTAAATATTTCAGTCTTAAATCATCATACAGTTTGCATTCAAATATAAAGTGATATTCATTTTCTACGGTGTTTTGGCAATGTTTGCATACCCTTTCATTCCTAGGAAATATTAGGAAATATACACGTATATAATATTGTAAATATGTCCAGTTATGCCTGCATAACGTGATTGATGAACAGTGTCTGGGGTCATTATTAATAACGCCAATATTAGATAATCAGCATAGTACTATCACGCGCAGGAACATAAGATGATTGGCTAATGATTAGGGGAGGAATGCGGATTTGCTCTTAAAACGTAGCGTATCTGCCTTTGTGTTTGTGATGTCGTTTGCATTTATTATTGCTTTTGCCTTCTTGTTTGTCTGTTTGCGTGTTTGTTTCTGTTTTGTGGTTGACTGTCCTCCTTGAATGCTACTTTCCCTGTCCGATCTTTTTATATTTCTTTTTGTGGCGTATTCTTACGAACCCCTTACACATTTCCGGTAGTTTACGTGACCATTGTTAAATTTAATTTTGAAATTGTGTTTTGTGTATGCATTATGATTATATATCTTGTTGTATAGTAAGAACAAAAGATTGTATGAGAGTGTGCTTGGTTTAATCATTAAACTTTTATATTGTGTTTCATTATATGGTTCGAATCCGCTGGTAAGTGGTTTGTACAAATTTTCTCCAGATATAATATTTAATGATTGTACTTGTATCTTATAGATCCCACATTACTGAAAGTTCGTTATTCTGTATTTAATTCTCTCACAAATAATATAATATATATAAATTTAGTGTATCAGTATGAACTGACGTCTTTCTATGGTAAAATGTTGTATATATACCTGAGGCTATAATCATGTAAAGTGAATCCTCTATCGTATAGATTATACAAAGTATACGCTATGGTTGTCGTTATTTGACGGAAATGCTCGAAGATATCCGACACGTTCAGTAGTACGACCTTAGTATGACCCGTCCACCGAAACCAATCTTTTTAGGTTGGCTAGGTGGTCGAGTGATCTAGGACGCTGGCTATTGTGCGAGACGCTGTGTCGAAATTGGTGTCCTAGATGCGGTTTCGAATCCGCTGGTAAGTGGTTTATACAATGTTTTCTCCACATATATATATATGCATTATATATATATATTCCTAATAAATCCAGAATTGTACTGAACAACCACAGTAGTTGCGGCCAAAGAGAAAACCAATCTAGGGTACGACTAGAAAACCCGAGGGGTGAAAGTTTATGCATCAACCGCCCTTTTCAGGGTTTCAGAAGAAGGATAAAAATATCGGACAGGGAAAGCAGCATTCAAGGACGACAGTCAACCACAAAACACAAAAACAAACACGCAAACAGACAAACGAAAAGGCAAAAGTAATAAAAAATGCAAACGACATCACAAACACAAAAGGGTTGACAACAGGGTACCGCCTTGGAACGGTCAGTGGCAAAGAAGGCCACTGGGGAGTTTAAACCGGTTCTAGGGTGCACCAAACCTCACACTTACCCTACTGTCAACCCATTAAAACAGGACAGTGTAAATGAAGAAATCCCCGCCATAATTTAATCTCTAACCACCAAGGCAGCCTCAATAGGCAATTTAAGTAAAACACAAATATGCTCGTGTAAATATAATACAAACAAAAACAATAGCATAGAAAGCCACAACAGGTGGGAAGCAGAGTGGTTTTTAGCTCCGCCGTCCACTTATCATAGCAACACATGACAACGGAAAGTAGTACGTCATTTTCCGTCAACGTCAAAAAAAAGTGAAACAGCCGCCGTTTTCTTTTTTTTAAACGCGTTATCTGGAAGATTGTAACAAGTTTACATGATTAAAATTTTAGTTCCCTTTTAAGTTTCGTCATCTTCAGCTGTATTGACTTTTAGATGCTTTACTGCGCGAGAAATTTCGAGATTCGCCCATTTAAAATTCCGAAGCGAGGGGAAGTAACTCGTAAGAGATGTCATTGTTAAAATGCGTTTAAAAATGGTAACACTTGTGTTCTTTTCTAATGAAATACAAGGAGATACTAAAAATATGTTGTTTAAGCTTAAATAGTACATGGCGTGTACTACATGTTACGAACATCATGGTATTTCTTTATAAAAATTACACGCTAAAACGATAAAATGTTCGACTCGGCACTGTCGGTCAAAAAATATAACGAGTGTAAAGTCATTGAACGTCTACAGGTGCGTATTCGGTATTCGGTGAAGGGGCGCACACTAAGTCTGAAAAGTAGTCTGTAGCCTATATTTAAAAAGGCTGACCGCTGTTCAGCTTCTCGTTGTGCATTTTGATTGCCAATCTGGAATTATGGAACTCAACTGGCCACCCGCTAATGTTTTTTTATTTATTTATTATTGGCGAGTATCACCATATGCAGACATATTTAACATCAAAATATACTAAAACAAAGCTGCAGTCCAATTTATTTGGTTATCCCTCACCGGCCCGTCACCACCACCATCACCCACCCCACCCATAAAAAAAAAATAAAAAAATGCGGATCTGGTCAGGGTAGGTGTCTCATTAGAATCGCGGAAACCGCCCTACTCCTACTTTTGCTTATTAAACATGCTCGGAGAATAGACTTCGATATATAAACTTCAGATAGGAGGATTTATGTCTGCTTACGATGGACGAGGCTAAACACACTGAAGAAACTCAGTGGCGCCGTTGTCTTGAACCCGGATCCTGTGCTTTTAAGTTTTTAAGTGCACCGCATTGTCCGCTACACCGACACTTGACAAAACAAATATAACGGCTTAATATGTCAAACTAGTATAGACATGGAAATATCAGTTTCCAGATTGTTATTAGTGGGAAGCGGTCACTAAGTCGACCTTGAACTAGAAGTGTGTTCCATCACCCATGAACACTTGCTTCGCCTGCTGACAGTGCTGTTTGCTTATTTCCAAGGTTAGGTTGCAGGTTAGGCTGATAAATAGGGCATAACCTGCCAAAATGAAAGTCAGAGGTATTGCACATGTGTAACAACATCCATTGAGATGAAGACGTTGGTGAAGTTTCATGAACACAATTAAAATACTTTTCAATTGATGGCCAAGGTTAGGTTGCAGGTTAAAGCATGACAAAGTGATCGATAAGTGTCTGCCATCCTAAGCAGTAGACACAAAAATAAGTGTTCAGTTCTCATATGAATATATCTGTCATGCGGATATTTTTTATGCACTCTTCAACCCAATGAATTTTACTTGACCAGGCTAGACCAGTGACATTTGTTTTATCAGACGAGTACCGCTAAGTACAGCAAAACATGTTTCGAGATGCTAATTTCAAATTCAGTGCTCGATATACACTTCAAGATTGCCATCATCGGCCCATGTGTCACTTTAATTACAAAAGATCTATTTCAAAAGCTTGAATAAACAATAAATAAATTAAAATGACCTTGTGTTCCCAAAAGGCAGTTTTTCAGTTTCAGATACATGCATGACTGTACGCAAATGGAAACTTTTTTTACATACAATGTAGATCCAACTGAACCAAAGAATAAATAATACAATATTTTATATATATTATATTTATAAACTAAACATCTATTAAATACTACAATAATGAAATTTACTTCATACTTACAACATACTTACAACAAAAAAATCAATGTCATATATGGCCTAAAATGTGTTAAAATGATGTAAAACACCAAAAGTTTTTTTGAATGTGAGCATCTACTGTCAATGTATGACATTGTATACATTTGGTGTTTTTTAACAGCTTTACATATTATATAGTCTCTGTGAGGCATAATTATGTTCATTTTGGTTCTTTAAAAAAATAATGTCTGCTTAGTCCTCGGGATTGCCAAACTGAAGTCACCATCATGATCAGGCGAACACATCTCAAGCGGGATACGCAGTAACAAGTATATACTGTAACGCATAAGGCCGAAGAAAAATTAACCGCGTTTCTGATTTGGCCTAATAAAATGAATATATTTCCTTTAGTTTAGAATCTTGCGATCACAGTATTGTCAACTTTTTTGGTTAAATCCACGTCTTCCAGGGTTGCATTGGTATTTGAAGAACGAAGGGCATCTGGAAACCAGATGATGCGTCTCTGAAATGAACAAAACAAGTTGTTAAAAAGGATGGATTGGTGGTACAAAATATATAAGCCATATGATATATGCATGGAATTTCACATGAATCAACAGAGTGTCCTGTTATTTTTAAAAGAATTTTAACTTTGGCTGTCGTATATACCGTATTTCCTCTAACAGTAGCTCCCGGGCACTATGGAAAGTGCGAAGGGGGGGGGGGGGGGGGGGGGGGGTGGGGGGGGGGCTAATATTATGATACAACTTTTCAATATATTTCACCTCCTTTCCCCGGACTGTTTCCTTATAGAATTACTGTACGGCGATCTTTTACTGTTACACCGGTATTGACTTAACCAAAACATGACTGTACCGAGTATATTACTGTCATCACTCTGCATCTATATGATACACATTTCTGTCAAACTTGACGATTACAAAACGGGTTGGTTGCATATGAATTAACCAATAATAAAAGATAAACTAAATAGTAAATTGAAAGGAACGAGATAAATAAAATCGGTAATTGTATTGATGATGATAGCGCTTTAAGGTTTATGTCATAGACCATACTGGTGTCGAAGGTAAAAAACTCCCATAATCAAATCCATAAGCGGTAAAAACAGTGTGTTTTTTAGAAACTTTTAATTTAATCAAATCCATTAGCGGTAAAAACATTGCGTTTTTTAGGAACTTTTAATTTTTGAAGACGGTAAGGTTTCTTAAAACAGGTGGGGGCTCTTCTAATAGAGGAAATACGGTATTAATATATAGGTAAATTGACATCACAGAGAAATGTGAACGTTTAACATCAACTTGTATGGGTTTTTGTGTGATAAATAGAATCTCACAAAATCATCTATTATTTTTTAAACTCTTCAGTAAACATTAAACATTATTTGATGCTCGACAAGCCGCGCATTGTATATTTTTGCCAACTCGTTTAATAAATCCGCACTCGATCATGGAAGATCAGCTATTATATCCGCCGAGAAAAAAATATTTAATCATTATTCTCCCATCACTGCTAAAATCAACAAAATATTTTGAAGTATATAATTTGTTTAGGTCACACATAGATGAAATATTACATTTTTATATTGTGCCCGGCCTTCGCACAGTATAGGTTATTTAGAGCCGCCCCAGAGAGAGGAAAAGGATACATAGGAATCTGGGAACCGTGCCCTACTCTTATTATCGAATAGATTCCTGTTGTTCCTTAACGTGCTAGGAGGATAGACTGATACACGGGACCGCCCGGTTTACGTCCCAATCCGAAGGACGAGGTAAAGGGAAAGTGTGTTTCCCAAGAACACATCGACGGAAAGGATGAGATATGAAATGCCTGTATATTATTCTCTATAATTATAGTATAACTGTGTAATTTATATATTATTACTAATTGCTGATATTATTGCACCAATCATATATTTAAACCTATGGTAGAATAACGAAGACAAATAATACATCTAAATTTTAGTTAATTATATGCAAGCAGTTTTGAAGTGAAATTGATACGGGACTAATAAACTGTGATACTAATGTTCGACAAAATCTTCAAGATTGCCATATGTCCCTTTAAAGTGTCCTATTATTTGTAATTTAACTGGGGCGGTCTTTAATAATATCGCTGTAAAGTGACAACAGCACAGAGAAACTTTCATGTTGTATCATGTGTATCCATTGTTTTATGTGATGGAATTTCACAATATCTCAACAAAACAAACAAAAAAGTAAAGTATTCCAATGAGCTGTGACAATTATACTTATAGTTAGGCACTCCTCTTTTTTTTTTAAAGTAGCTATCCCGCCAAATAACTACAAAATTGCACTAGAAAACGGTTTATCGAAACTCTATCCATATAACAATGTATATGCGCTGATTAAAAGTGTAGGTTTATAAATAGGTTCTTAGAATACCCGTGATTGAATAACCGTAAAATGATGGTAACTCGTAATTCGACACTCCAGTTCTGGGTTTGGTACGGCTGGTTAAAGCCGTTTATACTGTGTATGTATGAGTTTGATTTCTCAAAATATGTAAGTTATATATATATACTTTGTCATCAGTAGGTTTAGAAACAGTGTACATAATGTTTATAAAATTTGACTGTTGTTGGCGGGATGGCTACTTTAATGAGAATGATAAAAAAATCTGTACAAATCGGGTTCTCCCACTCAAATAAATCTACTGTTTCTCAAGCTTATCAAGCTTATTAAAATCTTCATTTATAAGAACCACGTTAAAGAACCGCAGAAATGTATTCCCGAATTTGGGGCGGCTCGAAATATTAACATTTGCTAGTAAGATAGATAGAGTAGCTTAGGTACATTTTTTTTGAATTCCATTCTCTGGGGTGGCTCGAAATATTGCCATATTATTAGCTTAATTAACCTATATCACTGGGGTCAAATATATTAAAGTTTATAGCTTTAGCTTACCCAGGGCTAGGCTAAGTCTCAGAGCTGGAACTTGGAGATGCCACTTGACAGAAGGTGGCAACATCTGCAAAGATCCCTGAAAGAAAATCAATTGTTGTTTTTATACATACATACCTACAGTAGATGTGTTAATCCTTTACAGTACTGCTGTAGCTATATGCAAACTTTGGGCAGTGTGGGGTGTGTGTGTGGGGGGGGGGGATGATGCAAGGGCACCGATTTTGTGGGTGGGGAGGGTGAAGGGGAGGTGGCAACGGTGCATTTCTGATCTGCGGTCATAGAGGGGGTTTGGGGACAAGGCCATTTATTTTTGGGGAACAATGGAACATTTTCTGTTATTGGTAATATTTTTGGGGAACAATGGAACATTTTCTGTTATTGGTAATATTTTTAGGGAACAAGGGAACATAATAATAAAAATAAATGGAAAAATATTTTTGGAGAACAAAGCAAAATATTTTTGGGGAACATTGGATCATATTTTCTGTGAACATAGACCCCACTGGAAGGGTCTCATCATAGAAATAATACATCAGTGCTATATTATTATTACATTTTAACGGAGACACTATAAACATGAACATGCACTAAATAAAACACATTTATGGGTCAGTACCGAGTGCTGTACATACCTTTCATCCTTTGTTTTTCCTTTATGTCTAAACACCAAAGTTGTCGGTGTCCCTAATCGAGGCGAAGGGACATGACTCATGTGGTCTACATGACATGACCTTGACAGGAGATGTTCTACAAGTATTTGTTACATCATTCACCCATAACAATAGTAAACACATGAATAGGTCTGTCTTTTTGCTCATTAAATCCTGGAATTGTGAAGTATTCACTTGCAATTATCCATACTTCATTCAACCGTAAATCAACGGTATGACTGAAAAGCGAAAACACAACAAATTACTGCCGACTTGGCCTGTTGTGATTTTTAATAAGCGTCTAGGGCGGCTGATTTTTACCGTAAACATGCTAAAGGAAAGGCAGAAAAAGTGTTTAAAGGTTGACTTACTGACATTTTATTCGGAGCAGGAAATAACTATATCCGGGAGTAGAAAATATTCATGTTTTACGTTTCTGTTATTGATTTTCAGTTTTGCTTATTTAGCTTGTAGCCGCCATTTTGAATAATGTGTGTTTTGAGTGAGAAAAAAGGGTGACCATCTTTCAAAACGGTCTCAAAAAATGGATAGTCATGAATTTTGCCGAAATTTTCAGGAAAGGTAGTAGAGGTACTGATCTATCATTCCTGTTAATTTAAGCCAAATTGGTGACTATCCATTTTTTGTGACCGTTTTGAGAAATCGGCAATTTTGCAGTTTCAAAAACCTCAAAATTTCCGATCTTCACATTTGAACAGCGATTTAGGCTATGCAAAATATGCCAATAGTAGTCAAAACGAATGCTATGAGGATGTTTAACGTATAAACTTACTTTATTCATTGTCTGTGTTGTTTTTGCATTCAAAATTGGCTTAAGCTAACGTTTTTTAAAAGACAACTGCAATTTCCGCGTAACTGCACGTGAGTGCAAATTGGGACTACTTCGTGTTAAAACACTTGAAACTCAAAAGTGAGTTATGCGGTGTGTGCGCGTGAAAAGCTTCAGCTGCTGCTGCACTGCAATGAAGGTACTCAATGACTTGGCAGAAGCCAGAGCAACAAGAGAATAAACGATTAAGGGCACGACAGGAAATATTATAGACAAACATCAAACGCCACCGTCCCAATGGGCTTTAGGTAGGCGTCATCATAGGGTCCACAGCCTGTCCGGTCATCGTACAATTAAAGAGGAAAGCATAGTGGCGAACTGTAAAAGGGTTCACCACCAAGCATGCAGTACGTAGCAAAATGATAGGATCATAACCTCTTTTGATAAACTTTTTAACGGAAGCTGCAATTATGGACTGCCACGAGAGAAAATTGTATTGTAGTGTCTGACTGTAGACGGGTCAATCACCAAACATGTAGTGAGCTGTAATACTAAAGGATCGCATCCTTTTCTGACGACATGTCCTGTTTAATTTTGTAAAGTGGTGAGGAAATCCGTCAAAAAAATTATGTTGATGATGCACTTTTCCAGCAGGTTTTCGTTGCGGCGATAGAATTTTGAGAAAGATCTACGTAGTTTATGATAACGAAAACCATGATTGAAGAGAAGCATCAAACATTACCATCCCTTCAAGAATCATCATATAGACCACAATCTGTCTAGTCATTGCACAATGAAAGAGATAGGATAGTGGCAAACTGTAAACTCGTTTAACACAAAAAATGCGGTTCGTTGTAAAATGATAGAGTCAAAACCTCTTTTGATAAACTTTCTAATAGGTTTAAAATTGTTTGAAAGCGATTATGACCAATAAGTGATTCTGTCGAAAATAATAAGTAAGACAATATAAATTCAAACATGTATTATGAACAATTAGTTAAACAACGCAACGCATGTTTACGCTATTGTGTAGTAATGCTGAATTTTGTTTCCACATTCATGATTTTGAAACTGGTCAAGCATGTCCTTCGTCACATTTGTAGCATCCGACAGTTCACCTAAGATCCTCAGCTGTAAATAAATAAGTGTTACATTGTAGTGATCAGTTAGGACGTGATTGCAAGTAGAACAACTTGAATTCGGTAAGACAGAAAATGGGTCAGAAGTAGATTAACATGGAATCCGGAAGTAATAAAACACGAATTGAACGGGTAAAAGTTATATCAAATTGGTCTCGGGCCTGAAAACAAAATAGTCAAAATCAGATTAAATTGGATTCGGAATCAGAGAAAATGGTCAAAAGTAGTTTAAACTGGATTCGGAAAGTGAAAACATGGGACAAAATCATATCAAATTGGAATCTGGCAGTGAGAAAACGGGTCAAACTTAAATGAAATTGGATGCGAGATCTGAGAAAATAGGTCATAAGTATATAAAATTTGACTCGGTGTGTAAACAGAGTCAAAATCAATTCAAATTGCACTCTAAATCTCAGAAAATGAACCAAAATCAGATCTATTTGTTTCGACAAACTGTGTCAGAAACAGATTAAATGGAGTCTGCAAGCTGGACATGGTTCAAATGCATTTAGTAAAGGAAAAAAGAAGAAATCTGCTCAGAAACATGCCTTTAACGTTTTTAAATTTAAAAACAAATATTGACTAGCTAATATAGACAAATCGAGGGTAAAAATGAGGTGTTACATAAACTCACACTACTGTATTATTGTATACTTTCATATTGTCCCATCTAGTTTGCATTGAGCTAAGTGTGCAATATTCTACGATATTGCACACATTGATATTGCACCGGAACTTTTTCTCGTGCTTGCTAAGTGCGGCGAAATTGAAATAAGGAACTACTTTCAAAAAAAATAGCGGAATCCTTCCTATAGTGTCAACAAAAAAATACGTGGTTTTGTTCAACCTTTTATGGCAGAAATTGATAAAATAATTGAAATGGTCACTCACCCACTGTTTTTAACGTTATCGAATGGTAAACAAACGTTAGCATTTTAATGACGTCATCCGACGTCGACGTCGTTTTCGCGCAAAATAATCATCCACACAAAATGAAACTGAATGACAAGATAGGAATTCCATCAAAAGCTACAAAAATAACACAAATACAATGAAAAGTAATAGTCATTCAATTAACATTGATCGAAAACAATATGAAAGTATACATAAAAATGTTATTGAATTTGTATGGCTATATATTACTTGGAACTCGTTGTTTTGGCGCTGGACGACTCGCAAGCTCGTCATCCTTTGCCAAAACAACTCGTTCCAAGTAATACGACTCGCAAGCTCGTCGTCCTTTGCCAAAACAACTCGTTCCAAGTAATATTTAGCCATACAAATTCAATAACCTATAATATTCTATATAGCAACTGATTAATTATATATAGCAATTGGGTAGACTGGTCAATACACAATTTACGACCAAAATATATAATATGCAATAAAATAGTAGCAGACGGGGAAAAAACGCTGGGATGAGAAAAAATCCCGTGGCTAGTGTACTAACTTGGCATGGACATCGCTACCACGAGACAGTTTGAAACCGCATCTGTGGCCAGACACCCGGAACCCCACTTTAAAATAAATATTGACTAGCTAATATAGGCAAGTTGATGGTGAAAATGAGTTATAATGTGCTCAACTGGAAAAAGGTTATTCTACACGGTATAAACACACTGAGGAAATGTAACTGTTATAGTCATTTAACAGTTTATAATATGCTGTAATAAAACAGCTTTTCCAGACTTATCTCCTTGAAGTTTGGTTCGTTCCAATCCTTTAAACTATGTACTGTACCACTATATATGTTGTAAAAAAGATGAAATCAAATAAGTTTAAAACAAGTGTGGTTGACGATTAACCAACTAGTAAATGTTCAAGTCTTGACATAATATACAGGACATTCTGCAAATTAAATGTGAATACGTTGTGAAGACCAAACCATTCATTTCTATGCAGTTACAAATCTTACTCACCAGGGGGCATTTGTATAAATACGACAGATTTATCTGAACTTTTAAATTCTGTATAAAGTTACTCTTTCATACGTGCATGCATGCGTATGTCTATATCTGTGCGTTCTGCACTCCTACGACTAGTGATAAACTAGCCTCAGGTTGTTGCTGATAAGCCACTACTGAGGTATTGCTGAAATTTAGCAGAGTGACCGCTAGACGCAGGACTGCATGCCCATGCGTGCGTGCGTGCGTGCGTGCGTGAGTGCGTAAGTGCGCACGTGCGTTCGTGTGTAAGTGAAGAAAATTAATTATGTATTACCTCAACCGCTTTGAGACCAGCGTCGGTATGGATTGAGCCAATCTCATCAGCGGTCATTGTTGCAACGTAGCACCTGTGCCCGTTGTGTAACACCATTTTTTGCTAAAATTAGAAATAAAAAATATTACTCATTATGAAAAACAGACTCAATAAAACCGATGTCTGTTACTTTCTCATTTTTTTTGCTGCTTCCAAGGGATCCCCTTTTCAGTATTTATACATCTTAAACCTTGAAATACTTTGTTAAACTTGAAATACACTGGTCTAAAGATCATTCTTTTTACGATAAGTAGTGCTGTGGACTAAGACGCCGGGCAGACTAATCTAGTTATATATACTCAACCAAAAAAAGAAACTTCCGCTGATGTTGATGGTGATTGTCTAGACAGCAAAACAGGAAAATATAATGTTGTTTTAAGAATAATTAGATAGACCACCGACAATCATATCCTCAGGGTGAACATTCTTACTATCACCCTCTCATGAATGTGATATTTATATACTGTTACATGATTGTGACGTCACGGAAAGTATAAAAATAGGTTTTGGGTTTTTCCAATAACGACACGCTTTGGCAATTGGAAATCGGTGGACGCTTATTAAAATACAGTTGAAGTTATATCAATCGTAAGACGCTTGGTTTACCAAACGACAATAAAAAAATGCGGCGAGCAGATTAGTTACTTTAAACCAAAACTGGTATAAAAATATAAATTAAAAAAAAATTGCGATTTTTCCCACTCGTATATTTAATTTTTTATCAAAACATTTGTTCGGTATAATAAAATAAATATTGCATCCCAGTGAGGGTGGCAGTGGATATTGTCAACCTTCGGAAAAATAATGTCAACCTCGTCTTCGCCTCGGTGGACATTGATTTCGTCAGGTTGACAATATCCACTGTCACCCTCACTGGGATGCAATATTTATATACTCACTTAAGGCTGCTTGCAAACATTAAAGAGAAGTGTCTTATTAAAACGCTGTTTAAGCTGTTATATGCCCTCAAAAACTGGCTGATGGAAATACCAGCAAAAATGTCAAAAGCTTTCTTTTTTGTTCCATATATGTAAAAACAAAATGATAACCTTGGCGATAACGCTGGTTGCATATATCACAGACCTAATAACAAATAGATAAAGAAAAACTGTGTTATCTCAATTTTACATGGAATAGTGTAATGATATCACGAATGTTTGCCTGAGTTTAAAGGGGATTGCCTTGAGAGTCGATCTAAAATGAAACGTTCGTTGATTATTCAGTAATTTAAATAAATCAAGTGCCATAACTATGCTGTTTCGAGAATGACATGGTAGGTTTTGAGTGGTTAAGCAATACCCAGAGCCTTTTATCGGCCGGAATAGTGGAACCACCGAATCGAAAATTAAGTTAGAAATCAAAAGAAATTGAAAATATACCACCTATCACTAAATATAAGTATCGGGCTCAGCTTATTGCAAGCGCGGGGAGATGTTTTACTGCCGCCAAACTGCACAAGCAATACCACTGTGCTATAAAAGAGAGTATGATAATGGACCTTTGGAAAACGAACTCTTGTTTTCATTTGATTGGATATTTAAATTTAACTAAACGTCACGAAACATATTTATTTGGCAAAATATATTTTCTCCCCATGCCAATCTCAAAGTCAACGTCTAGGAAATATTAATTCTGAAAAGAATCTGAAGGCGAGCCTCTTCAAATACACATGTCATAAATAGATTTATGCATGCGCGAAAACCGTATGTCAACACCTATTTCAATGTTTCCTTTCGGTTTATTATTAGGTCTGCGCATCCATACAAAATACTTACAGTACTGGGCTCATAAAAAAAAAAAAATGCTACTGTTGGACTGTGGTATGCGGCAAATGGGTGCCTGTATGCGGATGGTGTGAGCCCGTATGTGGGTGATGAGTGGTAGCGCCCTGCGGAAGAAATCATGCCAGTATGTAAATACAACTAAGTTTCAGCTAAGATTTTTAATATATAATATAGAGCTTAATATTTAGCTTTTTATACACACAAACTCAAAAAATGCGGCTTCCCATTTCGATTTCAGCAACGTAGATGCCTATAGCAGCATATCAAATATATCATTTTTTTGAGGGGGTTGAAGAAGATAATTGTTTACAATTTATTATGACAGTATGTTGTTAAAAAAATAAAAAAGACTTGTAATGCTCATTTTAGAGTATTACAAGCGCTTCTACTCAGGACGTCAAAATTAAAATGTTCAGTGCTCTTTTCAAGACTGAACTCCACCACAGTGTCTTCCAAACGACCAATAAATAGCTCAGCTAGTTGTAAAATCCCGACGACGAAGAGTATATACGTAAATGCTTAAAAGATGAAAAGAGGATATAAAAACACTTAAACTTATTTGTGTAAGAATATAAGTAATATTGAATTGAATTGGATTTTATAGTCGCACCAACAGCTAAGGTCATATGGCGACTTTCCAGCTTCCACTGGTGGAGGAAGACCCCAGGTGCCCCTCCGTGCAATTTTCGTGCACGGGTGGGCACCTGGGTAGAACCACCGACGTTCCGCAAGCCAGCTGGATAGCTTCCTCACATAAAGATTCCTAGGCCCCTGAGGGATCGAACCTACAGCGGTGAGGGGCAAGTGATTGCAAATAATTAATATAGAGCCTTTTATAATATATTATCGTGGTAGTGTTTTAAATCGCAGTTAACTCTTTTGACATACCTGCATTTTTTAGCGAATATTATTCCGTTCAGTGGTACAGGTCCTCAAAGCGATTATTGACTGATACTAATCCGATTACTAAAATCATTTGCAACATCTCGGTCACTTCTTTAAAGTATCTCGAATGTATATGGAAGGAATCGATATCGCGTCATAGCGCCGTAGGTTCCCGCCAAACAAACTAAATTTGTCCTGAACGTTTTGCAATGTCGTTTAACCGATTTCTGCATCTATTGTTTATTTACATTAACCTTCATCGGTATTGTAATTTAACAAACATGAAGCGCAAAGCATACATTAATCAAGATGTGTGGCTAACGGCTATACTATTTATATAGCTGCAGAGGATTATTTTCTGCCCCGTTGCCTTCCAGCTAGCAAATTAAATGTGAAGAATTTGAACATACCGATCAGTCGAAATATAAATGAGACGTGAATCCGAGTGCAGTCAGAATTGCCCGAGTTTTCTTCAAAAATGTACCAAAACGTATAACAATGCAGAATGAGATTGTTAAAACGGATAATTACAGATCGGCTATCAAGGAAATTGAGTCAATTAAACATGATATCGAACTATTTTATTTGTGCGATATGGCTACATAGTGTAAATAATCATAGATAAATACGGGATGTATAAAACAGAGAAAGTAAATAACTAATCAATGAAAAAAGTACTACAATCTCTCGCTTAGTCCTTTTAAAAATCTGTATTATTCGTGCTTACCTGGCATAATGTTACACATAGACAGGCGACTATGGCACAAATAAACACGTTCATGACTGCGAAATGTTAAATGGTGAAAGTGCAAAACCCAGGAGATATATGCTGTTTGACGATCGTCAACTTTTTTAAATACTCATAAAATCGTGATATTATGTAGAGGCCGAACTGAAATCAAATGAACCAATTTTTACCATTTAGGCAAGTGCAGTGCCATATGTCTACTTTTCATTCATTCAAACCGGTTTAAACTGGAAATGTCAGTTTTAACGTCATACAATTAGAAGAATATTACGAAGGTGAATATACTATCGTTTGGTAGACTGTTCAACCTTGCGCCGCAAATACAAATAGTGCTAAAGGGACTCAACGGAAATCTTGATTTTTAAAAAAAACTCGCGGCGTCCTGTTAGTGTTTCTACATAAATTGCATATGTTCAGTTATTGATATTAATTATAAGAATAGTATAAAGTAAATTGTTTTGCATATTACTAACTGTTGATTACATTTCACCAATAATATATTCAAACTTACGGTGGAATATCGAAGAAAAGCTGAAAACTCAAAATTGTATTTAAATATATGCATGCAGATTTAAAGTCAAAAAATGATACTGGAATAATAAATCGAGAGACTAATTTTAATGCTTGATAAAGACTTCAAGACTGCCATGCGTCCCTTTAAGATTTCCATTTCTGTTCACAACGCTATCATGAATGACCTGTAATGGTCGTGTGCTATAGAACATGTTGAAACTCTGCATATGGTAGAGAAGATACAAAAAGCAGAACACCAATTCAAAACAAACAGCACATAAAAGGACTAATAGAGGTTTCTTCAGGTCAGGGTTTGTAAAAAAAGTATGATAATGAACCTTTGGAAACGGCCGAGCACGACACATACGAAATATGGCAGTCTCGGTTTGATTGAGACTGTTCATGAGCGGTAGTGAAATATGCTAGCTACCGCTCACGCTCTCTAGCCCCGGGTTGTAAAATAATTCTAACAGGTTTTTCCTTTACCAGTTTTAATAATTATAAAGTATACTACTCAAAATTTGCAAAGGATCACCTTTATGCTCTCTAAATTTCTTGCTGAAATAAATACCATTATTTCTATTTTACATGAAATTATTTAGGGCAGTGTATGGTCATATGATCTCATGACTTGATTCAAATTGTGGAATTGTTGAAGTATCAATAAAATTAATATCGTTATTGTGAATTAATTTCTGATAAAGTTATATGGAAAGAAATATTACAAGATTGGACAGGGAAAGTAGCATTCAAGGAGGACAGTCAACCACAAAACACAGAAACAAACATAGAAACAGACAAACAAGAAGGCAAAAGTTATAATAAAAGTAAACGACATCACAAACACAAAAGGGTTGACAATAGGACTACCGCCTTGGAACGGTCAGTGCCAAAGTAGGCCATTGGGGGTTTAAACCGGTTCTAGGGTGCACCAAACCTCTCACTTACCCTATTGTCAACCCATTAAAACACGACAGTGTAAATAAAGAAATCCCCGCCATGATCTAATCTCTAACCAACAAGGCAGCATCAATAGGCAATATAAGTAAAACACAAATATGCTCGTGTAAATATAATACAATGGAAGAATGAAAGTGTTCCTTAGCAAATTTTGAGTAGTAAATTTATAAACCAACAGTTCTCTATTAAATTTAAAACAGCATTTCAATCTACAGAATATCAAAAAAAAATACAGTTTCTACAAAGTCCAAATTTCTAAAAAAAAAATAATCTTAGTTCTAATTGCCAAAACTGGGCCTAGCGGACCGTAATGAAAGCTAGGTGTCTTGCATATAGACTGCCCCGAGCATGCGAGCTTATACTGATCCACTCGCGGCAACAGCCGAGGGAGCCTGCTACTTTATTGCCTATACATATATATGGTTGGCATTCAACCTTCCATGACACAAACTATGCAGCTTAACTTTGATCAGACCCAAAATACAGTTGTAAATCAAGCTACAAGGTTACAATTGCAACCAAAATCACACATCAGTCAGGTAATACGTTTGTTGGACACGTTACTCCAGTATGATAAAATACTGACCGCAATTTAAAGGGACGCACGGCAATCTTGAATATTTGAAATGAGTGTCTCGATTTATGTATCCAGTATCATTACTTTTACCCTGGTTACATTGAAATAAATCAAATTTTAAGTATTCACTATTTAGTCTTATTATAATCTAAGTTTTAATATATTATTGGTGCAATTATATCAAAAAATAATAATATGCAAAAACAGATGGCTTAATACATTTCTTATAATTAAATTAATGATTGAACAAATGCAATTAATGTAGAAAACTAACGGGTCCGCGCTAGTTTTTAAAAAGTCAAGATTGTCATGTGTCCCTTTAAGTGTCCATTATTGATAAACATCATGCTTGGTATTATTTTTTAAGGGCTAATACTCGTTGTTAGTCAGAGTCTTAGGAGGGATGTTTAAGAGTCTTAGGAGCTGGATCTGCTATTTTAATGTTCTTTTTATTGCGCCTGCGCAAGCCTATACATTCTCTTCCGGCCATAAAATTATAGAGAGCGGTATGTAATTTTTCATGTTCAGAAAAATACTGAATTTTTCCTTCCCTTTAAAGGGACACATGGTAATCTTGATGTTTTTATCATATTAGCGTCTCTACTAATTTATCAATGAACATTTTGACTTTAAACCGGCTTGCATATCATTAAATAAAATTTTGCGTTTTCAATTTTCTATGTTATTTTACCAAATTTTTAAATATATTATTGGTGCAGTATTATCAAAAGCCAGTAATATACAAAAACAATTTGGTTTATACTATTCTTATAATTATTATTAATGATTGAAATAATGGATGTTATTTAGAAAAACTAACGGGACGCCGCGAGTTTTCAAAAAATCAAGATTGCCATGTGTCCCTTTAAGTCATTTTCTTTATTAGTTTGCAATAGCTTAATGGTCCGATGTTAACAAGTATTCCGCCATACTTTCTATTCACGATGCTTTCAGATTAATCAGATGTTTGAAGATTTGTGTTTTGTCTGGATGCTTTGTCTCGTAACGTATGCATATACAGCTTTATTTGCCATTAATCATGATCATTTCTGAATTTATACTGGCGAGCTCATATGGCTTTACAGGGTGTAACGTTTTGTAATGCATATTTAATTTGGATAACCCTTTCTTTCCTTGCAAGTAAGCGTGTTAAAGCGCTCTCATTTAGAGTGCCTGCATTGATGACCGAATTCGACATATTCTATCAGTGCACTTGTATGAACCAACTGGCGTTATTGGATACTTGCCAGATTTCCGCTTATATGTAACACTTTTTGCGAGATAATGACTAGAGATTTAAAGGTACAGGCGCTATTGTTTTATGATAGGCAAATTATTAAATGGCATTAGCAGTTCACACATTGGCGATAACTGTAATATGCATGTTTCATAAATAGCAACAATATTAACAATACCTCCCATCACCTTGCACGGTTTTACCTGTTTTCTCAAAATTACAGACAATAATACATTTGCAAGCAAAGTTGGGGGATGACTGACGTCAGTCCAACCCACTCCATTTGTTTGGCCATTGTGGGGGCTATGACACAGTAGACAAGCGGTTGCAAAGTTGTTGAACTTTTTACCAGCGAGCTATCAGTTGTTAACGTATCTTGTAAGGCATTTTGTTTAGATTCACGTGTCGCTATACCAAATTAGACTTTGTGGCATTGAACAACGCACTCAGGTCTCACGACATTCAATGATATTCTATCTGTATGTTTCGGAGTTTACACGTCCAGGTTGGGAAACCAACGCCTCACTCCTCCTGAACAAATGGCGTCAGTCCAAGAAATGTTCCTTTGCAAGTTATATAAAGCACATTATTTTTGCACTGTGGTAAGGAGCGGCTCACGTTATGGTATATACTGTCCTGTATGCGCATTGCATAATCTAACAATGATTTATCCAATTTTCTTTGGCTTTGAGGGATTCGCTTTTGCCAAAATTATTTATTTTTTTGGCAGTGGCATTATCAAAATTTCATTTTGATTGCTGCTCTTTGGCATTATCAAATATTTCATTTTGATCGCTGTTATTTGGCCGTCAGCGAATCCTTCAATTCAGTAAAATCAAATTTAATGACAGTTAACAGTTTTGTAATTAGTAAATTTCAATGTAATACTGACCACTGTTCCCCAGGGTCGGGATTACAGCATGAAATATTAAGCCTTTTGGGGCTTATTGTTGGTGCATCATGCCTAGTTCGGTCGTGCACATTATTGTAAACTTTAGAAAAAATGATTAAATGAAGAAACATTTTACTTTAAAATTAGAGTTTGGAATAAACATTTTATTTAAGCCTTTTGGGGCTTCACTAAGGGTATAAGGCTGTTGGGACATGCCCTCTTTTGTTTTAGACTATTGGGGTTTCATCTTTTGTTTAAGCCTATTGGGGCTTCTTTAAAGGTATCAAGCGTATGGGTCATGCCCTCTTTTATGAAACATGTTAAGGGCTGCCATGATATATATATATGTGTTGCCGGCATGCCATGATATATATATGTGTGTTGTCGGCAGCCGTCCATTTGGAGCCGCGCCTAATATTTACCATAAACATTTAATAAATGATCAAGCAAATTAATAAATGATACTATTTTAATATCATATCATTTATGTAACTGACCAACTTAGGTGCATGCACGTGTCAGAACTACCGTAAACATAAACTGGTGTTTACTAATACGTAACAGGTTGGTGGCCGAAATCTCTGTCAACAAAGCCTTAACCGACATGTTATTGCTTTACTCTGATAAAAATGAAACCCTTTATATCATTAAATAGGTAAATAAACAACAATAAAAGTACGACTCTAACACAGAAGCAAAGTATGCGACACCACAAACTGAACAAGGTTAACAACAGGGATACCACTTTGCTTGTAACGGTCAATGACAAAAAATCGGCTGGAGTTTAAACCATAGTATAGGGTCACCAATACTCACCCTAGTGATAGTGTAAGATGCATTGAAAACGGCTTACACTTGGTCTATAAAACTATAGAATTTATTTAAACTTGATTTAAAATTGGAAGTAATATTGTCACCACTCAAATACATCTTTACTTCTTTTCTACTGACATCGAACTAGTGTTTTAAAAACGTAGGAATAAAATTCAAACAGGGCCTAAATTCATCAAATTTTGAGCACAAGTATCAGACTCAGACTTAAAATCACATTCTTTTGCAAACCCTATCAACACAAAAGTATGGGTAAGAATTGTGATTTTCAGACATTTTCTATTAAATTACCTTTAAAATTACACAATTAGAACACTTTGCCCCAGTAGATTCGTGCATACTGGATTATAAATGTCAATGATGCATTCAATGGCATTGACTTATCAATTGTTGCATAGAAATACCCCAAGCATGTATACAACAAACAGCATGTAACTCCTTGTCGAAGCCATTTTTACCCCAGGGACATTTTTTCTAAAATAAAAAGCCTGACTTATCTATCGTTCAGTCAACATTTTTTCATGGTAATTGAGAACACAATTTTTCACCTAAGGAACCCCATATAAAATGTGGTTAAGCTCGGTTTGGTAGTTTAAATAGTTGTTTAAGTAAATAAATACTGAAAAGGATATCCCTTGGAAGCAACAAAAACAAAACAAGAGATAAAAGTAGCTGAGAACACGATTTTTCACCTAAGGACCCCCATATGCAATGTGGTTAAATTCGGTTTGGTAGTTTAAATAGTTGTTTAAGTAAATAAATACTGAAAAGGAGATCCCTTGGAAGCAACAAAAACAAAACAAGAGATAACAGTAGCTGAGTGAGATCACGATTTTTTACCTAAGGATCCCCATATGAAATGTGGTTAAATTCGGTTTGGTAGTTTAAATAGCAACAAACACAAACAAGAGATAAAAGTATCTGACTCGGTTTTATTCAGTCTGTTCATGAGAGATAATGTAAAGTGCAATACCTTTCACGTCTCCAAGCACCGGCTTAAGCGATATTATATTTTAAAGCCACAAAAGTGACCACAGAAGGCTCACGTGAGCTGAAAATAAAAATATGTCCAAAGCTTATTGAAAACAATAATTTTTAGAGTTATTCTTCATGACTGTCTAAATTTATCCAATGGTTCTTTGGAAGACGATTTGAAAAGAGTTCTCTATACAATCCTGTAAACTATTTAAAGAATAGGACTTTTAACTCCGGGGGGCATCATTTGAACAAACATGCATGTATGTGATATAACGATCATTTATTTGGGGGAGTTGGGGGCGGGAAAGATCCGGGTAGCGCATCTGGTAGCGCGATCATTTCTCACCAATGCAACTCAGGTTCGATTCCCTGTCTCGGCGTTTTAAGAGCGATAGAGAGTACAGTGGTCGTCCATTCGTACATTTGAGTATTCCCCGGGTTCTCCGATTTAAGACGATTGTTTTATTCCTATCTAGATGAAGCCTTTATTTATTTCCTTGTTATATGTCAAATGGTGTCGAGGCCATCCCCAATTACCCGTACATCGTTTCATACGTAATAAGCTATTATATTATTTACCCTTGAAAACATACATTATCCTGTTGTTTTTTTAATTCATTGATGGAGACATCTATTTTGTTCCACACTTGTACTTTTTTCTTTTTTTTTACTTTTGCCTTCTCGTTTGTCTGTGTGCGTGTTTTGTGTTTTGTATATAATAATATAAAACGGTTGACTGTCGTCCTTGAATGCTGCTTTCCCTGTCCGATATTTTTGTCTTTCTTTTACTTGACTTAATTAAGTTAGAATACACATGGGCATGAGATCCATATATTGTTTAACTACTATCATTACTATACTATTACTATACTCAGCAAAATTAAAAAGTATCCACTTTGTTTTTCTGCAAAATATGAGACAGTAAGAAAGAATTTGTAGTGGAAATGCTAGTAAAACATGATGTCAAAATAATTTTAATTGGCATATTTTAGAATTAGGAACATCGAAAGCTTCACTAATTCGAAGTACTTAATAAAATCCTATATACCCAGTTGTATAAGTGTTATAACTTATTTCTAAGAAAATACATTGACTTAAAAGTTTTAAAATATGTTCATGCAATCAGAGTAGATGATTTACACTCATTATTTTGCAGCTTAACCGTATCTCTAATCAAGCAAAAAATACACAAAACAACGAGAATATTATTGACATATTCTTAAGTTGATACTTAGCAATTTGGTTTAGTATATGTTCACCGTTACATCGAATACACGCACTAGTGCGACGTCGCATGCTTCTAACGTAACGACTGGCGAATTCTGGAGCTAATGCGTTCCATTCGCGGACAAGTGCTGCTGCAAGGTCCTGAACCATACTGACGTACACGACGTCCCAAATATGCTCGATGCTTCGTCAATTTCAATAGTTTGTTTCTATACATGCTACACATTTAGTGAAGTAAGATTTGAAGCGATCTTTTCTTCAATCCGTATAAAGACTACATTCAAATAGAAAGTGAAACTCATCCTCAAGAGCATTGCAATTCTACATTTCCTATTTTCTCTCAGTGTTTTTCGGATTTTTCCATCTACCAATTTCTAGTTCAAGTCTATGTTTGAAAACTCGAAGTCTTGTTAATGCAGTCCTAAGCTTTTAAATATTCACAATATCTTAATACGACTAAACACTTAGAGAACAAAAGTTCGAAAATGTTTGATAAAATATTGCTCAATATAAATAATTTAACCTTTCTTTTCCACTGAGACACTGAGCGAACTGTCGGCAGACTACCCACCTTTCCTGGGCGGAACCGGTACTGTACACCTCTCCCATCCATAAAAACCGACACTTCCTCACTTACAAGTCGGTTCTTACGGATGGCGAGAGATGTAATTGTGTATGCTTGTATCGCGCATTATTTCAATGAGTGTTGAAATAAACACATTTTTATTACCGTATATGCGTTAACCAACCCTAGTGAAAACCTATGCTGCACATGGTATGTCTGACGAGAGACGCCCAATTGATTTTGTTTTTGACCAAGTGTCTAAGTCATTTAGCATCATTAGGTAAACAGTGTGAATATATGTATACTATATTCGGTATATTTAATTGTTTTTTGATTATTTTTAGTCCGCTGTTTCTGTGTTCAAATCAACTGTATTATATGACAGTACACAAGTATCTTTGTTTCAAAGCCTAACCTATGGCGATAAACAGTTTGCTCTACTTCTTTCAGTGAAAACACATTCTGCACATTTCACTCTAGAAATTCAAAAAATACCACGTGTTGCCTTTTCAAATGTATTGAGTGTAGTACTACATATTATTATATATCATAAAATATAAGCGTTTTACATTGGTCTAGAAGCAGTCACGTGTGATTAAATAATGTTGACCATTCCCATTGGAAATATGCCAACCGTTCAATAGTTCATAACATGACCGTGCAATAGTAAATTTAGCGTGCAATAGTACATCTTTGTCATTGACGCCTTTTTTAAAAAACAGCAAAACGTCGTGCAATAATGGATCCGTGTCAGTGACGCGCTTGTTCAAATGAACAAAGGAAGCAGATACATTGTTTACACGGCTCACAATCCAAATTTTAGTTTTATTAGTAAAAGGGCAATGATATGATATATAATAAAACAAGTATTTAATGCCTTAGGAGTCAATGGATTAAAACTATTTATCCTCGGGAGTGACTACTGACACTTGAAGAACACTATTGCACTCGGCGTTCCCAGGTCAGGTCAGTAGTCACTCCCTCTGATACATAGTTCTAACCATTGACTTCTAAAGAATTGAATGGTTGTTTACTATTTAACACGTTTAACCAAATGTCTGCACTGACATTTAAGTTTGATAATACGACTGCCGTTGCTAAACCATATCTTAACCAAAACCAGTATTTTTCTCAAGAACAATATAACAAATGCCAGAATGATCTGTTTAAACAAGTTCCAATCATTTGACTATTTGACCTTTCAAAAGTGTTTGAGCATTTTTACCTTCAGGCCTTTTAAATGCTGTTTTAATAAGTCTACGAACATTACCTGTTATTAGTGTTACATATTTTTATCGAATCTATAGTGGACATTATCTCTGTATGGGAATTGTAAAGACGGTGCAGTTGCGCCCGTGCAATTGAACCATAACCCGAAATGATGCGAGATTACGATGTTGCCACGAGGTTTTCCGAATATAGTATATTGATCAAGTTATTCATCCGTCCATGTTTTCCCTTCCGATCAAATTTAGAGAATGTGGGTCAGTGGAACGTTAAATTAAAAACAGTAATTATGTCCTAAATCAGTATTTGAAACATGTAAGTCGCATCACGCATGTGGTAATATTAGCTCTCAATCACGGTCATAGTCAATTGACCATAACGCGTATTCGACTGGCCTTTTTCGTTAAATGCTTTTTTCTTTCCGATGAGTAGGTTTTTTATATTCGACTAGTAAAACTGCGTTATCTCCGTTAATTTTGAACTGACCAATCAAATCAGTTTAAAGAAGTGACTTAAATAAACAATTCATTCGCAACATCTCGATCACGGAAAGAGGCTATAGGGAGCAGTTATTAATTTAAAAACAATCGCATTTCCGATATCGGAAATGCAATTAGAAAATCATTTTCGATAACGGCAATTGTATTTTCGTTAACAGGAATTGTATTTCCATTATCAAAAATTGAATTTCCGATATCGGATTTATGCAGTTGATTTCCGTTATCAAAAATAGGCTTTTCCTATATCGAGAATAGCTTTTTCCGATATCGGAAATTGCATTTTCGATAACGGAAATTGTAATTTCGATATCGCAAATACAGCATTACCGATATCGGAAATCAATTCAGTTAACGGAGATACAAATACCGATATCGGAATTACAATTGCCGATATCGGAAATACAATTACCGTTAACGAAAATTGTAATTTCGATATCGGCAATTGTAATTACGATATCGGAAATAGACGAATAAAAAACACTTTGGCTGGCCATATACTACATAAAGCATGGGATACTAAGAGCATATAGTAACACAGTATATATTAATATTTATTTTGAAAGGTTAAACAATGTTAAATGAACTCAACAGAGCAATGCAATGTACATGATTATCATTGTATTACATGACTGTGTAAATTATGTAATAATTATGGCCCGGTTCCACAATGAGAAGCATCAAACGTGTCCAGCCTGTCCTTGGGCACTTCTGCATGATGATATGACAGTTCAGATAAGATCCTCCGCTGAAAATAAATAAATGTTACAGAGTTGTGATACAGAAGTAAAGTAAGAAAAATAAATCGAATTGGTTTCGAGAAGTATGAAAACGGGTCAAACGTAGATAACATTGGGTTCGAGAAGTAAGGAAACAGGTCAAACTTAGATCAAATTGGATTCGTGACGTGAGAAAACGGATCAAACATAGATCAAAATGGAGAAAATAGGTCAAACATAGATCAAATTGGAATCGAGAAGTGAGGTGAGGAAACTGGTCAAAAATCTATCAAAATTGGTTTAGGAAACTCAGAAATCGAGTCAAAATCAGCTTAAATTGGATTCGGTAAGAAGGAAATGATTTAAAAGCATTTTGCAAAGGGAACTAGTAGGAAATTGGTTGTCGGCAATGCCGAACAAAATGCAGTAATATTGAAAGGCTTTTCGCTGAAAAAATAAATGAGTAGCTGACGTACTAACAGTGATGGTGAAAACTAGTAGGAAATTGGTTGTCGGCAATGCTGAACAAAATGCCGTAATATTGAAACGGTTTTCATTTGAAAAAATAGATGAGTAGCTGACGTACTAACATTGATGGTGAAAACTAGTAGGAAATTGGTTGTCGGCAATGCTGAACAAAATTCCGTAATATTGAAACTCTTTTCATTGCAAAAATAAATGAGTAGCTGGCGTACTAACAGTGATGGTGAAAAGGAGAGACAATGCGCCGCTCAATAGAAATAACGTACTGCTACACGGTATGAACATACTGAGGAGATGTAACTGTTATACACCGGTATGAACACACTGAGGAAATATAACTGTTATACACCGGTATGAACACACTGAGGAAATATACTGAACCAAACAGCTAACGCAACAGTAGACAATGCCCTTAATGTATGAACTTATTCATTATATGACTGGAACCGTTGGAGACAGGTGATTTGAATTTTTTTTTTTAATTTACAGTCGTTATTGACAAGATGTTTGTCTCGTTCAGAATGAAATTTGTTTTGATTTACTGATTGTTATTATCGAGATATTAAAGGTATTGTCTACTGGTGCGTTAGCTGTTTGGTTCAGTATATAACTGTTATACACCGGTATGAACACACTGAGGAAATATAACTGTTATACACCGGTATGAACAGACTGAGGTAATATAACTGTTATACACCTGTATGAACAAACTGAAGAAATATAACTGTTATACACCGGTATGAACATACTGAGGAAATATAACTGTTATACACCGGTATGAACAGACTGAGGTACTATAACTGTTATACACCTGTATGAACACACTGAAGCAATATAATTGTTATACACCGGTATGAACACACTGAGGTAATATAACTGTTATACACCGGTATGAACACACTGAGGAAATATAACTGTTATACACCGGTATGAACACACTGAGGAAATATAACTGTTATACACCGGTATGAACACACTGAGGAAATATAACTGTTATACACCGGTATGAACACACTGAGGAAATATACTGTTATACACCGGTATGAACACACTGAGGAAATATAACTGTTATACACCGGTATGAACACACTGAGGAAATATAACTGTTATACACCGGTATGAACACACTGAGGAAATATAATTGTTATACACCTGTATAAACACACTGAGGAAATATAATTGTTATACACCGGTATGAACACACTGAGGAAATATAACTGTTATACACCGGTATGAACACACTGAGGAAATATAACTGATACACACTCAATACATTTGAAAACACAACACTTGCTATTTTTTTAATTTCTAGAGATGTTAAAGATTTTAACGATAAATGTGTTTTAACTGAAAAAGGTAGAGCAAATATTATGCACGTGCTAATCGCCATAGAAAATCTTATGCAACTGTTTATCGCCATATCGAGGGCTCAGCGCAAAACTATTCTAACTACACATGAATAAGTAGTAAGAATAGTTTTGCACCACTGAGATCTCGATATGTTAAAAGCAGATATATAGCCTTCGGAACAAAGAGACTTGTTTACTAACATAAAATACAACCTTGAACAGCGGACTAAAATAATCGAAAATCAAAAGTGTCGCGCTTCTAAATGCACTGAGTGTATGTCATATATCAGTATGATTAAGAAAGAGACATTCAGTTCATTAAATGGACTGGAGGCGATCTGGAAGAATTACAGAGCTGCATTTAGTTTATTAAATGGACTGGGGAAGATCAGGAAGAATTACAGTAGTCTGCATTCAGCTCATTAAATGTACTGGATGTGAGCTGAAGAAATTAAGGAGACTGCATTTATTTCATCAAATGGACTGGAGGCGATCTGGAAGAATTACAGGAGTCTGCATTCAGTTCATTAAATGGACTGGAGACGATCTGAAGGAATTATAAGAGTCTGCATTCAGTTCATTAAATGGACTGAAGGCGATCTGAATGAATTATACGAGTCTGCATTCAGTTCATTAAATTGACTGGAGGCGATCTGGAAGAATTACAGGAATCTACATTCAGATCATTTAATGGACTGGAGGGGATCAGGCAGAATTACAGGAGTCTGCATTCAGCTCATTAAATGAACAGGATGCGATCTGAAGGAATTATAGGAGTCTGCGTTCAGTTCATTAAATACACTGGAGGCTATCTGCAAGAATTACAGGAGTCTGCATTGGGTTCATTAAATGGACTGGAGGCGATCTGGAAGAGTTACAGGAGTCTGCATTCAGCTCATTAAATGGACTGGATGCGATCTGGAAGAATTACAGGAGTCTCCATTGAGTTCATTAAATGGACTGGAGGAGATCTGGAAGAATAACAGAAGTCTGCATTCAGCTCATTAAATGGACTGGATGCGATCTGGAAGAATTACAGGAGTCTGCATTTAGTTCATTAAATGGACTGGACGCGATCTGGAAGAATTACAGGAGTCTGCATTCAGTTCATTAAATGGACTGGAGACGATCAGAATGAATTATAGGAGTCTGCATTCAGTTCATTAAATGGACTGGAGGCGATCTGGAAGAATTAGAGGAGTCTGCATTTAGTTCATTAAATGGACTGGATGCGATCTGGAAGAATTACAGGAGTCTGCATTCAGTTCATTAAATGGACTGGAGACGATCAGAATGAATTATAGGAGTCTGCATTCAGTTCATTAAATGGACTGGAGGCGATCTGGAAGAATTAGAGGAGTCTGCATTTAGTTCATTAAATGGACTGGATGCGATCTGGAAGAATTACAGGAGTCTGCATTCAGTTCATTAAATGGACTGGAGGCAATCTGAAAGAATTATACGAGTCTGCATTCAGTACATTAAATGGACTGGAAGCGATCTGGAAGAATTACAGGAGTCTGCATTTAGTTCATTAAATAGACTGGATGCGATCTGGAAGAATTACAGGAGTCTGCATTCAGTTCATTAAATGGACTGAAGGCGATCTGAAAGATATACGAGTCTGCATTCTGTTCATTAAATGGACTGAAGGCGATCTGAATGAATTATACGAGTCTACATTCAGTTCATTAAAAGGACTGGAGGCGATCTGGAAGAATTTCAGGAGTCTGCATTCGTTTCATTAAATGGACCGGAGGCGATCTGAATGAATTATACGAGTCTGCATTCAGTACATTAAATTGACTGGATGCGATCTGGAAGAATTACAGGATTCTGCATTTTGTTCATTAAATGGACTGGATGCGATCTGGAAGAATTACAGGAGTCTGCATTCAGTTCATTAAATGGACTGAAGGCGATCTGAATGAATTATACGAGTCTGCATTCTGTTCATTTAATGGACTGAAGGCGATCTGAATGAATTATACGAGTCTGCATTCAGCTCATTAAATGGACTGGATGCGATCTCTAAGAATTACAGGAGTCTGCATTTAGTTCATTAAATGGACTGGATGCGATCTGGAAGAATTACAGGAGTCTGCATTCAGTTCATTAAATGGACTGGAGGCGATCAGAATGAATTATAGGAGTCTGCATTCAGTTCATTAAATGGACTGGAGGCGATCTGAATGAATTATAGGAGTCTGCATTCAGTTCATTAAATTGACTGGATGCGATCTGGAAGAATTACAGGAGTCTGCATTTAGTTCATTAAATGGACTGGATGCGATCTGGAAGAATTACAGGAGTCTGCGTTCAGTTCATTAAATGGACTAAAGGCGATCTGAATGAATTATACGAGTCTGCATTCACTTCATTAAATGGACTGGATGCGATCTGGAAGAATTACAGGAGTCTGCATTCAGCTCATTAAATGGACTGGATGCGATCTGGGAGAATTACAGGAGTCTGCATTTAGTTCATTAAAAGGACTGGATGCGATCTGAATGAATTATACGAGTCTGCATTCAGTTCATTAAATGGACTGGATGCGATCTGGAAGAATTACAGGAGTCTGCATTTAGTTCATTAAATGGACTGGATGCGATCTGGAAGAATTACAGGAGTCTGCATTTAGTTCATTAAATGGACTGGATGCGATCTGGAAGAATTACAGGAGTCTGCATTCAGTTCACTAAATGGACTGAAGCCGATCTGAATGAATTATACGAGTCTGCATTCTGTTCATTAAATGTACTGAAGGCGATCTGAATGAATTATACGAGTCTGCATTCAGTTCATTAAAAGGACTGGAGGCGATCTGGAAGAATTTCAGGAGTCTGCATTCGTTTCATTAAATGGACCGGAGGCGATCTGGAAGAATTTCAGGAGTCTGCATGCGTTTCATTAAATGGACCGGAGGCGATCTGGAAGAATTATACGAGTCTGCATTCAGTACATTAAATTGACTGGATGCGATCTGGAAGAATTATAGGAGTCTGCATTTAGTTCATTAAATGGACTGGATGCGATCTGGAAGAATTACAGGAGTCTGCATTCAGTTCATTAAATGGACTGAAGGCGATCTGAATGAATTATACGAGTCTGCATTCTGTTCATTTAATGGACTGAAGGCGATCTGAATGAATTATACGAGTCTGCATTCAGCTCATTAAATGGACTGTATGCGATCTCTAAGAATTACAGGAGTCTCATTTAGTTCATTAAATGGACTGCATGCGATCTGGAAGAATTACAGGAGTCTGCATTCAGTTCATTAAATGGACTGGAGGCGATCAGAATGAATTATAGGAGTCTGCATTCAGTTCATTAAATGGACTGGAGGCGATCTGAATGAATTATAGGAGTCTGCATTCAGTTCATTAAATTGACTGGATGCGATCTCGAAGAATTACAGGAGTCTGCATTTAGTTCATTAAATGGACTGGATGCGATCTGGAAGAAGTACAGGAGTCTGCATTCAGTTCATTAAATGGACTGAAGGCGATCTCAATTAATTATACGATTCTGCATTCAGTTCATTAAATGGACTGAAGGCGATCTGAATGAATTATACGAGTCTGCATTCACTTCAATAAATGGACTGGATGCGATCTGGAAGAATTAAAGGGGTCTGCATTCAGTTCATTAAATGGACTGAAGGCGATGTGAATGAGTTATACGAGTCTGCATTCAGTTCATTAAATAGACTGAAGGCGATCTGAATGAATTATACGAGTCTGCATTCAGTTCATTAAATGGACTGGAGGCGATCTGGAAGAATTTCAGGAGTCTGCATTTAGTTCATTAAATGGACTGGAGGCGATCAGGAAGAATTACAGGAGTCTGCATTCAGCTCATTAAATATACTGGATGTGAGCTGAAGGAATTATAGGAATCTGCATTCATTTCATTAAATGGTCTTGAGGCGATCTGAAAGAATTACAGGACTCTTCATTCAGCTCATTAAATGGACTGGAGGTGATCTGGAAGAGTTATAGGAGTCTCCATTTAGTTCATTAAATGGACTGGCTGCGATCTGGAAGAATTACAAGAGTCAGCATTCAGTTCATTAAATCGACAGAAGGCGATCTGAATGAATTATACGAGTCTGCATTCAGTTCATTAAATACACTGGAGGCTATCTGAAAGAATTACAGGAGTTTGCATTCAGTTCATTAAATGGACTGGAGGCGATCTGGAAGAATTACAGGAGTCTGCATTCAGCTCATTAAATGGACAGTATGCTATCTGTGGGAATTATAGGAGTATGCATTCAGTTCATTAAATGGACTGGATGGGATCTGAATGAATTATAGGAGTCGGCATTCAGTTCATTAAATGGACTGGAGGCGATCTGAATGAATTATAGGAGTCTGCATTCAGTTCATTAAGTGGACTGAAGGCGATCTGAATGAATTAAACGAGTCTGCATTCAGTTCATTACATAGACTGGATGCGATCTGGAAGAATTACAGGAGTCTGCATTCAGTTCATTAAATGAACTGGAGGCGATCTGGAAGAATTACAGGAGTCTGCATTTGGTTCATTAAATGGACTGGAGGCTATCTTGAAGAATTATAGGAGTCTGCATTTAGTTCATTATATGGACTGGATGCAATCTGAAGGAATTATACGAGTCTGCATTTAGTTCATTAAATGGACTGGATGCGATCTGGAAGAATTACAGGAGTCTGCATTTGGTTCATTAAATGCACTGGAGGCGATCTTGAAGATTTATAGGAGTCTGCATTTAGTTCATTAAATGGACTGGATGCAGTCTGAAGGAATTATACGAGTCTGCATTCAGTTCATTAAATTGACTGGATGCGATCGGGAAGAATTACAGGAGTCTGCATTTAGTTCATTAAATGGACTGGATGCGATCTTGAAGAATTACAGGAGTTTGCATTTAGTTCATTAAATGGACTGAAAGCGATCTGAATGAATTATACGAGTCTGCATTCAGTTCGTTAAATGGACTGAAGGAGATCTAAATGAATTATACGAGTCTGCATTCAGTTCATTAAATGGACTGGAGGCGATCTGGAAGAATTACAGGAGTCTTCATTCAGTTCATTAAATGTACTGGAGGCGATCTGGAAGATTTACAGGAGTCTGCATTCAGCATATTAAATGGACTGGAGGCGATCTGGAAGAATTACAGGAGTGAGCATTTAGTTCATTAAATGGACTGGATGCGATCTGGAAGAATTACAGGAGTCTGCATTCAATTCATTAAATGGACTGGAGGCGATCTGAATGAATTATAGGAGTCTGCATTCAGTTCATTAAATGGACTGAAGGCTATCTGAATGAATTATAGGAGTCTGCATTCAGCTGATTAAATGGACTGTATGGGATCTGAATCTGGAAGAATTACATGAGTCTGCATTTAGTTCATTAAATTGGACTGGAGGCGATCTGGAAAATTATAGGAGTCTGCATTTAGTTCATCAAATGGACTGGATGCGATCTAGAAGAATTACTGGAGTCTGCATTCAGTTCATTAAATGGACTGGATGCGATCTGGAAGAATTACAGTAGTCGGCATTCAGTTCATTAAATTGACTAAATGCGATCTGAATGAATTAAACGGGTCTGTATTCAGTTCATTAAATGGACTGGATGCGATCTGGAAGAATTGCAGAAGTCTGCATTTAGCTCATTAAATGGACTGGAAGCGATCTGCAAGAATTACAGGAGTCTGCATTCAGTTCATTAAATGGACTGAAGGCGATCTGAATGAATTATAGGAGTCGGCATTCAGTTCATTATATGGACTTGAGGCGATCTGAATGAATTATAGGAGTCTGCATTCAGTTCATTAAATGGACTGATGGCGATCTGAATGAATTATAGGAGTCTGCATTCAGCCCATTAAATGGACAGGATGCTATCTGAAGGAATTATGGGAGTATGCATTCAGTTCATTAAATGGACTGGAGGGGACCTGAATCTACTATAGGAGTCGGCATTCAGTTCATTTAATGGACTGGAGGCGATCTGAATTAATTATAGGAGTCTGCATTCAGTTCATTAAATGAACTGAAGGCGATCTGAATGATTTATACGAGTCTGCATTCAGTTCATTAAATGGACTGGATGCGATTTGCAAGATTTACAGGAGTCTGCATTTAGTTCATTAAATGCACTGGATGGGATCTGGAAAAACTACAGGAGTCTGCATTCAGTTCATTACATAGACTGGATGCGATCTGGAAGAATTACAGGAGTCTGCATTTAGTTCATTAAATGGACTGGAGGCGATCTTGAAGAATTATAGGAGTCTGCATTCAGTTCATTAAATTGACTGGATGCGATCTGGAAGAATTGCAGGAGTCTGCATTCAGTTCATTGAATGGACTGAAGGCGATCTGAATGAATTATACGAGTCTGCATTCAGTTTATTAAATGGACTGAAGTCAATCTAAATGAATTATACGAGTCTGCATTCAGTTCATTAAATGGACTGGGGACGATCTGGAAGAATTACAGGAGTCTTCATTTAGTTCATTAAATGGACTGGAAGCGATCTGGAAGAATTACAGGAGTCTGCATTCAGCATATTAAATGGACTGGTGGCGATCTGAATGAATTATAGGAGTCTGCATTCAGCTCATTAAATGGACTGGATGCGATCTGAAGGAATTATAAGAGTCTGCATTCAGTTTATTAAATGGAATGGAGGCGATCTGGACGAATTACAGGAGTCCGCATTCAGTTCATTAAATGGAGACGATCTGGAAGAATTGCAGGAGTCTGCATTCAGTTCATTAAATGGACTGCAGGCGATCTGAATGAATTATAGGAGTTTGCATTCGGCTCATTAAATGGACTGGATGCGATCTGAAGGAATTTTACGAGTCTGCATTCAGTTCATTAAATGGACTGGAGGCGATCTGGAAGAATAACAGGAGTCTGCATTAAATTCATTAAATCGACTGGAGGCGATCAGGAAGAATTACAGGAGTCTGCATTCAGCTCATTAAATGGACTGGAGGCGATCTGGAAGAAATACAGGACTCTGCATTCAGCTCATTTAATGGACTGGATGCGATCTGAAGGAATTATAGGAGTCTGCATTCAATTCATTAAATGGACTGGAGGCTATCTGGAAGAAATACAGGCCTCTGCATTCAGCTCATTAAATGGACTGGAGGTGATCTGGAAGAATTACAGGAGTCTGCATTTAGTTCATTAAATGGACTGGATGCGATCTGGAAGAATTACAGGAGTCTGCATTCAGCTCATTAAATTGACTGGAGGCGATGTGGAAGAATTACAGGAGTCTGCATTCAGCTCATTAAATGGACTGGAGGCTTTTTGAAGGATTATAGGAGTCTGCATTCAGTTCATTAAATAGACTGGATGCGATATGAAGGAATTATAAGAGTCTGCATTCAGTTTATTAAATGGAATGGAGGCGATCTGGACGAATTACATGAGTCTGCATTCAGTTCATTAAATGGACTGGAGGCGATCTGGAAGAATTGCAGGAGTCTGCATTCAGTTCATTAAATGGACTGCAGGCGATCTGAATGAATTATAGGAGTTTGCATTCGGCTCATTAAATGGACTGGATGCGATCTGAAGTAATTATAGGAGTCTGCATTCAGTTCATTAAATGGAATGGATGCGATCTGGAAGAGTTACAGAAGTCGTCATACAGTTCATTAAATTTACTAAATGCGATCTGAATGAATTATACGGGTCTGTATTCAGTTCATTAAATGGACTGGATGCGATCTGGAAGAATTGCAGGAGTCTGCATTCAGCTCATTAAATGGACAGGATGCGATCTGGAATAATTACAGGAGTCTGTATTCAGTTCATCAAATGGTCTGGATGCTATCTGAATGAATTATAGGAATCGGCATTCAGTTCATTAAATGGACTGGAGGCGATCTGAATGTATTATAGGAGTCTGCATTCAGTTCATTAAATGGACTGAAGGCGATCTGAATGAATTATAGGAGTCTGCGTTCAGCTCATTAAATGGACAGGATGCTATCTGAAGGAATTATGGGAGTATGCATTCAGTTCATTAAATGGACTGGAGGTGATCTGAATGAATTATAGGAGTCGGCATTCAGTTCATTAAATGGACTGGAGGTGATCTGAAGAATTATAGGAGTCTGCATTTAGTTCATTAAATGGACTGGATGCGATCTGGAAAAACTACAGGAGTCTGCATTCAGTTCATTACATAGACTGGATGCGATCTGGAAGAATTACAGGAGTCTGCATTCAGTTCATTAAATGGACTGAAGGCGATCTGAATGAATTATACGAGTCTGCATTCAGTTTATTAAATGGACTGAAGTCGATCTAAATGAATTATACGAGCCTGCATTCAGTTCATTAAATGGACCGGGGACGATCTGGAAGAAATACAGGAATCTTCATTCAGTTCATTAAATGGACTGGAGGCGATCTGGAAGAATTACAGGAGTCTGCATTCAGCTTATTAAATGGACTGGATGCGATCTGAAGGAATTATAAGAGTCTGCATTCAGTTTATTAAATGGAATGGAGGCGATCTGGACGAATTACAGGAGTCCGCATTCAGTTCATTAAATGGAGGCGATCTGGAAGAATTGCAGGAGTCTGCATTCAGTTCATTAAATGGACTGCAGGCGATCTGAATGAATTATAGGAGTTTGCATTCGGCTCATTAAATGGACTGGATGCGATCTGAAGTAATTATAGGAGTCTGCATTCAGTTCATTAAATGGAATAGAGGCGATCTGGTGGAATTACAGGAGTCTGCATTCAGTTCATTAAATGGACTGGAGGCAATCTGGAAGAATTACAGGAGTCTGCATTAAGTTCATTAAATCGACTGGAGGCGATCAGGAAGAATTACAGGAGTCTGCATTCAGTTCATTAAATGGACAGGATGCGATCTGAAGGAATTATAGGAGTCTGCATTCAGTTCATTAAATGGACTTTAGGCGATCTGGAAGAAATACAGGACTCTGCATTCAGCTCATTAAATGGACTGGAGGTGATCTGGAAGAATTACAGGAGTCTGCATTTAGTTCATTAAATGGACTGGATGCGATCTGGAAGAATTACAGGAGTCTGCATTCAGTTCATTAAATTGACTGGAGGCGATGTGAAAGAACTACAGGAGTCTGCATTCAGCTCATTTAATGGGCTGGAGGCTTTCTGAAGGATTATAGGAGTCTGCATTCAGTTCATTAAATGGACTGGAGGCGTTCTGAAGGATTATAGGAGTCTGCATTTAGTTCATTACATGGACTGGGGGCGTTCTGAATGATTATTTGAGTCTGCATTCAGTTCATTAAATGGACTGGAGGCGTTCTGAAGAATTATAGGAGTCTGCATTTAGTTCATTAAATGGACTGGATGCGATCTGAAGGAATTATAGGAGTCGGCATTAAGTTCATTAAATGGACTGGAGGCGATCTGAATGAATTATACGAGTCTGCATTCAGTCCCTTAAATGGACTGGAAGCGATCTGGAAGAATTATAGGAGTCTGCATTAAATTCTTTAAATGGACTCGAGGTGATCTGAAGGTATTATAGCAGTTAGTGTGTTTCATTGTCATATTCATTTTGCATAAACTTGGCCTCCTAACCCATTCGATTTAATTACTGTTTAAACTGATGCAAGAACTTGATTGCACGACAATTCGGCTGGTGTTTGTTGTATATAGCATTTACTTTTTCTGAATTAAAACTATAACTATATAAACTCGACATGAATTAATAGTTATAATTTAAAGAACCCAGAACTGAACCAGAAAATAAATAAAATAAATCTTAAACAAATATTTTAAAGATAAGTTATACAAGACAAAACTCAATGTTATCATTCTTAAATACTGATAAAGGTGATCCTTTGAGAGCAACAAACCCAATTCAGAGAATAAAGCAGCAGACTCGGTTTTATTGAGTCTGTTCATGAGAAGTAATGGAAGAAGCTACAATTCTCACGCCCCCTAAAGCGGTATTCTACTTTAAAGCCACCTATATTGGGCTCGTTGGTCCCAAAGGACCAGTAACAAATAACACTACTGATTCGTAGCACGGGGAGACTTTCATGTCCAATACCAAAGTGCGATATAGACATCACGAATAACAGTAGTAAGTCCGCTTTGCTTAGGCAAAAAAAAAAAAATAAGGCGTGTTTCCTGTTGCATGCTCTAAAAAAATAGGACATGTCGGTAGGCATTTTTTTTCTTTTTTTCTTTTTTCCTTTTCTTTTTTTTTTGAAGCAAGATATTGTGAAATTCTACATATATTTATCTCATAAATCCCATACAAGTTGATGATACAACTGAAAGTTTCTCTGTGATGTCAGTTTAGCTCGATATATTGCGATAAATAATTGTTCAGAACAAATTTATTTATTTGTTATTTTTTCATTTTTTTTTTTCATAAAAAGTTTACATAGAGTTATATATAGGAAACATGTTTCTTGGGTTGGCCTGAATCATGTTTTGTTTTTTAATCACATCATACCAGTAGAGCGTCTACAGGCCCACGGGCCTCTTGTTTTATTTACTGGGACTTTGTTGTATTGCATTTTGACTGACGGTAAAAATGGGTATCTATGTCTATTGTTTAATTGAAGTTTATGGTAGATAAAATTATAAATTGTAGAATCAGATATTGAATTGCAACTATAAACAATCCAGTGCGGATTAATATCTGTACTAATATTATACAATAAAAAATGTTAAGCATATTGATAACAAGTTCATTTATCGATTGTTGTTACATGTATTGGCATATATTGTTATACTAATATTAATTAAATAAGACCCATTAAAGCATTTATATGAAATCCCAGACTTTTTAAATTATTCTAATCCCATTAACGTAGCGACGTCATGTAAACAACACGACGTCATGCTTTCTCTTACAAATTGCCGCGGTATATAATATACATATACATTAAAGTGAAACTATCAAGTCGTAGGTGTGTTATGTGATAAACAGAATCTTACATTCGTGGCTGTGTATTATTGACTTTAATAAACTCGTTGGATAAAAAGATAGAATACTCGGCAGAGTCTCGTATCCTATCATTTTATCCAACTCGTTTATTAAAATCAGTAATACACAGTCACTCATGTAAGATCATCAGTAATACACAGTCACTCATGTAAGATCCTCTTAGTCTCTGTAGTGTACATGAAAATGGGCCTAGTCTGATACAGGGTATGTTGTGTACATGAGACCTAGTCTGGTACAGGGTATGTTGTGTACATGAGACCACAGGCCTCATATGATATAGTGTACACAGGACCATGGGCCACATCTGATAGTGTGGATGTAGTGTATATGAGACCACGGGCCTCATCTCAGTGTGGATAGGATATAGAGTCCATAAGACCACAGGCCTCTGGTCTTATCTGAATAGTATAGTGTACATGAGAATGGGCCTCATCGGATACAGTGTATGTAGTGTACATGAGGCCACGGGCCACAGCTGATTGAGGATATAGAGTATATGAAACCACGGGCCTCAGCTGATATAGTGTACATGGGACCATGGGCCACATCTGATAGTGTGTCTATAGTGTACATGAGACCACGGGCTTCATCTGATATAGTGTACATGAGACCACGGGCCTCATCTGATAATGTTGATATAGTGTACATGGGGCCATGGACCTCGTTTGCTAGTGTTGATATAGTGTACATGAGTCCACGGGTCTCATCTCATAGTGTGGATATAGTGTACATGAGATCACGGTCCTCATCTGATATAGTGTATGTAGTGTACGTGAGAGCACGGGCCTGATCTGATGTAGTAGATATAGCGTACAGAGAGGACATAAGACCATGAACCTCATCTGTTCATGAATTCACAGGCCTTACTGTTATAGTGGATAACATGTACATGAGACTACGGGCCTCATCTCAGCTAGTGGATTTAGTGTATCTGAGACCAACGGCCTCACCTGTTATAGTGTATATATAGCGTACATGAGGTCGTGGGCCTCACCTGTTCCCACCTGTTATAGTCCATAAAACCAAGGACCTCACATATTTCTTCCCATTTCTTTTTTCTATGCCTTATATTTAACAGTTTTTTTTATTATAAAGCTTATTTTATATTTGATCAAGTTAATGATTGGTGTTGTGTCTGGGAAATGAACGGCGTCGTTGTGCTCCGCAAAATAAACATGCAAATATAATGTTTTGATTACAAAAAATAATTTTACATTTAACACCTCCTACCCGAGCCCGGCAAGTCCCGGCAAATTAACCGTCTTTTACCGGTCACCCGACGAACCAATCAGATAACTCCTTACGTCCACGGTTAGACTTCGGTCACATGACAATTAAAAAACAAGATGGCAGCGTTGTTGGCTTGGATTTATATTTGTGAAAAAAAAAAGGAAAAAGTATCACTTGAAGACCATTTGGACATTCACAGTCGAAGCACAACGGTTTGTTAAACGTTCAATGTTTGTCTTAAATCTGCTGTTGAGTTTTTGACTGCACCGTTAGCGGGAAGCTCGTCTTAGTGAGGTGGGGAGGTGTTACGCGATCTCTTTCTAGTAAATTCTACTCGTCACCTAGTTTAATGCGCTTATTGATAACACTTGATTTGTTATTCAGTCTTCATGATTAAATATGGGAAGGCAGTGTGTTTACAAACATTACAGTGACGGTTTTGTTTTGTATTTGGTAGCTAAAGTAAAATAATAACAAAAAAAATCTGGAGGGTGTCATTTTCTGTTGTGCGCGTTATTTTGTTTCAGCGATTCAATGAAGTGAGTCTAAAACCCCTTGTTTTGAAGGTAATACAAAATTGTGTATTTTTATGTTTTCATAACGTGACACTTGGTCATGATGTTATTAGAATGGAATAGAATATTTTTATTTTGAGATACAGTACACAGGGAGTCTAGAGCGCTTGACCCAAAAATCCTTTATAATAATATATGGACTAGGGTGAGAACGCCGTCAATGGCCATGTTTCACCACGTCTGTAGACTACAGGCAAAAAAAAAATGTGTTTACTATTTTACCTGTTATTCACTCCGTGTCAATAGTACACGCACTTCAAAATATGTAGGATGGTGTTCCCTATTATCTCGGTACTTACTGTTTGCGGTTTAAATAAGTGATAATACAACTAATACAATATTTATCTAAAACTATTTCTGTCCTGGTTACGTTTACCAACATCTCATTTACCAACATCTCATTTGTATTTATACATAACGTCATGACCCCCATTATAGTGGTATTCCCATTATCGTGGTACGTCATTTTGACTTGAAATCACTTGCCCCTCACTGCTGTAGGTTCGATCCCTCAGGGGCCTAGGAATCTTTATGTGAGGAAGCTATCCAGCTGGCTTGCGGATCGTTGGTGGTTCTACCCAGGTGCCCGCCCGTGCACGAAAATTGCCCGGAGGGGCACCTGGGGTCTTCCTCCACCAATGGAAGCTGGAAAGTCGCCATATGACCTTAGCTGTTGGTGCGACTATAAAATCCAATTCAATCATATAAAAGCAATTTGGAATGGTAAATTCTTGGTACCACTTAAATAATAAAAAAAAACACACTAATTTGTGTTTCTTAGAAATTTCCCTTTGATATGAAAAGTGGATTTTGGGTGCGGGCACGTGACCTTCTTAAATCTGGTTGTCCGTCACTTGCCCGATGGACGTTTCATTATTAGATAAAAATCAAGGGAAAATTTGCCTGGACTGTGAGGTTTGTCGATAAATGTGTAGTAATTAACAACCCGTCGTTTTCGCAATTACTGATAAGTGTCATAAAACTGACCTGTGTTGTTCGTTATTGTTTAATCCATCCCACTTGACAGTTTATCAGAATTTGATTTGCCGAGGAACGGTTGGGGTGCCAATCTTCAGGTCTTTAGAATTCGTATACCTGTGAAAAATACCCTCGTAACGAGCCCCTCTATGCAGGAAGTAAGTCACGCTCCAGATTAGTGTGAACAAATACACATCAGTCAGGCCTTTTTCTACTATTCTCACGGGTCTGACTATCGGACCCATTCCCAATGACAAATATAGTTGTTTTTTCCCAATTCTGTTATAAAATTCCCCTTCCTAGCCCACAGGACGAGGTCGAATTTAAGAAAGAATTAAACATTACAAAATCAAATTTACAGTACGTGCGTGAAACTTAAGAAAAACAGCTGAAATATTACCAGGACGCTCTCATATTGAAACCGGAAATAATAAATATCAACAGTCATGACGTCACGTGGTTTAGTCTAATATATTTCCCAATCACGGAACGCGTTCGTTTTGGGGTTGTTTATAATAACGGGACGTGGAATTACAACGTTGTTTTGAATAATTGCAAGCTAATCTGGAATGATGTTTATCTAACGTTGATGATTAACAGTGAACACTGTTATAGTTTTTGGATTAATTTTTATGTGTTATATAGAAATAAAGAACACGGTTGTAGTTTCAATGCTTTATTGCAAAATATTTACAAAGTCAGGTCAAATATACAAATGTTTACAAGGAAATACTATAAATATAACAATATTTAAATCATGTATCATTTATTGAAACCAGGCAATTAAAACAACCTGAGATTTATGTACAACGATATTTATGTACAACTAACTTATGAAAATTCCCAATTTGAGGCGTAAAGCGATTAAATATTTTCCCAATTGGACAAAATTTACGGCGTAAATTTTCCCAATTTGTCCAGGGTCTTTTTCCCAAAATGGGCAGAAAAAGGCCTGTCAGTGTGTAAATCAGTTATTGAGATGGTGTTGTCGCTTTGTATGTCTGTCGGTGTGTCGTAGGTAACATTCTGTTCAGTAATTAAAAATCGTGACGCAACACTTGACCTAGTACTGTATCCATATTATCCAATCAAATAACCGATGTATTTTTATCAGCCGATGAAACAACTCCCGTTCACTACCACATGGTAAAGTGAAACAATGGCGATTCAATCAAACCAATTTGTAAACAAGTAGGGCAATTAAACGATTATAGCAATTTAATTGCGTTGTTTGATGAGCAAAGATACTATAGATGTATGTCGAAATGCATAGGTGTGCATCTGTTTTTATTTCAAAATGCCATGTTTGTTTTACCAATGACGGAATGGCGTGTTTTTGTTTTGAACTTCAAATTTGCCATTATCCAAGATGTGCTTTCGACCTTGGCTAATTTCGATAATTATTCGAATAATTGCAATTTGGCATCTCAAAAGATATTAACAGAAAAACAACTACATTACCAGTCAGATTTACGCATAGACCGTGCTAATAATTTCCAACACATAAGATTTATCTACATGAATTATATAAGAAAGTGAAAGTAGGAAAAAAATTCTGTTTGACCTAATGCATCATTCTTTTTATCTGGTGTAGTCTATAACAAAAGTAAAAGTAGAAAAAAGTTTTGTTCGTTTTTTTTTTGTTATCTGCCTGCCCTTTTGTAATTACCGGTACTACACTAGGAGCAAGCATCTTGTACATCTTAATTCAATCTATATAGGCATTAGAGTCTACCAATTTGGTACCAGGTTCATCAGTGATGTTATATCCTAGGGGTATCCCCACTGACACCCCACTCCCACTCTCCCACCAGTGGAGAAAAACACTGATATGTGCATAATGGTAACAACCTATAGCTCTGATCCTTCATAGTTTAAGTCATTAAGTTTACAATGAAATTATGACAAAGAAAAGGATTTAACTTAGCGTGACGTTCAAATCATGACGTTATTATTATGACGTTCTAATTACGTTACTTTGTGTCTCGTAACTTTTGTCAAGCGCAGATTAGTCTTGATTGTTTATATTTGAGAAACAGTTATACACATAAACAGTTATACACATAAACAGTTATACACATAAACAGTTAATAAACAGTTATACACATAAACAGTTATACACATAAACAGTTATACACTACACATACACAGTTATACACATAAACAGTTATACACATAAACAGTTATACACATAAACAGTTATACACATAAACAAAACAACACTAGAAACTAAACCATGTATCAAAGAAACATTACATGTGCAATATCGCATGATTCCACTAGATATATTATGTCAACTAGAATTAGTATGACGAATTTACAACATATTGCTACAATTATCAATGCTAATTTCAATATACTGAGTATACATGGAACTTGTAATTATTTCAATCACGAGTTTTAAAAAAAACTTTAATACTATATAATACTAAGCATAACATTGTCAAACTAGTATATTGATGACAGTCTACGGTTGACCAGCAGGTGCTGGGCACGTAATGTCCTGACAATTTGGTCTGACAAATGGCCGAACAATCTTGTGCAGGTACTCCTGACGCTCTCTACTTAATCCATGGGCGGCGATGATACTTGGAGATGCGTCTGCTGGAAATACAAAGCCATTTGTACGCAGAATGTTTACAGAGGTTACAGAGACGTCAGAGTAAACATGCATTCATTTTCAGGTGCGGATTCAGGATTTTGCCGTGGAGGGGCATAACTTTTTCAAAACCGTTTGACAAGCAAAAAAACTAAACCGTTCTCAGCTAGTTATAACGTATATTTTTAGCTCTACTGGCCAAGGGCCAGCAGAGCTTATAGGATGGTGTGTTGTCCGTCGTCCGTCCGTTAACTTTTCTTCAAACGACTTCTCCTCAGAAACCGCTTGGCTTATTTTGACTGAACTTCACATGGATGATCCTTAGATAAATGCCTTTTAGATTTGTTAAAATTAGGTCAGCGCTACATCCAAGATGGCTGCCATTACCATATATGGTCGAAACCTTAAAAAATCTTCTTCTCCAGAACCGCTGGACAGATTTTAACAGTTTTTCTTTTAAAATGATCGCCAACGCCTAGACCATCAAGTTTGTTCAAATAAAGTCCCCATGGTCAAAAATGGCCGTGTCCCGGGGGCCCAAAGTTTGTATATTGAGGCTTTGCATGTTTTTCATATAGACATATAGGAAAAAACTTTAAAAAATCTTCTTCTCTGAAACCGCAAGGCACATAGCTCTCATATATTACATGTAGCATCAGCTTATGGTCCACTACTAAGTTTGTTCAAATGGTGACCCTTGGGTCAAATTTGTCCCCGCCCCGGGGGTCACAGTTTTACATAGACTTATATAGGATTTTTTTTTTTAAATCTTCTTCTCGGAAACTACAACAGCCAGAGATTTGATATTTTGCATTTACTATAAGCTTATGGTCCTTTACCAAGTTTGTTCAAATGGTGACCCAGGGGTCACATTTGGCCCCACCCCGGGAGTCACAGTTTTACATAGGCTTGTATAGGGAAAAACTGAAAAAAATCTTCTTCTCTGGAACCACATGCCACAGAGCTCTCATGTATTACATGTAGCATCAGCTTATGGTCCTCTACTAAGTTTGTTCAAATGGTGACCCTGGGGTCAACTTTGTTCCTGCCCCGGGGGTCACAGTTTTACATAGACTTGTATAGGAAAAAAAATCTTCTCGGAAACTACAAGAGCCAGAGGTTTGATATTTTGCATTTACTATAAGCTTATGGTCCTTTACCGAGATTGTTCAAATGGTGACCCTCGGGTCATATTTGGCCCCGCCCCATTAGGGGTCACATGTTTTAGATAGACATGTACATGGAAAAACTTAAAAAATCTTCTTCTCTGAAACTGCAGGAGCCAGAGGTTTAATATTTTGTATTTGCTATAAGCTTATGGTCCTCTATCAAGTTTGTTCAAATGGTGACCCAGGGGTCACATTTGGCCCCGCCCCGGTGGTCACAATTTTACATTGGCTTGTATAGGGAAAAACTGAAAAAAATCTTCTTCTCTGGAACCACATGGCTCAGAGCTCTCATGTATTACATGTAGCATCAGCTTATGGTCCTCTACTTTGTTTGTTCAAATGGTGACCCTGGGGTCAAATTTGTCCCCGCCCCGGGGTTCACAGTTTTACATGGACTTGTATAGGAAAAAAAAATTCTTCTCGGAAACTACAAGAGCCAGAGATTTTGCATTTACTATAAGCTTATGGTCCTTCACCAAGTATGTTTAAATGGTGACCTGGGGTCACATTTCACCCCGACCTGGGGTCACATTTGGCCCCGACCCGGGGTCACAGTTTTACATAGGCTTGTATAGAGAAAACGTGAAAAAATCTTCTTCTCTGGAACTGCAAGAGCCAGAGGTTTAATACTTTGTATTTGCTATAAGCTTATGGTCCTCTATCAAGTTTGTTCAAATGGTGACCCAGGGGTCACATTTGGCCCCGCCCCGGTGGTCACAATTTTATAGGCTTGTATAGGGAAAAACTGAAAAAAATCTTCTTCTCTGGAACCACATGGCTCAGAGCTCTCATGTATTACATGTAGCATCAGCTTATGGTCCTCTACTTAGTTTGTTCAAATGGTGACCCTGGGGTCAAATTTGTCCCCGCCCCGGGGTTCACAGTTTTACATGGACTTGTATAGGAAAAAAAAAATCTTCTCGGAAACTACAAGAGCCAGAGGTTTGATATTTTGCATTTACTATAAGCTTATGGTCCTTTACCAAGTATGTTTAAATGGTGACCTGGGGTCACATTTGGCCCCGACCCGGGGTCACAGTTTTACATAGGCTTGTATAGAGAAAAAGTGAAAAAATCTTCTTCTCTGGAACTGCAAGAGATAGAGGTTTAATACTTTGTATTTGCTATAAGCTTATGGTCCTCTACCAAGTTTGTTCAAATGGTGACCCTGGTGTCAAACTTGGCCGCGCCCCGGGGGTCACAGTTTTATATAGACATATATATAGGAAAAAAACAATCTTCTCTGAAACTGCAAGAGCGAGAGGTTAATTATTTGGCATTTACTATAAATTTATGGTCCTCTACCAAGTTTGTTTAAATGGTGACCCTGGGTTCACATTTGGCCCTGTCCCAGGGGTCACGTTTTACATAGACTTGTATAGGGAAAAACTTAAAAAACCCTCTTCTCTGAAACCACAAAGCACACAGCTCTCATATGTTACATGTAGCCCTGGGGTCACATTTTGCTCTGCCCAAGGTGTTACTCTCTAGCACCTTCATTTTGTATTTGATCTTTACCAAACTTTGTCAGTGTCTTAAACTGTCTATATCAATGTTGTGTCTTAATCTGTCGATATCAATGTTGTTATACACAACAGAGCCCACATTTCTTGAACAATCTTAACCAAACTTGCACAGATTGTATATGACCATAAGATTTCGAAGAAGTTCGATAATGTGCCAGTACTCAGGTGATCGCTGTAGGGCCATCTTGGCCCTCTTGTTTAATTTTTTGATTTGTTTGACATGTCCAGCGATGGATTGAATAGTTTTCTGGATGACAAAAGGTGACATATCTGTAACAGGCCTTTCCCCGTCTTCCAATTCGATGATGAGAAAACGAGGAAAGGACTGGTTGATCACTGGTTCCTCAGTATCAGATTCATGTTCTGTTTTTTTTGCGTTTGTTTGTAATTTCCTATATAACTCTATGTAAACTTTGAGTCGCCGTGGGACATTTTGCTGTGGATATCGAACAGTGAAAATGCCAAGAATACGTAGAAGGTATACTCATATAAAGCTAACGCATCAGACCCCCCATAACATCCACAACATACCTAAAGTGAAGAATGATCATTCCATATCCATGTCACGCAAAAATGTTTATTCCAAAACAACATTCTAAAAAATACATTGGTTTAAATGTACATACTATGCATTGCTCGAGCGGCACCACATAAAGAGTTTTGCGCAGTGATGTCATTCAAATGCTTACACACGGTCAGGTCATATGCACATTGATTTGTATCTTACTTCTGATAATGACGATTAATGTAAGAGCGTTTGTTTAGAGTTTTGTTGTAGTTTATTTGGGATATTAATTTTTAACCAAGAACGGTGTGAATTCTAAATTGTTATAAGTCTCTTATGAACTCCTTGCCGGATTTCAAAGAATCTTGGAGGGGATGATCAGTACCAGACCGGTTGCACCTGTCATTGCCGTGTTTTGGTTGAATGATTTTTGGCCCTTTTAAGATTTTAATGCACAAACTTTGTCCCTATAAGTATTAACTCTCCTGATCCAGTTGTCAGATTTCAACGAATATTGGCAGGGATGTTTGTACAAAGCCTAGTTGAACATTTCATTGTCGTGTTCCAGTTATGGCCCATTAAAGGTTTTAATACACTAACTTTGTCAGCGATTTTTATGCGATCACTTTTCGTCCGTCTGTCTGTCCGTCCGTCTGTTAGCAGTTTTATAAAATTGACATCTCCTCTGAAACCACTAGAAGGATTGTGATGAAACTTCGTCACAATGTTACTTGGGAGGGCCCATCTCAGATTTGTATTTTTCGCGGCCGCCAGTCATCCAAGATGGCTAAAACTAGGTCAAATTAAAGGAAATTTCAAACGACATCTCCAACGAAATCACTTATTCCATTCTACTGAAATATCATATACATGTTCCTTGGGTTGGCCTCTATCAAGTTTGTGTTTTTCTTTATTGTCGAATAATCAAAATGGCCGCCACGGCGACTCAAAGTTAACATAGAGTTATATAGAAAAGGTTAAAAAAGACATCTCTTAAACCGCTTGAAGGATTTTGATGAAACTTATTCACAATGATATTTGGGATAGTCTCTCTCAGATTTTTGTTTTTCGCGGCCATCAGTCATCCAAGATGGCCACCATGGCTAAAACTGGGTCAAATTTAAGTAAATTTCAAACGACATCTCCTCTGAAACCACTTATTCCATTCTACTGATATATATCATTTACATGTTCCTCTGGTTGGCCTCTATCAAGTTTGTGTTTTTCGTTATCGTCAAATAATCAAAATGGCCACCACGGCGACTCAAAGTTTGTAAACATAGAGTTATATAGGAAAAGGTTAAAAATGACATCTTCACTGGAAACGCCTGAAAGATTTTGATGAAACTTAAGCACAATGATATTTGGGATAGTCCCACTCAGATTTGTGTTTATTGCGGCCGCCAGTCATCCAAGATGGCCGCCATAGCTAAAACTAGGTCAAATTTAAGTAAGTTTCAAACGACCTCCTCCGAAACCACTAATTCCATTCTTGTGAAATATCATATACATGTTCCTTGGGTTAGCCTCTATCAAGTTTGTGTTTTTCGTTATCGTCAAATAATCAAAATGGCCGCCACGGCGATCCAAAGTTTACATATAGTAATATAGGAAAAGGTTAAAAAGTACATCTTCTCTGAAACAGCCTGAAAGATTTTGATGAAACTTAAGCACAATGATATTTGGGATAGTCCCTCTCAGATATTTGTTTTTCGTGGCCGCCAGTCATCCAAAATGGCCGCCATGGCTAAAACTAGGTCAAATTTAAGTAAATTTCAAACGACATCTCCGAAACCACTGATTTCATTCTACTGAAATACCATATACACGTTCCTTGGGTTGGCCTCTATTAAGTTTGTGTTTTTCGTTATCATCAAATAATCAAAATGGCCGCCACGGCGACCCCAAATTTACATAGAGATATATAGGAAAAGGTTAAAAATTATATCTTCTCTGAAACCGCATGAAGGATTTTGATGAAACTTAAGCACAATGATATTTGGGATAGTCCCACTCAGATTTATGTTTTTCATGGCCGCCAGTCATCCAAAATGGCTGCCATTGCTAAAACTAGGTCAAATTTAAGGAACATCTCCTAAACCACTTATTCCATTCTTGTGCAGGGGTCAAGCCAGACTCCAAAAATAGGGAGAAGTGACTTCTCCCTCCAGTCAAAACAGGGAGAAGTTTTTCAAAACAGGGAGACTTGAGGTCGGTCGACATGAGACGGACGATTAAATATCAAGTTAACTAATTCTTAACCAATTTCATGTTATTTTATTAATTATTTGTATTGGTATTATTTCTGTTATAATAACTAAAATAATGCATAATACTAATAAAGCATGTATTATTATTATCATTTAGTTATTATTATTATTATTTTCCCATGGCCTTACAAACTTCAAAGCGAACAGTGCCAATCCTATCTGTCTAGAACCCCCCCCCCCACCGTTTCATTTTTATTGAAAAATACTAATTATTCGATAATTAACCCAAACTTAGTTTTCATTCATGCCCGCATTGAGTAACATACGTTATCGATATCTATGTCTAATCGTAGAATACAATACATTTCCGCTGATTTCTCTCGTCAATAAAACAATCACAAACAAACTCTCTTTATACCAAACACATTTCTTTATTTCATAATTAGCCTCAATAAAACACACAATCAAAGTTTTGCTTATTAAAGATTCTTTACAATTAACTGTGCCGATGTCAATCATATAATTTATATACACTGTCTTTTAAATTTATTTATCGTGGGAGATTTTTCAAGGTATCTTGTTGTCAATCATAATCATAACCCCGCCCTTGCGCAGTGTTTTGTAGTACGATTTTTAATTATTCATCAAACGAAAAAATACGACAGCTTTGATTGGTTTACTTAAATAGAATGCGCACATGATTCCCCACATGATCTAATCACGTGATCGCCTAACGAGCAAACATGGCGGTTGATATTCTCATCTCGCCTAAGGCAAGCCGATAAAGATCGATAATTAGGCTATTGCCCTGATTAGATAAGAGTCGCGTTGTTATTTAATGGTAATGGGATTAAATAAGGTACGTGTGATACACGCGCTGATTGTGTATTTTAGAGGCTTTTGTTTATTATGAGGTTAATCACATTTGAAATTGCCGAAATTGACCCGAATTTGCCGAAAATGACGGCGACTCAAATTTCGCCCCACATGAATAAAAAAGCGAAGTCGGCCAAACTAAAGAGAAGTTTTTAGCGACTTCGCCTAATCGCGTATCCCCTGCTTGTGAAATATCATATACATGTTCCTTGGGTTAGCTTCTATCAAGTTTGTGTTTTTCATTATCGTCAAATAATCAAAATTATTCAAAATCGCCGCCACGATAACCCAAAGTTTACATAGAGTTATATGTAGGAAACATGTTTCTTGGGTTGGCCTCTATCATGTTTATGTTTTTGAATCACATCATACAAGTAGAGCGCCTACAGGCCCTCTTGGGCCTCTTGTTTTCACTATTTTGGGAATGGGTCTGTTCAGATTGGGAAAAATCGCGTCATGAAATGCCCCAAATTGGGAAAAATCGAGCCGTGAACTCCCCCAATTAATAGATATACACTAAATTACCAACTAATGTCTCTGTTATTCTTCATTTTAAAAATGTCTACAATACGGTTTTGCTGTTCATCAGTGAGTGTCACTCTCTCGTGTGATCCTCATTAGGTCAGTTTTTTTTTTATTATTAGGTTTACTGATTTTTTCTGGAAAAATGAAGGATAGGAGTGGGGAATTAAAAAAAAAATCATGAAAACATACCCACAAAGGCGTCTAAAAGAAAAAAGATTGTATAATAGTATTAAATGACTTTAATCTTAGTTTCAAGGTAACAAGTCAATTAAAAGGCAATCTATTATGGTTTATTTTGATTATTTGTTGCAAGCTAGTCCTGTACCAGGCGGGAGTGATGACTGGTGTATAACTAACATTTTCCCTATTAAATAGATTACAGGGTGTGTATATATCTGGGCTCTTCATTTGTCTTCACCACTCGCCATAGGTGAAACCAAATTCAAATGGCGAAACTTTTGTCAAGTGCTTTCGCCAATTTAGCGAAAGTCATTTTGACCCATGTAAACTGACAGCTGGTATTGGCGAAAGTGGCGGAAAGAAAAAGTCCGAGGTCGCAGCCATCCTTTTCTGGAAAGTCCTTGACGGGTTGTCGATGTTTACAGAAGAGTTGAAAACTGTAGACTGTGTTACGTCCTTTGCGCTTTACATTTCACAAGGCTTATTTTACATAGCGACGTTTAACTGCAACTCACTTGGTGTGCCTATACTGGAGGACAATTAGAAACCCAACAAGAGCTCGTCGAACAAAAAGTTGGATTTCTCAATAACAAAAACAACGCAAAACAGCACGTAAACAATACGTCTCACTCTTATCAAAATGGTAATAATTAACATTTCTCATAAAAAGATTTATACCCTTTTAGCTGAATTATTGACATTGTAACTCCGTTATTCAAAACAGAAAGTAGCCCATGACGTACATGTAAACAACATGTATACATTACATTGTCATCTGTTTTCGCGCATTGAAACCAGACTATTTATTTTGAGCTGTATGCGAGGCCACAAAAAACAGAACGATTACTGTGTCATCCGTTTTTTCCATCATGGGTAAATTTACATGCTTGGTTGCTTGATTGATTGATGGTTTCATGACGCACCAACACATAAAAATGGCATATGTCATAAAAAGAAAGCTCCCTCTCCATTTACATCAAGATAAAAAGTATGAAAAGTGAGCCAACAACATCCTCACCCCATGTTCTGACTGTTCATCTCAACTAAGTGGAAGGAGACACTGTGCTCTTATTCTACCTTTGATGTAAACTTGGATCTTCTACTTTGGATGGTACCGCCAACTTGGTACCACATGGGGGCATAATTAACCAATGAACATGACAATTGAATAGGGTTTTCAGTGATTTTTTTACAATTTCACTTGTACGAGTCCTAGGACTCGCTGGGCCAAAAATCTATGAGTCCCAAAACTAAAGGAGTGAGTCCCAGGTTTTGTGGTATCGTCATACTCGAGCCAACTGAACAATTTCTCCCAACAACTGTTGTATTTGCGGATTTTGGTAGGTGGTTCAATTGCCGTAGATATACTGGCTGTTTGAGCGTCATTATTGGAGGATGTACAGGCCTTTTGAATGAAACTCGAGATTGTTTGTTGCTTTGAGTCATTGTTTAGTTTTCTCTTTGGCCCCATTTTGCAGACGATGCATCGCCAACTCGTGGAATGTTTACTGCCGCACCGTTTCGTGTTTTACCTCACGGCCGATTCCATTGGCTAATCTTATGACCATTATCCAATAATAATCGACGTTACAAAATTACGCGGAACGGTGCGAGGTTAAACTTAACGCTCAACGAATAGTCAAATATGGCGGTAGACGCGGAGAAAAAAGCGACGGATTGAATTCTTACAGGGGAAATATGAATTACGGAACTCTTTACTTGCAATTTATGTGCGTCCCGAGAACGCACATGTTCTGACAATTTGCGTCTACGGAAATATTTGTGCGTCCTGGACGCAGGACGCAGAGGTAAAAAAATCACTGGGTTTTACAGTGCACAAACTAGTGGCAGAAACACAGTATATTTGGAATTACTCGGTTCTATTGATTCTAGAATTATATTAACAAGAGAATCTTATTTGACCTATTTTTGATTGGTATTTGTGAAACCTGTGCTTTAGGGATTATATCTATATTAATTGATGTGCATTAATTATCCTGTTTTCATGTATTAGATACATCATGTCGTAATCAGCAAGTCAAAGAATTAATATTATTCAACTTGGTTTAATATATAGATATATATTAATGATAAGATAAGAAAGTTATACAAATATTTAATCGGAAATTGTATTAAATTCTGCCAAAGTGGCTAAAAAGCTTAGCCAAAAATGGCAAAAATCAAATTGGCTAAAGAAAATTGAGGTGGTTTAGCCAAAATGGTTAATAAAAAATTGGTCCAATGAAGAGCCCAGTATATCATACCTTACTTTCGGCAGGAATGTGTACTTTCTCGACATTTTCATCAGAACATCGAACGCAGAAGGAGTAGTTTCGGCGGAAGAGCAATCTTTAAACCTGCATCGTATGTATTTCATTCCAGTTTCGGCAAGGACATCAACCGGAATTGCTGGGTCACATTTTACAAGTTTCTGTAGTTTTCCTTCGTCAAACGATGACGACGACAGCAATTCGTCAATATAAACAAATTGCAAATAACTGGACGGTGCATTTGCACTAAGTCTCCAACAGTTCGGCCAGACTCTCCTTTAACAAATTTATTTACAGACGTTTGATTTGTCTTTGTCGACGGTACAAACCAGCCCATACCATCAAAACAGTTTTCTTTCCTCCAACTGCGTTTGTGTACACTCTCGATCGATAAATGCTTCAGGTTAAAGTGTAAAAACCGGGTCCACGATACAGATCGGACGTTTCGTACCCTGGATGTTTCGTACCCAGTTTTACCACATATTTACGTATTGCCGAGATAATAGTGTTTTGGATTTTTTTTTTTTTTTTTTTTTGATTTTTGCAATTACAATGTATTTGGGTCAGTAATCCTAAAGATTAAAAAAGTCTGGCCTTAGGGATGACATAGATGATCTTACATGAGCGACTGTGTATTATTGCTTTTAAACGAGTTGGATAAAATGATCCTTTTATCCGAGTTTATTGAAGTCAATAACACACAGTCAGGAATGTAAGATTCTGATTATCACATAACCCACCTACAACCTGATAGTTTCACTTTAATGTTGTCAATTTTTCCTTATATACGGCAGCAATTTGTAAGGCAAATCATCTCGTCGTTTTGTTGTTTATACGACGTCGCTACGCTATCGGTTGTAAATGCGTTTGCCTTACAAATAATGTGACACCGTAAACCAAATTTAAAGTTGCTAACGTTAATTTTATGAAGTAAGATTTCAAATAATGGTAAATAATTAAGACGTCTGAACGTACACTAGTGTATTACGAGAAATAAGTCATGGCTTTACTGCACTCCTAGACGCCATGTTATGTGATAAAACGCCGTTTGGCTCAGCCTGTTCCGATTAACTAAAAATCACTAGCCAAGGTCAAAAGTCATTACCGTATTTGTCGGCGTATAGCGCGCATGCGCATATAACGCGCACCCCGACTTTGGGCCTGAAATCCTTGGAAAAAAACTTTTTTTTATGTATTGTACAAGTGTAAACCGCGCATTAAAAACATGTGTTTTCAATTTCAGGACAGCAGAGCGCCATTTTGAAGCATTGACCAAAGAGGAAATGTAAAACGAATTTTGATTTGCTAAAACGAAGCTGCATGTTAGACTGTGTTTTTTTACTCAAGTGTAAATAAACTTGTACTGTTGATTGTACTTTTGTTGTTTACTCAAGTTTCAATAAAATAAAAAAAACACGCCCGTGTTCAACTTTTATTACGATCATATTATATTTAATATTTTGGATTGACAATTAAAACAGATTATTCTTTCGAATAAATATGTGCTGGCCCTGAAAAGGACCGTTTTGTTCTGCTAACCCTTAAAGCCTAAACCGGAAACGAAATGAAACGTATGTAGTACGTTTCTATATAAACTCAGTGAATAATTTCGAAAATCCTCTATCACTAACAATGTTCTAAGTAAAATTCAAGAAGTTTCAATGTAAATGTTGCTCTCAGAGTTTTATATGTGTATTAGATAACTAAACTAGTGCGTAACTTTTCTTTTATTAGATGTAAGAATCTTTTATTAGACAAATCTTATCAAAAACGAAAATAACTGTGTAGTAGGGATATTCCTGAAACTGTACACTCGCCTCTGGATAAAAATAGATTCTAAAAATAGACTTTTGTGATTTGGACAAAAAAACAACTTCAAGCAGTCTAAGCTGTTTGCACCCTGATAATAATCGGAGAGCAAACGTATAGAGTATAAGACTGCTGTAAACCTAAACCCCAAACACTAAACCCTACTCTTAGATATTTAAAGTTCCCTAGTTAAAAATAGAAGTAAAAATTAAATTCACACCAGTAGACTGGTAGACAAAAGACGTCTATCGCTGTCGAGTGTCACATGTTTGTTTAATAATTAGATATCATTGTTTGCGGTCATTTAACAAAAACCAAACACTTCACACTTAACACGTTTTACCAATCAAATGAACCCTTGAACCCATTTAGGAATAATCATGATTCTACGTTGTCTAAATTCAGAAATCAACTTTAACAAATAAGTAAGTGGGGTCGTTGTTTATTAGAAATAATTATTATACATACAATTCTATTGTATTCTATTAATAAAATATGCACTAACTCAGTCTGCGCGTTCGGAAAATCCCAGCCTCGTTTTCATTTCAAAATGCCGATTGATGTTTACAAACAATTGTATTTTTCAACATTTCAATGGTATTTTCTCAACAATAATCAACATAAAACATGGTAAAGTTTTTTTTATTATTAGCTCTACTGGCCGAAGGCCAGCAGAGCTTATGGGATGCCGAGTTGTCCGTCGTCCGTCCGTCCGTCCGTCCGTCCGTCCGTCCGTCGTCCGTCGTCCGTCCGTTGTTAACTTTTGTCTCGTTAAGACGATAGGGCCTTCATTTTTCATCTGATCTTTACCAAACTTTAACAGGTTGTTAATATCAATGAAAGCTCGGATGAGTTCGAAAACCAGCCAGATCGGACAAGTAACAGCAGAGTTATGGCCCTTGATTTAGTTAAAAATGCTATATTGCTAAATTTTGCCTCGTTAAGACGATAGGGCCTTCATTTTTCATCCTATCTTTACCAAACTTTACCACATTGTTAATATCAATGAAAGCTCGGACAAGTTCGAAAACCAGCCAGATCGGACAAGTAACAGCAGAGTTATGGCCCTTGATTTAGTTAAAAATGCTATATTGCTAAATTTTGCCTCGTTAAGACGATAGGGCCTTCATTTTTCATCCTATATTTACCAAACTTTATCACATTGTTAATATCAATGAAAGCTCGGACAAGTTCGAAAACCAGCCAGATCGGACCAGTAACAGCGGAGTTATGGTCCTTGATTTAGTTAAAAATTCTATATTGCTACATTTTGCCTGGTTAAGACAATAGGGCCTTCGTTTTTTTCATCCTATCTTTACCACATTGTTAATATCAATGAAAGCTCGGACAAGTTCGAAAACCAGCAATATCAGACTAGTATCAGCGGAGTTGTAGCCCTTGATTTAGTTAAAAATGCTATGTTTTGCATCGTTAAGAAGATAGGGGCTTCATTGTTCATCCGATCTTTACCAATCTTTATCAGATTGTTAATGTCGTTGAAAGCTTGAACAAGTTTGAAAAACAGCCATATCGGACCAGTAACAGCGAAGTTATGGCCCTTGATTTAGTTAAAAATGCTATATTTTGCCTCGTTAAGACAATAGGGGCTTCATTGTTCATCCGATCTTTACCAAACTTGATCAGATTGTTAATATCAATGAAAGCTTGGACAAGTTTGAAAACCAGCCATATCTGACTAGTAACAGCGGAGTTATGGCCCTTGATTTAGTTAAAAATGCTATATTTTGCCTCGTTAAGACTATAGGGGCTTCATTGTTCATCCGATCTTTACCAAACTTAATCAGATTGTTAATATCAATGAAAGCTCGAACAAGTTCTAAATCCAGCCATATCGGACCAGTAACATCGGAGTTATGGCCCTTAATTTACTTCAAAATGATATATTTTTTCTCGTTAAGACGATAGGGCCTTCATTTTTCATCCGATCTTTACCAAACTTCACCAGATTGTTAATGTCTATGAAAGCTTTGTCAGGTTCGAAAAACAACCAGATCGGCCCAGTAACAGCGGAGTTATGGCCCTTGATTTTGTTAAAAATGCTATAATTTGCCTCGTCGTTCGATAGGGCCTTCATTTTGCATCTGATCTTTGCCAAACTTTACCAGCTTTTACGACTGTCTTTTTTATATTATTATTTATTTTTTTTAATTATTTTTTTTTTTTTTTTTATTATTTTTTTTTTTTTAATTATTTTTTTTTTTTTTATTTTTTTTTTTTTTTGGAAATTATTCCTTTGTATATAAATATATTTTTTTTTTAGCTCTATGTTGGACCTGTCGGACCAGTAACAGAGGAATTATGGCTCTTGATTTAGTTAAAAATGCTATATTTTGCCTCGTTAATACGGTATGGCCTTCATTTTTCATCTGATTTTTACCAAACTTTACCAGGTTCTTTAATTATGGCCCTTGATTTAGTTAAAAAGCTGTATTTTGCCCGAAACTTTCAAAAAAACGTAAATGGCAGTCACTCGCTTCATTGATGTTATAAGAGTCAACATAACCAGTAGAGCGTCCACAGGCCCTCTTGGGCCTCTTGTTTTTATTGATAATAAGCATATAGCATACAACGCATTTTATTGAAACAATAGAAACAAGCCAACTTTTGTTCGATTCAATCTCTGTAGTAAACGGCCGGTCATGGACTTTTTGAAAACCACAAAACTTCTCGTCTTGGCTGAAAAAAAAGAAGTAAATCATTACTTGTTGCTTAAACCGCGCACCCCAACTTCAGCCACAGAATCTGGGGTAAAAAAGTGCGCGCTATACCCCGACAAATACGGTACTAGTAACGCCAATGTAATATTCAACAAAAAGGTCAATATAAATTATTACATAAAGTAACACTCTAATTATAACAATGTTTATTAAAAAAGAAATTGGGTCCGAGTTTGGTACTAGAGCTGTTGTTGGGGATGCGTCGACATGTTTATTCATTGAAGAATTTTTGAAGCAAAACTTTGACTTAGGGACCTGCTTGCTTTGCAGAATTAAGGGAAGTTGCTTTCTTGTGTGGTTCGCCTTTTTCATGTAAAACAACCGATTGCAATTTAAAATTATTACTTTCTTGAACAAACAACGATTTCTTGTCTTTTTCGTCGGTGGCGAACTCGACGCAGTATGAAAAACCATTTTGCTGTCGCGAAATTTGAGCCAGTCTCATCCTTCTACGATTCCTGAAACGTGCGTGTAAATTTTTCTCAGTTGTATTCTTTTGATTGTTAGCTCTACTGATCAAAGATCAGCAGAGCTTATGCCGTGGTGCGGCGTCCGTCGTCTGTCTGTCCATAAGCTTTTTTTGTGGCTGAACTACTCCTCTGAAAATACTTGATGGATATTCATGAAACTTTACAGAAATGTTGCTCTTGATGTCTAGTTAATCCTAGCAAAAATTCAGGTCGGCCGGAAATTCAATATGGCCGCCACGGCTAAAAATATATTTTAAAAATGCGATTTTGTAGCGACTACTTCTCAAAAACCGTAAGTGATATTGATTTGAAACCTTTATCAAAATGACTGGCACGACATGTGGTCCTAACCAAAGTTCATTTTGATTGGATGTCAAACATGGCCGCCAGTGGCCATCTATGTTTACATAGAGTTATATAGGTAAAACTTGTGGCGACAACTCTTCTGAAACTACTTGACAGATTTTGATGAAACTTCACAAGAATTATCCTAGCAAAAATTCAGGTTAGCCGGAAATTCAAGATGACGGCCACAGTTAAAAATAGATTTTAAAAAATGCGATTTTGTGGCGACTTCTTCTGAAAAACCATAAGAGATATTGATTTGGAACCTTTACCAAAATGACTGGCAAGACATGTAGTTGGTCCTTACCAAAGTTCATTTTGATTGGATGTCAAACATGGCCGCCAGTGGCCATCTTTGTTTACATAGAGTTATATAGGTAAAACTTGTAGCGACTACTCCTCTGAAACTACTAAAAGGATTTCCATGAAACTTCACAGGAATGCTGCTCCTCTTGTCCGATTGATCCTCGCAAAATTTCAGGTCGTCTGGAAATTCAAGATGGCCACCATAGCTAAAAATAGATTTTTAAAAAACTAGTTTGTTGCGACTACTTTTTAGCTATACTGGCCTAAGGCCAGCAGAGCTTATGGGATGGCGAGTTGTCCGTCGTCTGTCGTCCGTTAACTTTTGCATCGTGAACACTCTAGGGCCTTCATTATTAATCCAATCTTTACGAAACTTTGTCAGTGTCTATTTATCAATAAAAGCTTCGAAAACCAGCCAGATCGGATTAATTTCACCGGATTTATGGCCCTTGTTTTGCTGAAAAATGCCATATTATGCCTTGTGAACACTCTAGCGCCTTCATTATTATTTGATTTTTAGCTCTACTGATCAGAGATCAGCAGAGCTTATGCCGTGGTGCGGCGTCCGTCGTCCGTCTGTCTGTCTGTCCGTCTGTCCGTAAACTTTTTTTTGTAGCGACTTCTCCTCTGAAACTACTGAATGGATTTTCATGAAACTTTACAGAAATGTTGCCCATGAAGTCTAGTTGATCCTAGCAAAAATTCATGTTGATGTGAAATCCAAGATGGCCGCCAGATCTAAAAATAGGTTTTTAAAAAACAAGTTTGTAGCGACTTCTTCATGAAAACTATAAGTGATATTGATATGGGACTTTTTCTAAAATGATCAGCATGACATGATGTTGGTCCTTGTCGAAAATCGTTTTGATTCGACGTTAAACATGGCTGCCAGCGTCCATCTTTGTTTACATAGAGTTATATAATGAAAACTTGTAGCGACTACTCCTCTGAAACTTCACAGGAATGTTGCTCTTGATGTCTAATTGATCCTAGCAAAATTTCAGGTCGGCCGGAAATTCAAGATGGCCGCCACGGCTAAAAATAAATTTTCAAAATACAAGTTTGTAGCGACTACTTCTTGAAAACTATAAGTGATATTGATATGGGACTTTTTCTAAAATGATCAGCATGACATGATGTTGGTCCTTGTCAAAAATCGTTTTGATTCAACGTTAAACATGGCTGCCAGCGGCCATCTTTGTTTACATACAGTTATATAGTAAAAACTTGTAGCGACTTCTTCTTTGAAACTACTTGACAGATTTTCATGAAACTTTACAGGAATGTTGCTCTTAATGTCTAATTGATCCTAGCAAAATTTCAGATCGGCCAGAAATTCAAGATGGCCGCTACAGCTAAAAATAGATTTTTAAAAAAGAAGTTTGTAGCGACTACGTCTTGAAAACTATAAGTGATATTGATATGGGACTTTTTGTAAAATGATCAGCATGACATGAAGGTTATCAGAGTCAAACATTATTTTGATTCGACATTAAACATGGCTGCCAGTGGCCATCTTTGTTTACATAGAGTTATATGATGAAAACTTGTAGCGACTACTCCTCTGAAACTACTTGACGGATTTTCATGAAACTTCACAGGAATGTTGCTCTTGATGTCTAATTGATCCTAGCAAAATTTCAGGTTGCCCGGAAATTCAAGATGGCTGCCATGGCTAAAAATAGATTTTCAAAATACAAGTTTGTAGCGACTACTACTTGAAGACTATAAGTGATATTGATATTGGACTTTTTGTGAAATGATCAGCATGACATGATGTTGGTCCTTGTCAAAAATTGTTTTGATTCAACGTTTAACATGGCTGCCAGCAGCCATCTTTGTTTACATAGAGTTATATAGTAAAAACTTGTAGCGACTAATCCTTTGAAACTACTTGGCAGATTTTCATGAAACTTTACAGGAATGTTGCTCTTAATGTTTAATTGATCCTAGCAAAATTCAGATCGGCCAGAAATTCAAGATGGCCGCCATAGCTAAAATTAGATTTTTTAAAAAAGAAGTTTGTAGCGACTACGTCTTGAAAACTATAAGTGATATCGATATGGGACTTTTTGTAAAATGATCAGCATGATATGATGGTTATCAGAGTCAAACATTATTTTGATTCGACGTTAAACATGGCTGTCAGCGGCCATCTTTGTTTACATAGAGTTATATAATGAAAACTTGTAGCGACTATTCCTGTGAAACTACTTGATGGATTTTCATGAAACTCCACAGGAATGTTGCTCTTGATGTCTAATTGATCCTAGCAAAATCCGCCACGGCTAAAAATAATTTTTCAAAAAACAAGTCTATAGCGACTACTTCCTGAAATCAAAATCAATCAGTAGAGCTTCAAGGTCATTGACCTCTTGTTATCAAACTTGCACAGATTGTTAATATCAATGAAAGCTCGGACAAGTTTGAAAACCGGCCAAATCGGATTATGCCTTGTGAACACTCTAGCACCTTCATTTATTATTTGATCTTTATCAAACTTGCAGAGGTTGTTAATACTAATGAAAGCTTGGACAAATTCGAAAACCGGCTAAATTGGGTCAGTAACACCGAAGTTATGGCCCTTTTTTTCCTAAAAATATTCTGCCTTGTGAAAACTCTAGCACCTTCATTTATTATTTGATCTTTACCAAACTGGTACAGATTGTTAATATCAATGAAAGCTCGGACAAGTTCGAAGACGAGATATGGCCCTTTTCTTTCTTCTGAAAAATGCCATTTTCTGCCTTGTGAACACTCTAGCACCTTCATTTATTATTTGAACTTTACCAAACTTGCATAGATTGTTAATATCAATGAAAGCTCGGACAAGTTCTAAAACCAGCTAGATCGGACCATTAACAGCGGTGTTATGGCCCTTGATTTAGATAAAAATGCTATATTTTGCCTAGTTGCCTAGTTAAGACAATAGGGTCTTCATTTTTCATCCGATCTTTACAAAACTTTTTTTCTTTCTGAAAAATGTCATTTTCTACCTTGTGAACACTGTAGCACATTCATTATTAATCAAATCTTTACGAAACTTTGCCAGTGTCTTTATATCAATGAAAGCTCGGAAAACCAGCCTGATCGGATAAATTTCACTGGAGTTATGGCCCTTGTTTTGCTGAAAAATGCCATATTAAGCCTTGTGAACACTCTAGCACCTTCATTTATTATTTGATCTTTACCAAACTTGCACAGATTGTTAATATCAATGAAAGCTCAGGCAAATTCGAAAACCAGCCAGAACTGGACCGGTAACAGTAAAGTTATGGCCCTTGATTTAGTTAAGAATATTATATTTTGCCTTAATTCGATAGGGCCTTCATCTTTCATCTTTCATGCGATCTTTACGAAATTTTACCAGCCCAGTGTTCTCCCCAGGCTTTTAAGGCATGTCACATTTAACATACCTTCACAGCCAAAATGCTTTGCAACATGCCTTAATTTTGAAAAGACATGTAATACATTTTAATTATTTCATTTTTGTTAAGCTTAAATAAGTTTAAAACATAATATATAGAATCACTGTCTATTTCTTATATAGATCAAGTGTCTTTCTGACAAACTACCCATACATATAGGGGTCTGCTACAAGGATACACTCTGAAGCATATTTTCTCTGATAAAAACGACATGCCTTGGGAAATTCCTGGGGAGAACACTGCGTGAGCCTATTGTTAATATCAATGAAAGCTCGGAAAAGTTCGAAAACCATCCATATTGGACCATTTAAATCAGAGTCATGGCCCTTGATTTTCTGAAATTTGCTATATCTTGGCCTCATTAAGACGAAAGGGCCTTCATTTTCCGGATTTAATTGAAACTTTGCAGGGATGATCAGTACCAAGCCTAGTTGTACATAGTCACTGTGTTCCAGTTGAATGATTTTGGCGGAGCTATAGCCCTTTAAAGGTTTTAATACACAAACTTTGTTCTGACTAAATCTCCTGAACCGCTGGCCGGATTAAACAAAACTTTTTAGGGATGATCAATTCCATGTCTAGTTGTGCAAATCATCGCCGTGTTCCGGGATTTTTCGAATAGTTATGGCCCTTCAGAGGTTTTAATGCACAAACTTTGTTCTGACTAGTTCTCCTGAACAAAACTTTTAAGGGACGATCAATTCCATATCTAGTTGTGCAAATCATTGCCGTGTTCCAGTTGAATGATATTTGGCAGAATTATGGCCCTTTAAAGGTTTTAATACACAAACTTTGTCTGATCTACTTCTCCTGAACCCCTCGCAAGATTCCAGTGAAACTTTGCAGGGATGATCAGCACCAAGCCTAGTTGTGCATGTCATTGTCGCGATCCGGTTTACAGATATTTGGCAGAGTTATGGCCCTTTAAAGGATTTTGATACCACAATTTTTTTCCGGGCTAGTTCTCCTGAACCCCTGGCTGGATATAGACGAAACTTGACAAGGATGATCAGTATCAAGCCTAGTTGTGCATATCATCGCCATATTTTGGTTTAATTATTTTTCTGACAGAGTTATGGCCCTTTAAATGTTTTTAATACACAAACTTTTTCCAGATTAGTCTCTTCTGAACACTTTGCCAGATTTTAGCGAATCTTGGCGGGGATGATCAGTACTAAGCCTAGTTGCACCTGTCATTGCCATGTTCAGGTTGAATGAATTTAGGCAGAGTTATGAGCCCTTAAAGGTTTTAATACACTAACTTTGTCTAGACTAGTTCTCCTGAACTTCTAGCTGGATATCAACGAAACTTTGCAGGGATGATCAGTACCAAGCCTAGTTGCGTATATCATCACCATGTTCCGGTTGAATGATTTGAAAGACTTGTGGCTAGGTACATAAACTTTATCTTGAGCCAGTAGAGCGTCCACAAGCCCTCTTGTTTCTAAAGTGATATTGATATGGGACCTTTTCTAAAATGATCAGCATGACATGATGTTGATCCTTGTCGAAAATTATTTTGATTCGACTTTAAACCTCGTCGCCAGCGGCCATCTTTGTTTACATAGAGTTATATAATAAAAACTTGTACCGACTACTCCTGAAACTACTTGACGGATTTTCATGAAACTTCACAGGAATGTAGTTGATCCTAGCAAAATTTCAAGATGGCTGCTATGGCTAAAAATAGATTTTAAAAACACAAATGACACTGTAGCAATTACTTACTGAAAACTATAAGTTATATTGATATGGGACTTTTTCTAAAACGATCAGCATGACATGAATTTGGTCATTGTCGAAAATCATTTTGATTCAACGTTAAACATGGCTGCCAGTGGCCATCTTTGTTTACATAGAGTTACATAGTAAAAGCATGTAGCGACTACTCCTATGTAACTACTTGACGGATTTTCATGAAACTTCACAGGAATGTTGATCTTGTCAGATATCTAGTTGATCCTAGAAAAATTTCATGTTGACTGGAAATGCAAAATGTGGCCACGACGGCTAAAACTAAAAATAGAATAGATTTTTAATAAACAAATTTGTAGCGACTACTTCTTGAAAACTATAAATGATATGACATGGTGTTGGTCCCTGTTGAAAATTATTTTGATTCAACATTTAACAGATTCAACATTTAACATGGCTGCCACGGCCATCTTTGTTTACATAGAGTTATGTAGTAAAAACTTGTAGCGACTACTCCTTTAAAACTACTGTTGATCTAGCTATCAAAAACCTATCAGTAGAGCTTCAAGGTCATTGACCTCTTGTTCATTTTTCTCTCGTCGAGTTTCTACCTTTTTCGAGGGGTTTAGGTGCACTTTGTAAACATTACATTTTGTATTCATGGTTATCAAAATGTTTGCAAGGATTTGCTAAAATTAAAATTAAAAACCCCGGCCTTGTTTTGAATATCGAGGCAATTGTCAATATGCAGATCCCTATACGCATACACATGCGCAGTTAAATAGTCTATGTTGTGAAAGACTGAACATCCGATTTGTAAAAAACATCTGAAGAGTATCGGGTTTTTAGCTCTACTGATCAGAGATCAGCAGAGCTTATGCCGTGAAGCGGCATCTGTCGTCTGTCCATAAACTTTTTTTGTAGCGACTACTCCTCTGAAACTACTGGATGGATTTTTTATAAAACTTTATAGAAATGTTGCCCATGCTGTCTAGTTGATCCGAGCAAAAATTCATGTTGATGTGAAATCCAAGATGGCCACCAAAGCTAAAAATAGATTTTTAAAAAGCAAGTTTTCAGCGACTACTTCTTGAAAACTGTGATATTGATATGGGACTTTTTCTAAAATGATCAGCATGACACGTTTTTGGTCCTCGTTGAAAATCACTTTGATTCGTTGTTAAACATGGCTGCCAGCGGCCATCTTTGTTTACATAGAGTTATATAGTAAAAACTTGTAGCGACCGGAGGCCCCGGGTTCAATCTTCTGTGGTGCCACTGAGTTCCATCGGTTTGTTCTTGGGCAAGACACTTTTCCTTAGCCTCCATCGGATGGGGACGTAAACCAGGCGGTCCTGTTTATCAGTCTATCCTCCGAGCACGTTAAAGAACTATAGGAATCTATTCGATAAGAAGAGTAGGGCAGGTTCCCGGATTCCTATGTATCCTTCCCCTCTCTCTGGGGCAGCTCTAAATAACCTATACTGTGTTGAGACGTTAAACTACATTCAATTCCTCTGAAACTACTTGACGGATTTTCATGAAACTTCACAGGAATGTTGCTCCTGATGTCAAATTGATCCTAGCAAAATTTCAGGATGGCCGGAAATTCAAGATGGCCACCACAGCTAAAGATAGATTTTTAAAAAAGTTTGTAGTGACTACTTGTTGAAAACTGTGATATTGATATGGGACTTTTCTTAAATGATCAGCATGAGATGGTGTTGATCCTTGTCGAGAAATGTTTTGATTCAACATTAAACATGGCACATAGAGTTATATAATAAAAGGTTGTAGCGACTACTTGTCTGAAACTACACGACAGATTTTCTTGAAACTTCACAGGAATGCTGATCTAGCTGTCAAAAACCTATCAGTAGAGCTTCAAGGTCATTGACCTCTTTTGTTCATTGCCGATATTGTGCTCGAAATTGGGAATTGTTTTCTTGAAATTGGGGGAAAAAATATTTGGGAACGTGTCCGTTTATTGGTACCTCTTATATAAGGAAAAAAATCTTTTTGTACTACAGACTAGTTCTCCTGAAACTCTGGCTGCATTTCAACGAGGCTTGGTACAGATCAACCCATTTCCAAGTTTCGTTGAAATGCAGCCAGAGTTTCAGGAGAACTAGTCTGTAGTACAAAAAGAAACTTGGCAGGGCTGATCTGTACCAAGCCTCAGTTGCATAATATCATAGCCATGTTCTGGTTGAATGATTTTGTGAAAGAGTTATGGTCCCTTCCACGTAAACTTTATCTTTAGCCAGTAGAGCCTCCGCAGGCTCTCTTGGGCCTCTTGTTTTTATAGTAGGTGTAGATTGATGAAATAAACAACTTTATGTTTAATATGTATACTAACATCTTACTATTATAATATCTTTAGTTTGAATCCTTTCTATTTCAGTGTTGCGGTACTTCGCTTCGATGCAGCATTGCAGGTTGCTTGGTTTTCCCGAAAGTTTAGTTACATGTAGATTGCTAAGCATTTGCCAGGTTAGTACTACGTTGGCGGTTTGGTGGGTATCTGAAGTTGAACTGTGTTGCATTTCAGGGCACTCGTTAGGACATTTTGGGGGCCGAATTTTCAGCCACATTCCCCTCCCCTAAATGTATATATTTTCCCACCTTTTCCTGTGAAAAATTCCCCTCTTTAAAAAAAAAATATATTATTAGAATTTTTATAACTCCAATACAGGAAATTGCAATTTGGAATGGTAAATTCTTGGTACCACTTAAATAATAATAAAAAAAACACCAATTAGTGTTTCTTAGAAATTCCCCCTTGATATTGAAAACAACGCAAAATTCCCCTTCCTGAGGGCCCTGGCCCCAGTCCCCTAAAAGCTGACTAGTGCCCTGCATTTGTGTTTGTAGATAAAGGTCTTCATGGCTTTATATGGCCATTCACATTGACGGTTTTACACATGCATTGCTCCATATGGTCGAGGTATGTCAAATGGGAAGCCTCATCTTTTTTTATATGGCATTTTGTGTTAGTGGTTTATAGGCCAGATACTTTGGCATCAGGCAAACATTTTGTACTGTGCACTATTTTGCAAAACTTGGCATTTCATAATTGTGCATTTACAAGCCATTGACTTTGTGAAGTTATTTCCCTGCTTTATGTCTTGTGCTATTCTTTACATGGTGTTGCGGTTTGTCTTTCCAGTGTAAAGGTATTCTGCCTTGTTGTGTATCCTGCATCAGGTGTTGAGAGACAGCAGTAGTGAAAGAAAGTGTCCTGCGACAGATGTTGACGGACGGCAGCAGCGAGTGGAAGAGATTTGTCAGGTTAGTATTCCACACTTTCGTATTAAAATTGGGAAAACAGTCAAATCTTCAATTGGGAATAGGCCTTTTACAGTCCTCTGTTATATAAGGTAAGAAAGGCCTTATACTGATTCCACTTCAATGCTCCTCTCTGATTGTAGCCAGTTGGGGCATCCATGTCCTATGAACACATTTCGAGGTTCTTACATTTCGAGGTTCTTATTGCATCCACATGTATAAACTCACAGTCTGAAACCTTATAGGGCCATTTCTTTGATCAGTGGTTGAAAGAACATACTGTTGCAACAGGCATATCTTAGGTGCTATGCGCTATTCAGCAGTGTTTGGTGTTTCATAATATTCCAGCATTTGCAAGTCTTCAGATTTACATGTAACAAAACATTTCGTTGCCACATTAAATTTGCTTCATTTATGTCTTGTGCTCTTTTTTACATGGTTTTGCGGTTTGTATTACCAGTGTTAAGGTATTCTGCCTTCATGGCGGGTTGAGAGACAGCAGTAGTGAAAGAAGATATTTACCAGGTTAGTATTTCAGTGTGGTGGTATTTTCTGATGCACAGTTTCGTGGTACCTTCTGACGAATGTTTGTGTGAGCAGTTTCTTAATTTTTGTCTCGCCTTTTCGAAAAAAAACAACAACATAGGTGTTGCTTTTCCGGCAGCGGCAACATTCATCCTATCCCTAGTGTTTTTGCAATGTTTTAAAAGAAGTACTGATCCAAGATGGGCGCCAAATCTAAAAATAGATTTTTATAAAACAAGTTTATAGCGACTACTTCTTGAAAACTCTTAAGTGATATTGATAAGGGACTTTTTCTAAAATGATCAGCATGACATGATGTTGGTCCTTGTCGAATATCGTTTCGATTCGACGTTAAACATGGCTGCCATTTTTAGCTCTACTGATGAGAGATCAGCAGAGCTTATGCCCTGGTGCGGCGTCCGTCGTCCGTCCGTCTGTCCGTAAACTTTTATTTGTAGCGACAACTCCTCTGAAACTACTGGATGGATATTCATGAAACTTTACAGAAATGTTGCCCATAAAGTCTAGTTGATCCTAGCAAAAATTCATGTTCATGTGAAATCCAAGATGGCCGCCAAAGCTAAAAATAGAGTTTTAAAATACAAGTTGGTAGCGACTACTTCTTGAAAACTATAAGTGATATTGATATGGGACTTTTTCTAAAATGATCAGCATGACATGATGTTGATCCTTGTCAAAAATTGTTTTGATTCAACGTTAAACATGGCTGCCAGCGGCCATCTTTGTTTACATAGAGTTATATAGTAAAAACTTGTAGCGACTACTTCTCTGAAACCACTTGGCGGCTTGTCATGAAACTTTACAGGAATGTTGCTCTTGATGTCTAATTGATCCTAGAAAAATTTCAGGTCGGCCGGAAATTCAAGATGGCCGTCACAGCTAAAAATAGATTTTTAAAAAATAAGTTTGTAGCGACTACTTCTTGAAAACTATAAGTGATATTGATATGGGACTTTTTCTAAAATGATCAGCATGACATGATGTTGATCCTTGTGGAAAATTATTTTGATTCGACGTTTAACATGGCTGCCAGTGGCCATCTTTGGTTACAGAGAGTTATATAGTAAAAACTTGTAGCAGCTACTCCTCTAAAACTACTTGAGCGACTACTCCTCTGAAACTACTTGACGGATTTTCATGAAACTTCACAGGAATGCTGATCTAGCTATCAAAAAACCTATCAGTAGAGCTTCAAGGTCATTGACCTCTTGTTTTTAAGTCCAGCCCTCGTTAGGCAAGACATGTGAATCCACGGATTTCTTGTTTCCCCTAAATTTTGCCCATACTTTCATGATTAAATTAGGCACATATAAATATAAACCATTCATCTTTTAGTTCTGCCTGTAATACTCTTTACAGTTCTCATGACATTTCACAGACCTATGTCTTTTTGCCTCAGTAGAAACAATCATTTCATTCAGGAATTATTGCCTTGAAATATTGCAAAAACGATGTGTTTTGGCATTGCCAATACAGGCCTAATAATGACAATAAAAGAAAATCAAGTGCCTCCCCTGGCAGATCAACCTACTCTTTCTAAAATAATCAGCATGACATGATGTTGGTCCTTGTCAAAAATTATTTTGATTCAACGTTAAACATGGCTGACAGCGGCCATCTTTGTTTACTTGGAGTTATATAGTAAAAACTTGTAGCAACTACTCCTTGAAACTACTCGACGGATTTTCGTGAAACCACAAGGATGCTGCTGTTGATGTGTAGTTGATCCTAGTAAAATTTTTGGTCAGTCGAAATTTCAAAATGGCCACCATGGCTAAAAATGGCTTTTAAAACAGCAAGATTGTACTAAATAACATTGATAATGGGCTTTTTCTAAAATGCTGAGCTTATGTTTGACGATTCCATATACGGTATATAGTGCACAGTGCAGCGTGAATTTGCTAGAGACAGTTAATTGTTAATTCCATTTTCTGTATACGTTTTGGAATCGATGTGAAATATGTTTTGTTCTAATAAAATTCCAAGGAAGTTTTGTAAAAGTGTATGAATTGGTTATGTTGTGCGTCAAGGTGATTTAGACTTCGCTGCTCAAAACGCTAATAATCAGGAGGTGTTTCGTGAAAGTATTGTATTAGCGGAAGAGCTTATTAGCGGAAGAGCTTATCTGGTACTTATCTTTTTAGATCGCCTGAGCCGAAGGCTCAAGGTGATCATTGGGATTACTCTTCGTCCGTCGTCCGTCAGTCGTCGTTAACTTTTCTTCAAACGACTTCTGCTCCGAAACCGCTTGGTTAATCTTGACCAAACTTCACATGGATGATCCTTAGGTGAATGCTGTTTAGATTCGTTAAAATTAGGTCAGCACAACATCCAAGATGGCCACCATTGCCATATATGGTTGAAACCTTAAAAAATCTTCTCATGAACCGCTGGACAGATTTCAACAGTTTTTCTTTTAAAATGATCGCCAACGCCAAGACTATCAGATTTGTTCAAATGAAGTCCCCGGGGTCAAAAATGGGCGTGCCCCGTGGGTCCAAAGTTTGTATATTGAGATTTTGCATGTTTTTCATATAGACATATAGGAAAAAAATCCAAAAAAATCTTCTCTGAAACCACAAAGCACAGTGCTCTCATGTATTACATGTAGCATCAGCTTATGGTCCTCTACTAAGTTTGTTCAAATGGTGACCCTGTAATTGGTGACCCCCTGTGGTCAAATAATTTCTCCCCGCCCCGGGGTCACAGTTTTACATAGACAGTTTTACAGAATGCTACTTTCCCTGTCCGATCTTTTTTTATTTCTTTATATAGGATTTTTTTTTTTTTTTAAATAATCTTCTCGGAAACTACAAGAGCCAGAGATTGGATAGAGGTTTGATATTTTGCATTTACTATAAGCTTATGGTCCTTTACCAAGTTTGTTCAAATGGTGACCCTGGGGTCACATTTGGCCCTGGCCCCGCGCCAAAGGTCACATGTTTTACATAGACATGTTAAGGGAAAAACTTAAAAAATCTTCTCTGAAACTGCAAGAGCCAGAGGTTTAATATTTTGCATTTGCTAAAGCTTATGGTCCTCTACCAAGTTTTACATAGGCTTCTATAGGGGAACTGAAAAAAATCTTCTTCTCTAGAACCACATGGCACAGAGCTCTCGAGTATGAGCTCTCGTGTATTACATGTAGCATCAGCGTATGGCCCTCTACTAAGTTTGTTCAAATGGTGATGCCCCGTTTGGTCACGGGGCAAAGAATAGGGCCACTGCAGATTCCTTTGGAGGGGTAGGCAGAGAGGTAGAATCCCCAATTCATGTTCATTTTATCATTTTTTGTTCATGTTCATTAAAGGTCTTAATCATGATCCCTGCATTGTTTCAGGTGCTATCTCGCTCGCATCAAAAGAGCAGTGGCAGAAAAACAATAAACGTGGCTCCAGCTTAAATGGAGTTTCTACGATAGAACTTGCAGCAACTCTGCAGTTCAGGGTGAGACGGTTCTAGGCCCATTTTCCATATTTTATCTCGATGTACATGGAAGATTGGCCTGGCATGTTCATACCTGTTAGGCGCCATATAACCTTTTCATGTGTTGGTGCGGCCTTAAAACCCAATTCAATTCCATTCAAATGGTGACCCTGGGTTCAAATTTGTCCCCGCCCCGGGTGTCACAGTTTTACATACACTTATATAGGATTTTATTTTTAAAAATCTTCTCAGAAACTACAAGAACCAGAGGTTTGATATTTTGCATTTACTATAAGATTATGGTCCTCTACCAAGTTTGTTCAAATGGTGATCCTGGGGTCAAATTTAACCCTGCCCCGTGGGTCACAGTTTTACATAGACTTATATAGGAAACACATTAAATAAAGTCTTCTTCACTGGAACTACAAGAGCCATAGGTTTAATGTTTTGCATTTGGTCCTTTAGAAAGTTTGTTCCAATGGTAACCGTGGGATCACATTTTGCCCCGCCCCAGGGGACATGTTTTACATAGACTTGTATAGGGAACAACTTAAAAAATCTTTTCTGAAACCACAAAGCTGTTATATATTACATGTAGCCCTGGGGTCACATTTGGTCCTGCCCAAGGTGTTACACTCTAGCACCTTCATTTTGTATTTGATATTTACCAAACTTTGTCAGTGTCTTTATATCAATGTTGTTAACATAACAGAGCCCACATTTCTTGAACAATATTAACCAAACTTGCACAAATTGTATATGACCATAAGATTTCGAAGAAGTTTGATAATGTGCCAGGACTCAGGTGATCGATTTAGGGCCATCTTGGCCCTCTTGTTTTTTGGTGCTGATGCTGCCATTTTCCTTCACATGTTCAAAGAGCGAGAGCCGTTGACATTTTGGAGTTTGGCATATACAATAATTGTAAGTAGAAAAATGTGTTTTAATGTGCATACAATTTACATTGTCTTTTGTTGTACGTGTCAATAAGATAGCAGACATTTTCAGTGGATGAATGGTTTGTTATTGTGTGTGTTTGCATAGCGTGAGCCGTGTCCCATGACCTAGTTTACTGCACTTGTTGACAAAACTGATTCAGAGTGAAATACACGCGTGGAAAATCGCAAGGCAAGGTGTTTAAAAATCCGATAATGGTTGGTGCATTGTGTTTGGTAACGCAATTATTTTGTGTTTTATAAGCTTAAAGTTAAGGATATGGACCCTTTAAACCTCTTAAATATAAAAAATTATGGGAAAAAAACAACGTAATAGTAGAATCCGGAATATCATCAGTTAGTTGATGGTGGCCAATATCTGGCAGAAGCAGAAGTACAGCTCTTTGGCATCAATTCGTGAAGTCCCAAGATGGCCACCAAAGATAAAAACAGATTTTTAAAAAGCAAGTTTGTAGCAACTACTTCTTGAAAACTGTGATATTGATATGGGACTTTTTCTAAAATGCTCAGCATGACATGGTGTTGGTCCTTGTCAAAAAATCATTTGATTCGACGTTAAGCATGGCTGGCAGTGGCCATCTTTGTTTATATAGAACTATATAGTGAAAAAGATGTAGCGACTTTCCTGTGAAGTTCCATGAAAATCTGTAAGTAGTTTCAGAGGAGTAGTCGCTACAAGGTTTTACTATATAACTATGTAAACAAAGATGGCAGCTGGCAGCCATGTTTAATGTTGAATCAAACGATTTTCGAGAAGGACCAACATCATGTCGTACTGATCATTTTAGAAAAGTCCCCATATCAATATCAATTATAGTTTTCAAGAAGTAGTCGCTACAAACTTGTTTTTTAAAAATCCATTGTTAGCTGTGGCAGCCATCTCGATTTTCCGGCCGACCTGGAATTTTGCTAGGATCAATTAGACATCAAGAGCAACATCTGTTAAGTAGTTTCAAGAAGTAGTCGCTACCAACTTGTTTTTATCTTGACTGATCAAAGATCACCAGAGCCAGAGCTTATGCCGTGGTGCGGCATCCGTCATCCGTCTGTAAACTTTTTTTTGTGGCAACTACTCCTCTGAAACTACAGGAGTGTTGCTCTTGATGTCTGGTTGATCCTAGCAAAAATTGAGGTCGGCCGTAAATTCAAGATGGCCGCCACGGCTAAAAATAGATTTTAAAAATGCGATTTTGTGGTGACTACTTCTCGAAAACCATAAGTTATATTAATTTGGAAGCTTTACCAAAATGACTGGCAGGACATGTAGTTGATCCTCACCAAAGTTCATTTTGATTGGATGTCAAACATGGCCACTGAATGGCCGTGGCCATCTTTGTTTACATAGTTATATATTAAAAACTTGTGGTGACTACTCCTCTGAAACTACTTCACGGATTTTCATGAAACTTCACAGGAATGTTGTTCTCAATGTCTAGTTGATCCTAGCAAAACTCGGATTTTCAGTGACGACTACTCCTCTGAACTACTAGTTTGAATTTCATGGAACTTGACTGGAATGTTGCTCTTAATGTCTAGTTGATCTAGCAAAAATTCACGATGTGAAATCCAAGATGGCCGCCAAAGCTAACAATAGATTTTTAACAAAAAGTCAATGACCTTGAAGCTCTACTGATAGGTTCTGATTGCTAGATCAGCATTACTGTGAAGTTTCATGAAAATCTGTCAAGTAGTTTCAGAGTAGTCGTTACAAGATTTTATATATAACTCTATAATAAACAAAGATGGCCGCTTGCAACCATGTTTAATGTTGAATCAAAATATTGTTTAAAAAGGAATCATGTCATGCTGAGGGGTGAGTAGTTAGGCAGAGTTGTTTTCACTAGGCTGAGTAGTGTTCACTAGGGTGAGTACATCTCACTCTGGGGTGAGTAGTGTTCACTAGGATGAGTAGTTAGGGAGAGTAGTTTTCACTAGGGTGAATAGTGTTCACTAGGGTGAGTACATCTCACTCTGGGGTGAGTAGTGTTCACTAGGTGGGTACATCACTCTGGGGTGAGTAGTGTTCACTAGGATGAGTAGTTAGGGAGAGTAGTTTTCACTAGGGTGAATAGTGTTCACTAGGGTGAGTACATCTCACTCTGGGGTGAGTAGTGTTCACTAGGACGGTGTTCACTAGGGCGATTAATTTCACTACAGCTCACTCTGGAGTGAGTTATGTTCACTAGGTGGGTACATCACTCTGGGGTGAGTAGTGTTCACTAGGATGAGTAGTTAGGGAGAGTAGTTTTCACTAGGGTGAATAGTGTTCACTAGGGTGAGTACATCTCACTCTGGGGTGAGTAGTGTTCACTAGGATGAGTAGTTAGGGAGAGTAGTGTTCACTAGGGTGAGTATGGGAGAGTAGTGTTTACTAGGGTGAGTACATCTCACTCTGGGGTGAGTAGTGTTCACAAGGATGAGTAGTTAGGGAGAGTAGTTTTCACTAGGGTGGTGTAGTGTTCACTAGGGTGAGTACATCTCATTCTGGAGTGAGTAGTGTTCACTAGGGCGATTAATTTCACTCTGGGGTGAGTAATGTTCACTAGGTTGGTACATCTCTGGGGTGAGTAGTGTTCACTAGGATGAATAGTTAGGGAGAGCAGTTTTCACTAGGGCGAGTAGTTCACTAGGGTGGTGTAGTGTTCACTAGGGTGAGTACATCTCATTTTGGAGTGAGTAGTGTTCACTAGGATGAGTAGTTAGGGAGAGTAGTGTTCACTAGGTTGAGAACATCTCATTCTGGGGGGTGTAGTGTCACTAGGGTGAGTACATCTCACTCTGGGGTGAGTAGTGTTCACTACGACGGTGTTCTTACTAGGGCGATTAATTTCACTACAGCTCACTCTGGGGTGAGTAATGTTCACTAGGTGGGTACAGCACTCTGGGGTGAGTAGTGTTCACTAGGATGAGTAGTTAGGGAGAGAAGTAGGGAGAGTAGTTTTCACTAGGGTGAGTACATCACTCTGGGGTGAGTAGTGTTCACTAGGTTGGTACATCACTCTGGGGAGAGTAGATTTCACTAGGGTGGTGTAGTGTTCACTAGGGTGAGTACATCTCATTCTGGAGTGAGTAGTGTTCACTTGGGAGAGTAGTGTTCACTAGGGTGAGAACATCTCATTCTGGGGTATGTAGTGTTCACTAGGGTGAGTACATCTCATTTTGGGGGGTGTAGTGTTCACTAGGGTGAGTACATCTCACTCTGTGGTGAGTAGTGTTCACTAGGACAGTGTTCTTACTAGGGCGATTAATTTCACTACAGCTCACTCTGGGGTGAGTAATGTTCACTAGGTGGGTACAGCACTCTGGGGGTATGTAGTGTTCACTAGGGTGAGTACATCTCATTCTGGGGGGTGTAGTGTTCACTAGGTTGAGTACATCTCACTCTGGGGTGAGTAGTGTTCACTAGGACGGTGTTCTTACTAGGGCGATTAATTTCACTACAGCTCACTCTGGGGTGAGTAATGTTCACTAGGTGGGTACAGCACTCTGGGGTGAGTAGTGTTCACTAGGATGAGTAGTTAGGGAGAGAAGTAGGGAGAGTAGTTTTCACTAGGGTGAGTACATCTCACTCTGGGGTGAGTAGTGTTCACTAGGTTGGTACATCACTCTGGGGTCAGTAGTGTTCACTAGGGTGAGAACATCTCATTCTGGGGTATGTAGTGTTCACTAGGGTGAGTACATCTCATTATGGGGGGTGTAGTGTTCACTAGGGTGTGTACATCTCACTCTGGGGTGAGTATTGTTCACTAGGACGGTGTTCTTACTAGGGCGATATATTTCATTACAGCTCACTCTGGGGGGTGTAGTGTTCACTAGGGTGAGTACATCTCATTCTGGGGGGTGTAGTGTTCACTAGGGTGAGTACATCTCACTCTGGGATGAGTAGTGTTCACTAGGACGGTGTTCTTACTAGGGCGATTAATTTCACTACAGCTCACTCTGGGGTGAGTAATGTTCACTAGGTGGGTACAGCACTCTGGGGTGAGTAGTGTTCACTAGTTTGGTACATCACTCTGGGGTCAGTAGTGTTCACTAGGATGAGTAGTTAGGGAGAGTAGTTTTCACTAGGGTGGTGTAGTGTTCACTAGGGTGAGTACATCTCATTCTGGAGTGAGTAGTGTTCACTAGGATGAGTAGTTATGGAGTGTAGTGTTCACTAGGGTGAGAACATCTCATTCTGGGGTATGTAGTGTTCACTAGGGTGAGTACATCTCATTCTGGGGGGTGTAGTGTTCACTAGGGTGAGTACATCTCACTCTGGGGTGAGTAGTGTTCACTAGGACGGTGTTCTTCCTAGGGCGATTAATTTTCACTACAGCTCACTCTGGGGTGAGTAGTGTTCACTAGGTTGGTACATCACTCTGGGGTCTGTAGTGTTCACTAGGATGAGTAGTTAGGGAGAGTAGTTTTCACTAGGGTGGTGTAGTGTTCACTAGGGTGAGTACATCTCATTCTGGAGTGAGTAGTATTCACTAGGATGAGTAGTTAGGGAGAGTAGTGTTCACTAGGGTGAGTACATCTCATTCTGGGGGGTGTAGTGTTCTCACTAGGGTGAGTACATCTCACTCTGGGGTGAGTAGTGTTCACTAGGACGGTGTTCTTACTAGGGCGATTGATTTCACTACAGCTCACTCTGGGGTGAGTAATGTTCACTAGGTGGGTACATCACTCTGGGGTGAGTAGTGTTCACTAGGTGGGTACATCTCTGGGGTGAGTAGTGTTCACTAGGGCGATTAATTTCACTACAGCTCACTCTGGGGTGAGTAGTGTTCACTAGGTGGGTACATCACTCTGGGGTGAGTAGTGTTCACTAGGGTGTTGTAGTGTTCACTAAGGTGATTAGTGTTCACTAGGAAGCTGTTCACTAGGGGGTGAGCTGTAGTGAAATTAATCTCCCTAGTGAACACTACTCACCCCAGAGTGAGATGTACTCACCCTAGTGGACACTACTCTCCCTTACTACTCATCCTAGTGAACACTACTCACCCTTGTGAAAACTACTCACCCCAGAGTGAGATGTACTCATCCTAGTGAACACTACTCAGCTCACTCGTACTCGCCCTACTACTCACCCCAATCCCAGAGATGTACTCACCCGAGTGGAACTGCACATATAAATGTAGTCGTGGGGTATGCGTTTAAAACCTTCAGTGATAGTTTATTAATTTTGCCTAGTTTTGTACACTCATTGTGATGTCTGGGCAATCTCTGTAGTGTAAGGAAACACACTTTTCTTTCGAGAAAGGAGATCCAGGTTCAATTCTTGGCAGGGATCTGACACACCCGAGTTGTACATTTGATTTTTTGTGTATACAGCATGAACTTAAAAATATGTACATTTGATAGTTATTCATCATATTATTATGGTATGTAAATTGTAATTATTCATACATAGACCTTTCAAACATTGTTTGTAGTTGTATCTTGGTTGGTACATCGCAACGTGACGAAGCAAATGTGGAAGTGACTTTGAACAGTATGCACTAGACCTTTCAAACTTTGCTTCTAGTTTTATCTTGGGTGGTACATCGCAACGTGACCTTCATCAACCAAGCAAAACTTTAATTCTTACATTCTCATGAACTATAATTATGCACTAGATGCTTTGCTTTAAACCTAGTTTATAGCTTAATCTTTGGACGCATGGATTTCATCTATGACACTGACCTACATTTTGGAGCTGATGATTTTTTGTTTTTTTCCAGTTTTTTTTTCAAACAAATGCACTCAAATGTCATCTCATCAAACTGTAAACTCCATTGTAAGCATCATTTATCTTTTATTTTAAAGTCCCGGCCCTGTTAGGCGAGACGTGAATCCTCGGATTTCTTGTTTAGAATACATTTAGCCAGAACTCATCTATAGAGTATTGTCAGTTTTAACAAAGTTGTTTTTCGGTTCGCCGTCCAGCTCCTCAAGTCTTTGCTTGATATAACGCGCTCAACTATTCGATTTTTCAGAGAATAATAAATTATATAGCCAATATATACCATCAGAAAACAAGGCTAAAGCAATGTGGGGTTGGGACAGGGCGGGTATATTGCGGTCATTTTAAAGAAATTTGTGGTCGAAAGGCAACTCTGGGAGGGAGGGGATATCTGGCATTTTTATTGTGGCCTCATTTCAGTTTTTAGCTCTAATGGCCGAAGGCCAGCAGAGATTATGGGATGCCGAGTTGTCCGTGCGTCCGTCCATTGTTAACTTTTGTCTCGTTTTTATCCCAAAGGGCCTTCATTTTTCATCTGATCTTTACCAAACTTTACCAGATTGTTAACGTCAATGAAAGCTCGGATAAGTTAAAAAAACAGCCAAATCGGACCAGTAACAGCGGAGTTATAGACCTTGATTTAGTAAAAAATGCTATATTTTGCCTCGTTGATGATTTTTCATCCTATTTTTTTTCTGGGGTGAGTAGTGTTCACTAGGATGTAACTTCACCAGATTGTTAATGTCAATGATAGCTCGGACAAGTTCGCAAACCAGCCAGATCGGACCAGTAACAGCGGAGTTATGGCCCTTGATTTAGTTAAAAATGCTATATTTTGCCTCGTTTAAGACGATAGGGCCTTCATTTTTCTTCTGATCTTTACCAAACTTTTAACATATTGTTAATGTCAATGAAAGCTCGGCCAAGTTCGAAAACCAGCCAGATCTGACGATTAACAGCGGAGTTATGGCCCTTGATTTAGTTAAAAATGCTCTGTTTTGCTTCGTTTAACAATATGGCCTTTATTTTTCATCTGATCTTTACCAAATTTTACCAGAGTGTTACTGTCAATAAAAGCTTGGACAAGTACGAAAACCAGCCAAATCGGACCAGTAACAGCGGAGTTATGGCCCTTGATTTTGTTAAATATGCTATATTTTGCCTTGTACAGGCGATAGGCCTTTCATTTTTCATCTGATCTTTACCAAACTTTACCAGATTTTTTGACTTTTTTCTTCTTTTATTATTTTATATTTCTTTTCTTTAAATCTTTTTTAATTTTTTATTTTTTATTATTTCTACTGGCCAAGTTCGAAAACCAACCAGATCGGACTAGTAATGGCGGAGTTATGGCTCTTGATTTAGTTAACAAGATGGCCCTATATCGATCATCTGAGTAATGGTCCATTATCGAACTTCTTCGAAACCTTATGGTCATATACAATCTGTGCAAGTTTGGTTAAGATCGTTGAAGAAATATGGCCTCTGTTGTACCTTTACCAACATTGATATAAAGGCACTGACAAAGTATGGTAAAGATCAAATACAAAATGAAGGTGCTAGAATGTAACCTCTGGTGCATGGCCAAATGTGATCCCAGGGCTACATGTAATATATGAGAGTTGTGTGCCTTGTGGTTTCAGAGAAGATTTTTTAAGTTTTTCCTTATACAAGTCTATGTAAAATATGTGACCCCTGGGGCAGTGCCAAATGTGATCCCAGGGTCACCATTTTAATAAACTTGGTAAAGGACTATAAGCTCATAGTAAATGCAAAATATTAAACATCTGGCTCTTTCAGTTTCAGAGAAGAAGATTTTTTAATTTTTTCCCTATAAGTCTATGTAAAACTGTGAACCCTGGGGCGGGGCCATATATGACCCCTGGGTCACCATTTGAACAAACTTGATAAAGGACCATAATCTTATAGTAAATGCAAAATATTAAACCTCTGGCTCTTGTAGTTTCAGAGAAGAAGGTTTTTAGCTCTACTGATCAGAGATCAGCAGAGCTTATGCCGTGGTGCGGCGTCCGTCGTCCGTCTGTCTGTCCGTCTGTCTGTAAACTTTTTTTTGTAGCGACTTCTCCTCTGAAACTACTGAATGGATTTTCATGAAACTTCACAGAAATGTTGCCCATGAAGTCTAGTTGATCCTAGCAAAAATTCATGTTGATGTGAAATCCAAGATGGCCACCAGATCTAAAAATAGGTTTTTAAAAAACAAGTTTGTAGCGACTTCTTCATGAAAACTATAAGTGATATTGATATGGGACTTTTTCTAAAATGATCAGCATGACATGATGTTGGTCCTTGTCGAAAATTGTTTTGATTCGACGTTAAACATGGCTGCCAGCGGCCATCTTTGTTTACATAGAGTTATATAATGAAAACTTGTAGCGACTACTCCTCTGAAACTACCGGACGGATTTTCATGAAACTTCACAGGAATGTTCCTCTTGATGTCTAATTGATCCTAGCAAAATTTCAGGTCGGCCGGAAATTCAAGATGGCCGCCACGGCTAAAAATAAATTTTCAAAATACAAGTTTGTAGCGACTACTTCTTGAAAACTATAAGTGATATTGATATGGGACTTTTTCTAAAATGATCAGCATGACATGATGTTGGTCCTTGTCAAAAATCGTTTTGATTCAACGTTAAACATGGCTGCCAGCGGCCATCTTTGTTTACATAGTTATATAGTAAAAACTTGTAGCGACTAATCCTTTGAAACTACTTGGCAGATTTTCATGAAACTGTACAGGAATGTTGCTCTTAATGTTTAATTGATCCTAGCAAAATTTCAGATCGGCCACAAATTCAAGATGGCCGCCATAGCTAAAATTAGATTTTTTAAAAAAGAAGTTTGTAGCTACTACGTCTTGAAAACTATAAGTGATATTGATATGGGACTTTTTGTAAAATGATCAGCATGACATGATGGTTATCAGAGTCAAACATTATTTTGATTCGACGTTAAACATGGCTGTCAGCGGCTATCTTTGTTTACATAGAGTTATATAATGAAAACTTGTAGCGACTATTCCTGTGAAACTACTTGACGGATTTTCATGAAACTTCACAGGAATGTTGCTCTTGATGTCTAATTGATCCTAGCAAAATTTCAGGTCGGCCGGAAATTCAAGATGGCCGCCACGGCTAAAAATAATTTTTCAAAAAACAAGTCTGTAGCGACTACTTCCTGAAATCAAAATCAATCAGTAGAGCTTCAAGGTCATTGACCTCTTGTTTTAAATTTTTTCCTATATAAGTCTATGTAATTTTAAAACTGTGACCCACGAGGCCAAATTTGACACCAGGGTCACTATTTGAACAAACTGGTAGAGGATCATAAGCTTATAGCAAATGCAAAATATTGAACAGCTGGCTCAAGCAGTTTCAGAGAAGAAGATTTTTTAAGTTTTTCCCTGTACAAGTCTATGTAAAACATGTGACCCCCGGGGGCAGTGCCAAATGTGACCCCAGGGTCACCATTTGAACAAACTTGGTAAAGGACCATAATCTTATAGCAAATGCAAAACATTAATCCTCTGGCTCTTGTAGATTCAGAGGAGAAGATTTTTTAAATTTTTTCTTATATAAATCTATGTAAAACTGTGACCCCCGGGGCGGGGCCAAATTTGACACCAGCGTCACCATTCGAACAAACTTGGTAGAGGACCATAAGCAGATGCTACATGTAATAGATGAGAGCGCTGTGCCTTCTGGTTTCAGAGAAGATTTTTTAAAGTTTTTTTCCTATATGTCTATATGAAAAACATGCAAAATCTCAATATACAAACTTTGGACCCCCGGGGCACGGCCATTTTTGACCCCGGGGACTTCACTTGAACAAACTTGATAGTTTAGGCGTTGGCGATCATTTTAAAAGAAAAACTGTTGAAACCTGTCCAGCAGTTCTGGAGAAGATTATTTAAGGTTTCAACCATGGTGGCCATCTTGGATGTCGCGCTGACCTAATTTTAACAAATCTAAAAAGCATTCATCTAAGGATCATCCATGTGAAGTTTAGTCAAAATTAACCAAGCGGTTTCTAAGGAGAAGTTATTTGAAGAAAAGTTAACGACGACGGACGAAGAGTGATCCCAATAGATCACCTTGAGCCTTTGGCTCAGGTGAGCTGAAAATGCTATATTTTGCCTCTTTAAGACGATAGTCACTCGCTTCATTGATGTTATAAGAGCCACGTAAGCCAGTAGAGCGTCCACAGGCCCTCTTGTTTTTTAGCATGTAATAATTACCACACATATAATTTTAACTGGCCTTACGCTAATCCTTTATTTCATAATTTTCCATTGCAGAGATGCTGAATTCAGTAGGTGATAACATGTGTGTTACTCGGTTTTTATCCTTAGTGTCTATAGTAAAATAAAAATCTTTGGCTGAGTAAAAAGACGATAATTTTCAAGATTTCGATTTTAAAAGATACATATATTGAATCAATTTGCATGAACGTGCATGAAATATGCAGGGTTTTAAAAGAATCAACACTGTAGATACCCTAATTTTAACTGGGATGAACATCAAGGATAAAGACCGAGTTTATCATCTACCAGAATGTATTGGTATGTCTTATTTCTGGTCATTGATTGGTCAGTTTTTTTGATGATGCTTTATCAAAATCATGAATATGAGACGGCCAATACTGGTTTGCAAAACAATGAGGAATGATATATAGTTTAATAACCAGTGTTTTTGAGATATGGGAAATATCTCCCGAGGTAGAGAAATGGCCCCCGATATAAGAAAGCACGAGTTCTTATATCAGGAGCCATTTGAGAAATGGCCCCAATATAAGAAAGCACGAGTTCTTATATCAGGAGCCATTTCTCTACCTAGGGAGATATTTTCAGTATCTCAAAAACACTAGTTATTAAACTATATATTACATAATTTAAAATGAGATTTTATTAATATTTCTAATGATTCAGGCCTTTTTACACCAATTTGCTCGAGAACGCCAAGACAACATTACGTCATACAAACAAAACAAGTGGAACTGGAACTCTTCGTTAATTTCCGTAATCGATATGCCCTAGTGGCGGAATCTGACGACGATGTCCCTAAAACAATCGAACGTCATTTGGCGTTCCCCCGCCACTGACAAAAAGGCCAAGCAATGTTCCTGGGAAATATTTCGCAGTAGAGCAAACGAGTAGATATAGCTTTTCTATTCCCAGTATTTCCTATACAAATCATGGACAAATTTGTAATATAATACGAGTCACTCATAATGTCCGAATGATTATGACAGTATCATACACTTGTGGTATTGCTTCTGTAATTTGCCTTCCTACTATTAGCATTTAGGCCATCCGTATAAAAGTGTTGGGTTTGTTGTGTTCTGACCCAAAAAGTTTTAAGGACTTTTTTTTTTTCACCCCCCACCCCCCTCCCCCACCCCACAGTCCTACCTCGGACAGTGGCGAAAGCGTTTTACGAAACAGTGTCCTGTGTCTGTATTATACACATGATCTGTTTTAACGCATCTCATTATTTTTAAGTTTTCAGTTTAGATGGATTTATAATATAATAAAAATAAAATTAACACTATATATACCCCATCCCGATATTGGTGTGATTTGTGGCCCGATCCTGACAAAATTCCCTAAATGTTTGCTGCCTTTTTAGTGGATAGGTTGGAGCACAGCAAATCAACAATTTTTTAAGGATGGCCTTATTTCAGGCAACAGAGCTGTTTTATTTTTAATAATAGATGTTTTCATTCAATAAAAGTTGAAATATAATATCTACTTATTGAAACATGATTGATTGACTGAATGTTGATTAGAGCTGCCCCAGAGAGAAAAGAAGGATACGTAGGAATCCGGGAACCGTGCCCTACTCTTATTATCGAATAGATTCCTATGGTTCTTTAACGTGCATGGAGAATAATAGACCGATACACAGGACCGGTTTATGTCCCCATCCGACGGACGAGGCTAGGCGAAAGCGTCTTGCCCAAGAACACACCGACGGAAACATAATATGTACATCTACATCTTCATATAACGTCATGTTAAAGTTATTATTATACAAAGCTATCATAACAGATGGCAATTTTGTCCTAATTGAATCGGTATCGCTTTATATTACTCATCTTTCAAGTCCCTATCCCAACATCAGCAGTCAAATTTTACAACTGATGTACACCGCTTGTAACCTTCTAAACCTGCCGACGATGAGGTATATACAGTATATACTGAAAGGAAAAAGAAACGTGACAAGGGAATTTACGCTATATATTGTATGTACAATATGCTGCAGGTAATCGAATGGTATATGGCTACACAAGATCTTTCCTTTCAGAAAAAAGACTAAAACAACACGTAACACAGCAAATAATATTCCTGCAGTTTCATTATTGACAGAGTACGCGTTTGGCGTAAACTTAGGATGAAAAGTTTTGCAAACTCTTTACGTTAAATACAGTACTGAACTGGCTCAATTTTCCAAAGAGGAACTTCAACATTTATAAATTTCTTGTTACGTGTACTGTGATTAAAATGTCTACAACATCAGAGTTGTGTCCTTTCTCTAACAAACTGCAACTTTTTTTTTAAAAAACATCTTGAGATTTCCTTGAAATATATATGGAATTAAGTGTGCAGTATATACAATATATAGCGGAAATTCCCGTGTCGCGTTTTTTTTTCCTTTCAGTATATATAACTTACGTTCTGAGAATCCAAACTCTACAGACAAAATATAAATGGCTTTAAAAAAAACCAACACCATCATATATAACCTTACATGTGCTGAAAATGACGTAAAACACCATACAAACAAACAAAACAAAACAAAATAACAAGCCAGTCAAGCCCAAAACTGCAGCATCGAATTAAGAGTTATGCATATTCAATCACGGGTATGTTTTTTAAGAACCCGTGAATAAACCTATAATTTTAATCGGCACATATATATTATTTCAAAACCTGAACACCTGGCCTTGAATTCACCAACCATTTTTGAGAATATTCTTAGACTTAAGCCCAAGTATTTTCAATCACACATATTTCTATAAGTTTAAAGGATAAACATTCATAAGAAGCTGCTTTGTATAAATATGATCAGGGGGCGTCTCTGGCCGAGTGGTTAACGTCTCTGACTTGAAATCACTTGCCCCTCACCGCTGTAGGTTCGATCCCTCAGGGGCCTAGGAATCTTTATGTGAGGAAGCTATCCAGCTGGCTTGCGGAACGTCGGTGGTTCTACCCAGGTGCCCGCCCGTGCATAAAAATTGCCCGGAGGGGCACTTGGGGTCTTCCTCCACCAATGGAAGCTGGAAAGTCGCCGTATGACCTTAGCTGTTGGTGCGACTATAAAATCCAATTCAATCAATTCAATCAATAAATATGATCAATTCTAATGAATATCAACTTCCTACGATTTTTTATCTATGAAGGTCATGGGAATATTTGTCAATGAAATTTTAGTACTTGAGCTAGTCTAAGAATAGTAATGGAATGAGCCTGGGTAGGTAAGGTTCTGTAGTGTAATTTTGCGGGTTAGTAACTTCAACAGAAAGACGCTCTAGATTAGACACTCAAAATGTCCAGATAACGGCGTCATACGCTCGTATTATTACTGTTCACACTGTGACTGCTTTTTACTACATCACATTTTATACTGTTCCTTTTTCCAAGATTTGCCTTCTACGTTCAACACACATCTCAATCTATCAGACTGTCTCTCACGCAATAATAATCTGTATTTATGAATGCCACCCACAAATGCTGTACACCACTGCATTCAGGTGTCTCTGCAGTATACCATACCAAAATTATCATAGCTTCACAACGTAATGTAGATCCCACTGAAGTTTACATATGGTTGGACAGCATTAGATCCCAGATGTTTACACATGGTTGGGCACTGGCAGATCACACAGATGTTTACATATGGACACCTGTTGATCCCTGATGTTTACATATGGTTGGACACCTGTTGATCGCACAAATGTTTACATAAGGTTGAATAACCTGTAGATCCCACAGATGTTTACATATGTTTGGACACATGTAGATCCCAGATGTTTACACATGGTGTTAAATTGTTGGACACGGGTAGATTAATCGCAACTTCAAACAAGTTCTCCAGTTACTTATCACAATCTTGTCTGTAGGTTTTCCTGATTTTTGGCCACATTTCTGCAATAGAGAAAAAACAATTTCAATTTAAGAACATGAGTGTATGTGATGTACTGTGCAGACTAACTTTCAAGTGCAATTGTCATTTCATGTCGAGACCCAATGTTTTAACATGTGACAACTCCAAACTTGATCAAACTTGGCAATTGTTTTTGCCAAAACTACATCAAATCTTATTCTGCTGATTTCACTTTCTCTCAGAAATAAACCAAACTTCAGTAGTTTTTTGGTCTACTGGCATTTAGCGAGCTTAAGGGATAGAACGTTGTTCGTCATCATCCATCATTGTCCTTCCGCTAACTTTTTGCTGTTAAAACTAGCAATTCCATTTTGCATAATTTTTACCTCTATATATCAATGAAAGCTCTGACAAGTTCCAAAACCAGCTCGATTGGATTAGTAACACTAGAAATATGGCCCTTGTTTTACAGAAAAAATCCATTATTCTGCCTTGTCAACACTACAGAAATGAAAACAAACCTCCATTTTCCGTACAACATCCATTCCCTCTATGACCCTCCCAAACACCACAAGCTTGTTGTCTAGCCTGTAAATTATAAACATGTTTACACAAAATATGATTTCACCTCAACAAACTGCAAAATAACAGGACTTAATGTATGTCATTTGTTTTTGCAGAAGCTTCTATTGTTTGGGGCACTTGTTTCAGCCAAAGATTTTTTTGAACTTTTCATACAAAATACATCTCGTACCGAAATAAGATGTACCGGTATATCAGAGAAACAGACATTTTTAGTGGTAAATAAAAATACCCTACTTTTCAAAATCTGTTGAGAAATAAACAAATTATGCCCGAAAGCTGTTTTTGATGGGTCATTTTCAATGAAAAATTCTGCATCATGAAAAATTTGAAAATATTTTTTTATAGAATTTTTATCAGAAAATGGTTTTAAATTGTTGGATATTCGTAAATTAAGACACCCTGAAAGTTTTATGGCAAAATATGAAGGCTAACTGAAGTTATATATGAAATTTCTTAATTTTCTGCTGTCCCAGCAACAAGGAATTTACATGATGGGAAAACCCCCATCAAAAAATCATTTGGGCTGTAAAATATTTATTTCTCATTCGATTTTCAAAACTAAGGTATTTTTATTTACCACTAAAAATACCAGTTTTACTGATATAAAATTGATGTACGTATTATTTAAATTGCTCAAGCTACTGCAGAAAAACCTTTGGCTGAAACAAGCGCCCCAAACAATAGGACAATTTTGCAATATATATAAACTAGAAAGTGTCCATGGGACACGGATGATCCCACTGAAAACAATGTACGAAAACCATAAAATTTACTCCGGTAATACATGATCGATTTTGGAGCTGAATCGATATGAACATCTTGACATCATAGGTAAGCATTATGTAAAGTTTCGAAACAATCACTTGAAAATTGGGGAACATATTCATTTTAATATTCTCATATGAGAAACATATGATTATAATACGATTCTCATAAGAAAGGAGCCACACATAATGGAATAAATAATTTTCATACGAGTATTGTTTTTAACGTACACATTTTCATATAAAGTTCATGAACAAATATGTGTTAGGTGGTAGTAACAGGCAGATGATATATGCAGTTTTTGAGTATTTTATTCAAACTATTTTATTTTTTTACAAAAACCCTCATTTGTTTTAAATCGTATCTTTACTCACTAAGTGATTACAAATACACAAAGCTTTTAAAAATCATGAGTATTATATATGTATGTATTATCCTGTGGAACAGTTTATTCTTGATTTTATTGAAAAATTGTTCTAAGCATGGGTCTTATATTACAGTGTTTCGTTTGACTTAACATCCATTTAATCAGAATGCTTAGTCTTTTAAAATGGATTCGATTCACATCCATTTTGGAAGCACAAACTATTTAAAAATGTTTTTGCTCTGAACGAGTTCCTTGTTACTCATTTTGAATTGAATGTTGTTTAACGGCTCATCAACACAGTACAGGTTATTAAGAGCCGCACCAGAGAGACGGGAAGGATACATAGGAATCCGGGGACCTGCCCTACTCTTATTATCGAATAGATTCCTATGGTTCTTTAACGTGCTCGGAGGATAGACCGATACACGGGACCGCCCGGTTTACGCCCCCATCCGACGGACGAGGCTAAGGAAGTGTCTTGCCCAAGAACAAACCGACGGAACTCAGTGGCACCACGAAGGATTGAACCTGGTGCCATCGAGTTCCGTCGGTGTGTTCTTGGGCAAGACACTTCCTTAGCCTCGTCAAATGAATGTCAAACTGACAGGTGGTAGTGTGTGAAAGACCTCCCCTAAGACAAGCTATATACCCAAAGACAATGCCCAAATGCCCAAAGTCAAAATGACCCTTGGAATGGTGTTCATTTGCAAAACCTTCAACCAGATATATACCACATGAAAGTCATACCTCAAATGGATGAAGATTTAGAGAGGAACTGATAAAAATGTTAACCAAATTGTTTAAGTTTTTCTAAGCATGACCATGATCTTGGCCCAAGGTCGGGGTCATGGCAATAGCTGCCCGGACTTGTGTCACAGTGAGCTAAAAATAAACAAAATAGCATATTTACCTCATCATTCAACTTCTGTGCAAGTTTCCCTTCCACTTCCGTATGTCCACGCTTCATCTGTTGCCGAACCTATCAAGTAAAAAGAGTATATAAAGACACTACAAAAACTAATATAAAAGTCGAACAGGAAATGCAGTTTTCAAAAGGACACTGTAAACTCAAAACCACAAAAACACAAACATGGAAGGGAATGTTAATATTCAGTTAAGGATTATGACTTCACAAACAGAAAAGAGTTGAAAATAGGGCTTCCGGCAAAGAACGCAACTGGGGGTTTAATCCAGGTCCTAGGGTGCACCTAACCTCACACTGACTCTATTGTCATTCCAATAAAGCGTGACAGTGTAAGTAAAAGAATCAAAAGAAGATAAAACATTATTATTTATGGTGTAAATATTACATATCACACTTTCACAGGGTCTTGTTTCACAGGCATGCACAAGGCATGCCAGGGTAGAGACACCAGGGACAATGCTGCTTGGATGGTTGTATTCATTTGTTCATGCCCATCAAGTATATTGTCATATGGTGGAGATATCAAATGTGCCCATGGATCATCTCTCCAAGGGTGGGAATAAACCCCGGTTGAATGTTGTTTAGATAATTGGATTCTATTTGCCTGTTTATGTTCAAAAGGTGTTTATTTTGGATTCAGAGCAGAAAATCATTTAAGGTTTTCCCCAATATATAAGTCTATGTAAAACTATTTACAAAAGTTGAAAAGGAAAGTTCATGGAACATAGTCAACCAAAACACTCCAGCAATAAAACCAGCAATTACAACATGTGATCCCTGTGCTGGAGCTAAGCTTTGACACTTTCATAGAAGTAGTCGTCACAAGTATTTTGTAAACGAAGTCGGCCATGCCTGACATCGAATCATAGTTGATTTTGCTTATCACCAACTATATGTCATGACAGTCATTTAAGTAAAGGTTCCAAATCAATACCACATATGGTTTTTGAGTTGTCACTTGTAGCTGTGGCTGACATCTTGAATTTGGCCAACCATCAATACAATAACAATCTTAAAACACTTCTAGGAGAATACTTGTGTGACCGTTTACAGATTTTTGAAAATGTTGGACTGGAATTGTACACATGTAAACGTTTCAGCTTTACTTGGCACAACTTCCTCACATTCTCTAAGGAAATGCATTTATCCCTCTTACTTTTGTGTTTTAAGAATGGTTAATAAATAGCCAAGTGTTTAAAGGTTTTAAAGAAAAAAAAATACAGCATATTTACCTCTTGGATTAAGTTCTGCTCCAGTTCTGTCCTCACATTGTGGACACTTTTTGTTACCTTTCAAAGTAAAAGAGGATATTTAAACAAAATAAATAAGGTTGCATGTTTGAAAGGGGTGGTGGTGGGCTGGTGAGAGTGTAGAACATTGGTGTAAGATGACTGCCATGGAAAAAGGCATACATAATAAGTTCATTAAACAATAGGGTAAACAAACAAGCAAATTCGATGAATTTATATTCCCGGCCGAATAATGTTTTTGTCTGATGAGTAGAGTGCAACTCCATGGTAGGTTGAAGGACCTTTGACATCTGTGACATTGAACCGACGTGCTGGAAGTTGCGCTCTGCACGTCGTCTCGATATGAACATTAATTTATATGACCTTCGACCTCTAAGTTTGACCTTGATATCAAATGGACTCGACTGGAAGTTGTGCTGTGCAAATCGTATTGATATGGTGAACATTTGTGCCAAGTTATTTCAAAATCCCTGAAGTGGTTCAAGAGATATAGAATGGACATGAAATAACAGTGCATATGACTTTTGATCTCTAAGTGTGACACTGACCTTGAACCGACATGGCTGAAAGTTGCACTATGAACATCATCTCGATATGGTGAACATTTGTGCCAAGTTATTTAAAAATCCCTCGAGCGTTTCAAGAGATAAGGAGCTGACACGAAATACAGTGCATGTGACCGTTGACCTCTAAGTGCGACCTTGACCTGACATGGTTGGAAGTTGCGCTCTGCACATAGTCTCGACATGGTGAACATGTGTGCAAAGTTATTTCATAATCCCTCAAATGGTTCGAGATATGGAGCGGATATGAAATACATTGCTTGTGATCTTTGGCCTTTAAGTGTGCCTTGACCTTGAACCGATGTGGCTGGAAGTAGCGCTCCGCAGGTCGTCTCGATATGGTGAACATTTGTTACTTCAAAATCCCTCAAGTAGAAAAGATATTATAAAGAAATGTTAACATGAAAGTTGACCTTTGAATTCTAAATGTGACCTTGACCTTGAACCGACTTGGTGAGAAGTTGCGCTCTGCATGTCGTCTTGATATGTTGAACATTTGCGCCAAGTTATTTGGAAATCATCAAGCGGTTTGGAAGATATGGATGCGGATTGAAAAAATTACGGACGGAATGACGGAAAATGTGAAAACACTATCCCTCCGACTTTGGCTGGGAATAACATAGAAGACATTTGTGAATTATAAAATGCACAAAGTATTATGGGACTTGATAATAGACATGAAGAGGACTGAAGTATGCATGAAGGTGTACAACCAACACAGAAATAGATATATTTATTTACAGAGGGTAACACATTTAGTTATAAACTAATCTTCCATGAGGCCCTCTATTATATACAATTTTACAAATGACAAAACAAATCAAATAAAGCAGTAATCAATAAAGGCAATATTGTTTTTAAATATTAAATGTTTGCATTCAAACCAAACCTTCAAACATTGCATACACTTTAACACACATACATAACATTTGTTTAAATTTGTAAAAAAGAAACAAGCACTAAGATGAATTAATATAATGAATGTATGGAAAAAGAAAAGAAACAAGTTTTCATTATATAACTCTATGTAAACAAAGATGGCCGCCGGCTGCCATCTTTAACGTCGCATCAAAATAATTTTCGACAAGGATCAACATCATTCCATACTGATCATTTTAGAAAAAGTCCCATATCAATATCACTTATAGTTTTCAAGAAGTACTCGCTACAAACTTGTTTTTTGAAAATCTATTTTTAGCTGTGGTGGCCATCTTGAATTTCCAACCAACCTGAAATGTTGCTAGGATCATTTACACATCAAGAGCAACATTTCCGTGAAGTTTCATGGAAATCCGTCAAGTAGTTTCAGAGGAGTAGTCGCTACAAGTTTTTACTAAATAACTCTATGTAAACAAAGATGACCGCAGCCATGTTTAACATCGAATCAAAACGATTTTCGACAAGGACCAGCATAATGTCATGCTGATCATTTTAGAAAAAGTCCCATATCAATATCACTTAAGAGTTTTCAAGAAGTAGTCGCTACAAACTTGTTTTTTAAAAATCTATTTTTAGATTTGGTGGCCATCTTGGATTTCACATCAACATGAATTTTTGCTAGGATCAACTAGACTTCATGGGCAACATTTCTGTAAAGTTTCATGAAAATCCATTCAGTAGTTTCAGAGCAGTAGTCGCTACCAAAAGTTTACGGACAGACAGACAGACAGACGGACGACGGACACCGCATCTCTGATCAGTAGAGCTAAATATCTATTTTTAGATTTGACGGCCATCTTCGATTTCACTATCAACATGAATTTTTGCTAGGATCAACTAGACCTCATGGGCAACATATCTGTAATGTTTCATGAAGTTTCAGAGGAGTAGTCGCTACAAAAAAAAAGTTTACGGACAGACAGACGGACGACTGACACCGCGCCACGGCATAAGTTAACAAAAAAAATAATAAAAAGTTCAACCCCTGAACCAAGGTTTCTTATGGAGAAAAAAAAAATGCCTCCAGTGAGATCTGAACCCGTGACCCCTGGGGTTTCCAGTGTACAAAATCAAATATTGAAAAAGGGCCATAACCATAACTCCGTTGTTACTTGTTCGATCTGGCTGGTTTTCAATCTCGTCCAAGCTTTCATTGATATCCATAATCTGGCCAAGCTTGGGAAAGATCGAATACAAAATATAGGCACTAGAGTGTTCACAAGGCTGAAAATTGCATTTTTCAATAATTCCAGGAGACATAAATCCGATGTTCCTAGTCCTATATAGCTGGTTTTCGAAATTGTCCAAGCTTTCATTGATAATAACAATACGTGCAAGTTTGGTTAAGATCAAATACTAAATGAAGGTGCAAGTGTCCACAATGCAGAAAACGGCATTTTTCATAAAAAAAAGGGCCATAACTCTGGTGTTAATGATCTGATTTGGCTGATTTTCGAACCAAGCTTTCATTGATATTAACAATCTATGCATAATAAATGAAGGTGCTAGAGTGTTCACAAGGCTTAATATGGCATTTTTTCAGCAAAACAAGGACCATAACTCCAGTGAAACTAATCTGATCAGGCTGGTTTTCGAACTTGTCCGAGCTTTCATTGATATAAAGACACTGGCAGTTTCATAAAGATCCGAATAATAATGAAGGCCCTAGAGGCATTAGTTAACAGACGGACGACGGACAACTCGTCATCCCATAAGATCTACTGGCCGAAAATTATTATGCCCCGAAAGACCGTTCCAAGGCGGTAGCCCTATTGTCAACCCTTTTGTGTTTGTGATGTCGTTTGCATTTATTATTACTTTTGCCTTCTTTTTTGTCCGTTTGCGTGTTTGTTTCTGTGTTTTGTGGTTGACTGTCCTCCTTGAATGCTACTTTCCCTGTCCGATCTTTTTATATTTCTTTTAATTAACTTGGCACAAGTGATCATCATAACAAGACAATGTGTCGCTTGCAAAACCCAGGTCCGTACCGCAAAGGTCAAGGTAACACTTGCAGTTCATAGGTTGTCTGTCCGTACTTCCATCAGTCCGCAGTTCGTGTTCGGACTGTACCTTCAAAACCCCACCATGGATTTTTAATTAACTTGGCACAAGTGATCACCATAACAAGACGATGTGTCGCGCGCAAACCCAGGTCCGTACCACAAAGGTCAAGGTCACACTTGCAGTTTATAGGTCAAAAACAGGTACGCATTTTCATGTCCGGACCCTAACGTCACAACCCCAGCAAGGATTTTTAAATAACTTGGCACAAGTGATCACCATAAGAACACGATGTGTCGCGCGCAAAACCCAGGTCTTCAAGGTCAATGTCACACTTGGAGGTCAAAAGTCAACTTGGCACAAGTGCTCATCACAACAAGATGATGTGTCGCTCACAAAATCCAGGTCTGTGGCCCCAAGGTCAAAGGTCAAATCATGTCCGGTCAATAACTTTTGCATGCCCGGACGGATGTTCAAATAACTTCGCACAAGTGCTCACCACAACCAAACGATGTGTCGCGCACAAAATCCAGGTCCGTGGCACAAAGGTCATGGTCATACTTAGGGATCAACGGTCACTTTGGGGGCATTTGTCACTTACAGTGATATTTCTTGTTTTTAAAATCTATTTTTAGCAGTGGTGGCCATCTTGAATATCCAGCCGACCTGAATTTTTGCTAGAATCAACTAGACATAAAGAGTAACATTCCTACACAATTTCATGAACATATATGTCAAACAGTTTCAGAGGAGTAGTCACCATAAAATAGCAGACAACGCACCACGGCATAAGCTCTGCTGATAGTTAATTAACGCAGGTCAATATGAGGAAAATATTTGCTGTTCTTTAGAAATGGCAGCCATTAGGGACTGACTACATATAAATATAAATAGTCATATTAAGAAAATAAAGGGCTGTAACTCAGCTATTACTAGCTCGTTTTTGAACTTGCTTGAACTTTAATCTGATAAAGTTTGATACAAACAATTTGGTAAAGTCTGATGAAGATCAGATGAAGGACGTACGTATCATCTAACGAGGCAAAAATACAGCATTTTTATATCGGGGAGGGTTCAAGGCCATAGGCCGCCAACTTGTGTGACCAGGGCAAAGCCCTGATCTGGAGGTTTCAGGAAGAAGGGTGCAGAAGTTTCTGCATTTTAGCACTGTTGACACCCCTAAAAGCAACTAAAATTTTAATTAATGTTAGGAATCTGATAGATGGAATTTCGTGCAAAACATAATGAAAACACAGGACGATGGGGTCGTTAAAACTGAAGACAATTACGATTCTGTACGGAAGATAAAATGGTTCTAGAGCCACCTCATACCTAATAACAAGTGTCAATAAAATAGACAAAATATTTAATTGATGATAAACTTAGCTTTTTCTATTTACCTGCTTGAAATTTCTGTAAGAAATATGTGTTATAGTTATTGTTTACATCTTAATTGATGGCTGATATACAGAGGGTCGTATTACTTAACTTGTACATGTGCATTTAAGGATTTAAACATAAATGTATGTTCAGTTCAAATCGCTATTATTTCAGTGTACAAGTACCTGGAAGTATATAATTGATAAATTATAAATAATAAAAGTATTATGTAAATAAATATTGTCTGAATTTAATTTTAAAAGTATTATTAATAAGGTAGAAAATGTGTTAGGACTTTAAATATGAATGAAACTTTAATTAAAATACTGTTAAAAAAACCTACTGCACTGATACAAATGCATAATAATTTCAGTCAATGGCCAAATTAATAAAAAAAAAGAAAGGATTTTGATTATCTTATCATAGCTTTTAAATCTCATGTTATTTGCAGTAGGCCTGTATTTGCAGTAGACCTGTACGTTCTTGCTGACTCACGGGCTCACTGACTGACAGATGGTTTTAAACTTGGACTCAATTTCTTACTCACGATCAGGCTTACGATAAATAAATAACACCAAAGAAGTTCATAAAACATTTTTGTTTACTGAATAACAAAGGATACAGGTCAAACCATTGAAGTAATTATCGAATAAACACAAGTCAATTTGTGCTCGCTAATTGTTAACCTGTTCACTTAGCAACGAACACATGATATAATTCAGAATTTGAGAAAAAGCATTAATTCTGCAATGTGTTTTGTCTGTTAATTATAATAAACTTTAAAGTCAGTAAATTTCCAAGTAGTTTTTTTAGGCTAAAATTATGATACATCGTTTTATCACTTTATACGATAGGTTTGGTGTGGATTTGGGGATTATGGGTAGATTTGAGTGTTTCATTACACCCGAATAGGTAAATTGATATTGGCATACAATCTGTGGCGCATGGTCTGCTAATTAATCCTTTGCCTAATTTTGATTGCGCAATTAAAGACAAAGAATGTGGTATATTCAATTATTCAATCACGAAAGTTTGTGCAAGCCATAACATCACACATTTCATACCCTGCTGACCTTTTATTTCTGCTTCACACATGGGGAACCAAAACACAAACATCTCAGTCTGTATCTCGATTTTCACACAAAAGTAATGTGAACCAGACAAGGACAATTTTCACACCAGCCCTAACCCTAACCCAGTGTTCGTGGGGTGGTGATTAACGTCTGTGCTACTGCTTGATTTTAAAAAGTCCACTGGATATAATTTGATATGATTTTTCGGCTTTGGATCAAACTTTTGGGCATAATTTATGGCCATAAGTGAAAAGGCTGTTTTCAGCTAAATCAAGGCAGGGTTCCGGAAATACGGTTGCCCGTCGCCCCGGGCAAGTGGATTTTGGGTGCGGGCAAGTGACCTTCGCAAATCTGGTTGCCCGCCACTTGCCCGACGGACATTTCCATTCCAGAACAAATCAAGTGACAAACTAGCCATATCAGAATTTCATTTTGATAACTGAATAAAACTTGCGTCTATTTTTCGCCCCTAGCGATTGTTAATAAGATCAAACAACTTTCGGTACAAATCAACAATCTCGCCCCAGGCAGCTTAATTTGTGGCATTATTTCAATAAACAACCTAATTAACCCACACGCGCATTTCACAACGTTTGAAAACAACAATCCTGACACGACCGTCAGACGTGTGTCCATCGGCCAATAAAATCGCGGCAATTATGTCCGTGACCTTCCAACCATAAATTCAGAAATCTCCGAACGTCATTTGGACCTTCCACCAATCAAATCAGAAATCTCTTTTTTAATTTGCAAATTTAATGTGTCAAAATAATGATTTACAGACCGGTCACCCACGTGACGTTATGTTTTTGTTTAGATAATTTTGCCGAAGATTTTTTCGTAACGAAAATACATTTCTTTTACTCGAAGCACTCGTTTACCAATGCTCTTTTATGAGGTATTTGGTGTATTTCATTGATATAATCTGTAATTAAACGTATGTGGAAGTGCATACTACACAAATAAGTTGCATAACGTAGCGATATGCGCATGTCATGGGTTTTCGCGATTTCAAAACCAATCACGGATCTTTTTCTCAAGTTCTGAACTTTCGCTTTTGATAAATAAGGTTACTGCTACTACTTCTTAAACAATTCATAGGGAACCCCTAGTCATGCCTCTTGCTTTCATATAATGTGAATATTTTTAATAACGTTTTTGCGACATTAAAAGTTCCATACACCAGCTACCAAGCTTTTTTTTTGGATAGTCATCAAAAATGATGGGGTTGTGCGTGTGGTGATTGGTGGGGTTGGAAGGCGTAATAAAATGAGGTTGTATACTGTCTCATCATTTTATAATTTAAGTAACACAAAGATGTAATAGACACAAAAGAAGAAAATGAAACCATTTGATTTTTTTATATGAATAAATACAATTTATTAACTAATTCATAAAATACATTCTCCCTTCCTTTTCTAACTAAGTATAATGGTCCAAATTATGCGGCGGTCCGTCCCGTTTAACACGAATAATGGTCAGCGCCAATTTTTGGGGAAATTAAGTGTTCTTAAATGTGGGGCAAGTGACATTATGGGCAGGGCAAGTGACATTATGGGCAGGGAAAGTGACTTTTGAAAATCCACTTGCCCTGGGCAAGTGGATTTTCAAAATATTTCCAGAACCCTGCAAGGGCCATTAACTTTGTTCTTACTGATCTGATCTGGTTGTTTTTTCCAGTTACCCAATCCTTCATGGATATTAACAATCTGTTAAGTTTGGTAAAAATAAGCAAAAATGCAGGCTCATCTTAACGAGGCAATGGTTACCGATGGACGGATGATGAGAGACAATGAAGGATGAAGGATAAAATTTTGTATTGTAGATATACATAAGATCTGCCAACTGTCAACACGTTAACGTGTTCAACATAAAATATTTGTTCTCTTATATGTGTTAATATTTATATTTATAAGAAATAATCCACATTTGGAGAAAACACCGAATGCAAAATTTGAAGAAATCAAACTCTTGATACTCGATTAATATGTATCAAACAGGAAATGTTGTTCAAATAGTGTACTTACATCGCTCAAACTCCTCTCTCATGCCAAATTTTGCCTCTTCTATCATTCCCATCAGATCCTTTCTGGCATTCCTCAGAAGCTTGCTTACTTGCTCTACAACGATCATCATCTCATCTTCTTCCATCTCTTGTTCAGCCATCTTCAATAGAAGGTACAATTGCAATGAATGCTGGAAAAGTTTTAACTATGCTTTTTCCCATGCATGCGAGGCTTTAATAGTTTATAAAAATTAAAGGACTCAAGGTCCTGAGAGTCGCCAAGATTGAACATTGCCCGTCTTCTTGGTGAGGTAAAAGGTTAATGTTAAATTTTCAAGTGTGGCGTATTAAAATGAAATGTTGCTTGTTAGAACATGAGATTTTTTTGTACTGGAGTAAGTGAGCTGAATTGATACATGCGTTGTTAGGTACTTGTGAAGAAACTGTGTCTGTATTGGTTCAACCCAGCAAAGCATGGTAAATAACGGAAATACTGTTGATAAATGACACGCGCGCATTTGTTCAAAGGAAATAAAACAGATTGATTGACCTGCTGGTTTATTGAATTGAATTGGGTTTTAAGGCGCACCAACACATGAAAGGTTATATGGCGCCTAACAGGAATGAATAAATTATAAATGTAATTTCCAGTCTTGGTTTCTTTTATTAATGGAGATACAGCCATTTGTTTACAGTTTCTTTACCGATACCAAACCCTAAACTAACAAGAGGTCAAATACCTTGAAGCTCTACTGATTAATTTTGATTTCAGGAAGTAGTCGCTACAGACTTGTTTTTTGAAAATCTATTTTTAACCGTGGCGGCCATCTTGAATTTTCAAGTTTCATGAAATATGTCAAGCAGTCTCAGAGGAGTAGTCGTTAGTCCTCCAGTGTAGGCACACCAAGTGAGTCGCAGTTAGACGTCGCTATGTAAAATAAGCCGTGTGTAATATAAAGCGCAATTGTCGAAACACAGTCTATAGATTTTAGCTCTTCTTTAAACACCGAGAACCCGTCAAGGATTTTTCAGGAAAACATGGCCGCGCCCACGAACTTGTTCCTTTCGCTACTTTCGCCAATACCAGCTGTCAGTTTACATGGGTTAAAATGACTTTAGCCAAATTGGCGAAAGCACTTGGCAAAAGTTTCGCCATTTGCAAATTGATTTCGCCTATGGCGACTGGCGAAGGCAAATGAAGAGCCCAGCTATGTACACAAAGATGGCCACCGGCAGCCATGTCTAACGTTGAATCAAAACTACTTTCGACTAGGACCAACATCATGTCATGCTGATCATTTTAGAAAAAGTGCCATATCAATATCACTTGTAGTTTTCAAGAAGTGGTCGCTACAAACCTGTTTTTAAAAATCTAATTTTAGCTTTGACGGCCATCTTGAATTTCCCAATAGTAGTATTAGATGTATTGTTAAATATGATACCAAACAGCAATTTCACTGCACAAATTGCGGATGGGAGTCTGTTATAGATCATAAGTTTCCCCGTGTGGTTGCCGGGGTAGAATACAACCACTGCAATCTCACAAACACACTGTCACATGCAGAGGGGTAGGACCCCACCCACCACCCCCACAACCCAAAAATTCATATTCAATTTGTCATTTTTTATCATGCTCATTTAAGGTCTTTGTCATGACACTGCGTATGCAAACGTGGCTCCATCATAAATGGAGTGTCTACTATAGAATTTGCAGCAACTCGGCAGTTCTGCAGGTAAGAAGGTTCTAGGCCCATTCTCCATATTTTATCTTGATGTTCACTCCTGTTACGCGCTATATAACCTTTCGTGTCTTGGTGTGGCTTAAAACCCAATTCATTCAATTCATTAGAGAAGGTATTGTTCTTTCTATATACATGACTGTATACATTTGGACAAACTCTTTAAAATTGATGTAAATGGAAGATGAGCCTGACACGTTCATTCCTGTTAGGCGCCATTATGGCATATAACCTTTCACGTGTTGGTGCACCTTAAAACCCATTTCAATTCAATATATATGTTATATATATCAATAACACTAGACTGTTGGATAACGTTACCTGTGTTCAAATAAACATTGACTACCGTATTTGTCGGCCTATAGCGCGCATGCGCATATAACGCGCACCCCGACTTTGGACCTGAAATCCTTGGAAAAAAACTTTTTGTTATGTATTATAGCGTAAACCGAGCATAAAAAACTCGGACAGCAGAGCGCCATTTTGAATCACTGACCAAAGAGAAAATGTAAAACAAATTTTAATTGGCTAAAACAAGCTGCATGTTAGACTGTGTTTTTTTACTCAAGTGTAAATAAACTTGTACTGTTGAGTGTACTTTTGTTGTTTACTCAAGTTTCAATAAAATAAAAATCCCCACGCCCGTTTTCAACTTTTATTACGATCATATTAAATTTATTAATCTGGCGTTGTACGACTGGTGTTGTTTCCAGGTTATTAACTCTTGCTTGTCAATTTGAAGGTCTTGACAGTCTTGACAGTTTGAGAGGTTTCTCGAAATGAGATGCATTGTCTTGTGGCATCACCTATTAAACGCATTTTCCTAACACATTGTGTCAGCACCTACTCAAACTTCTGAAATAATCAAGGACAATTAAGGAATTGACATTTTTCTGTGTACATGTATTGTTACATGTTTGTTTAATAATCACCATAGTCATCATTGTTTGCTGTCAGATTAGCAAAAACCAAACACTTCACACATTTTCCCAGTCAATTAAACCCTTTATGAATAATCAAGATTTTACGTTGTCAAAATTCAGACAAATAAATATGTGCGGTAAATGTACCCGGTAGTCTTCGTTAGGAAGAAAACATAATATGCTATTCTATTCTATTCACGGTAAACCCGTCTACGTAAAGCGGAAACCACAGCCTCGTTATCATTTCACTTTGCCGAGTGATGTAAACAATGATATTTTTCAACATTTCAATGGTATTTTCTCAATAATAATCAACATAAAACATGGTAAAGTTTGATTTTATTATTTTTATTGATAATAAGCATATAGCATACAACGCATTTTATTGAAACAATAGAAACAAGCCAACTTTTGTTCGATTCAATCACTCTAGTAAACGACTTTTTGAAACCCACAAAATTTCTCGTCTTGGCTGAAAAAAAGAAAGTAAAACATCACTTGTTGCTTAAACCGCGCACCCCAACTTCAGCCACAGAATCTGGGGTAAAAAAGTGCGCGCTATAGGCCGAGGAATACGGTATTACATGTCATTATGCTTATCTCAATCTTGACTTTTTACTAACCATTTGCAAAAAAATCAAAAATCTTTAAGTACATTATTAGAGGTTATACGGTATGGTGGTAAACCATGAGCTGGTCAGGTGATCTGATGCAATACGCAAAAAGTCGGTAAGTAAACACGTGTCCGCTACAATTATCCAATTTAAGATTTAGCTGTTATTATATGTGTAAATCATGTTTACATCAATCAAACCTTGTCTGAATAAAGTTTTAATTAACTTCAAAACATGGTTTACCCTTAAAATATCTCATCTGGATAATTTTTTGAATTGCCACAATAATGAGAACCCTCTATCAGAAATGGAATCTTCCGACCCAATCGGAATAGTTCACGACATCCGGTAAAAAGTGATTCATGGGAGACGATTTTGTGGATGATATATTACTGAATTCAGAGGTCATTGAAAGCGAAAACAATTATGAAAGGTTGTAGCGCAGTTGATGTTTCACCACGATATACCCCGATAATGGGGGCCATGACGTTACAGTAAACAAATGTATTATTTGATCTGGCCTTAAGTCAAGTGAATTTAGTTTGATTATAACAAATTATGTGTTACAAGTATGTAGAACCAGACAGAACTCTGAATGACACGACACAAAACGTTCTTATTTATTTCAAAAATATGTCTCACATGCTGTGTGTTCCTCTAGGCCACACATCTCTTGCAATGTACACAGAACCGGCCGCCGGCCGAAATGACCCCTTCAAATGGCATTTGGGCAGGTTCAAAATCGTTCAAAAAAAAATGACATGGATAGTATATGTTATTGAACTTTGTAGTTATAAACGGAAATCTTTTAAATGAAACGAAATGAAACAATATAAAAGTGACTGTAAACCATACAAAAGATAATAAAACAAGAGGTCAATGACCTTGAAGCTCTACTGATTGATTTTGATTTCAGGAAGTAGTCGCTACAAACTTGTTTTTTGAAAATTTATTTTTAGCCGTGGCGGCCATCTTGAATTTCCGGCCGACCTGATATTTTGCTAGGATCAATTAGACATCAAGAGCAACATTCCTGTGAAGTTCATGAAATCCGTCAAGTAGTTTCAGAGGAGTAGTCGCTACAAGTTTTCATTATATAATTCTATGTAAACAAAGATGGCCGCTGACAGCCATGTTTAACATCTAATCAAAATGATTTTTGACAAGGACCAACATCATGTAATGCTGAACATCTTAGAAAAAGTCCCATATCAATATCACTTATAGTTTTCAAGAAGTAGTCGCTACAAACTTGCATTTTGAAAATCTATTTTTAGCCATGGCGGCCATCTTGAATTTCCAGCCGACCTGAAATTTTGCTAGGATCAATTAGACATCAAGAGCAACATTTCTGTGAAGTTTCATGAAAATTCGTCCAGTAGTTTCAGAGGAGTAGTCGCTACAAGTTTTCATTATATAACTCTATGTAAACAAAGATGGCCACTGGCAGCCATGTTTAATGTAGAATCAAAATAATGTTCGACTCGGATAACCATCATGTCATGCTGATCATTTTAGAAAAAGTCCCATATCAATATCACTTATAGTTTTCAAGAAGTAGTCGCTACAAACTTGTATTTTGAAAATCTATTTTAGCCATGGCGGCCATCTTGAATTTCCGGCCGACCTGAAATTTTGCTAGGATCAATTAGACATTAAGAGCAACATTCCTGTAAAGTTTCATGAAAATCCGCCAAGTAGTTTCAGAGGAGTAGTCGCTACAAGTTTTTACTATATAACTCTATGTAAACAAAGATGGCCGCTGGCAGCCACGTTTAACGTCGAATCAAAACGATTTTTGAAAAGGACCAACATCATGTCATGCTGATCATTTTAGAAAAAGTCCCATATCAATATCACTTATAGTTTTCAAGAAGTAGTCGCTACAAACTTGTATTTTGAAAATTTATTTTTAGCCGTGGCGGCCATCTTGAATTTCCGGCCGACCTGAAATTTTGCTAAGATCATTTAGACATCAAGAGCAACATTCCTGTGAAGTTTCATGAAAATCCGTCAAGTAGTTTCAGAGGAGTAGTCGCTACAAGTTTTCATTATATAACTCTATGTAAACAAAGATGGCCGCTGGCAGCCATGTTTAACGTCAAATCAAAAAACGATTTTCGACAAGGACCAACATCATGTCATGCTGATCATTTTAGAAAAGTCCCATATCAATATCACTTATAGTTTTCAAGAAGTAGTCGCTACAAACTTGAATTTAAAAAATCTATTTTTAGCTTTGGCGGCCATCTTGGATTTCACATCAACATGAATTTTTGCTAGGATCAACTAGACTTCATGGGCAACATTTCTGTAAAGTTTTATGAATATCCATCCAGTAGTTTCAGAGGAGTAGTCGCTACAAATAAAAGTTAACGGACGGACGGACGCCGCACCACGGCATAAGCTCTGCTGATCTCTAGAGCTAAAAAGCTTCTTGAGGCCCTTCTTATAGTTTCACCTTTTTTCTAGTTGTTTTCATTGGCACAGTATGTAGCAGTTGGGGTTACATTTCACCTTGAGGGACTTCCAGTGTTTGTTCAACATACTCTTGAAGCTGTTTATACTTGGTGTCGTTACTAGATGATTTTGCAAATTATTCCAAGTATCTACTACCCTATTCCAAAGGAGCGCTTTCTGATCTCTAGCCTACTGTGTTCTTTGAAAATGTTAAGACTATCTCCCCTAGTTCTAGCCATTTTTAATAGTTTTTTCCCACTAATTTGGCCATACGCTTGCAGTATCTTATAAACCTGAATCATGCCTGTTCTTGTTCTCCTGTAGACCCATCGGTCTCAATAATGAAAATACGAGTGAAAATAAATGGTCAATATACTATTAAAAGGTCTCGTAAAATAATTGATTTAATAATTTTTAATAAAATAATTAAGTCCATAGACATCAACAATCAATGTCGAAAAAAATCCACGACTCTGCTAGGTTTTGGTGAATAAATCATTAATATTAATTCATAATTATGTTGCTTTCAGTCTATTCTAAATGTGTGTTTTGTGATGTAACTACACGTTTATTTAATCATATTCACACTTAGCAGCAATATGAACAAGCATATGAATTACTATTGATGATATAACAACACAAATACAAAGAGTAGTTGTGATTTCCAGTACAACCGTATTTTATAAATAATAATTCAACCAAACTTAAAGGGACACATATGGCAAGCCAATTGTCAAATAATTAAAACTAGGATTAACGATCGATAAACTAGGTTTTTCGAACGTTAAAGCATGTTGACCTATACTTTCGAGCGAAAACATAGGATAACGTCCGTAAACCATAGTTCACGCTCGTAAATGTAGGTTCACGCTCAAAAACCCAAGTTCACGGGCGTAAACATAGGTTCACGTTCGTAAACTATGGTTCACGCTCGCGAACGTAAACCATGGTTTACCGTTAATATACTAGGATTTTCAAATCAACTATGAATTTCGGGCGTGAACATGGGTTCACTACTGTCAATCTATGTTTACGACCGTGAACTTATGTTTACGAGCCTGAACCATAGTTTACGGACGTAAACCCATGTTTACAACCGTGAACTATAGTTTATGCTCGCTAAACTATGGTTCACGCTCGTAAAACCGGGTTTATCAACTTGTAACTATGCTTTCGGACCGATATCTGTGATTTACGAGCATAGCCAATCACGACCGTGAACCATAGTTTAAGAATGTGAACTATAGTTTACGAGCGTGAACCTAGGTTTACGAGCGTGAACCTATGTTTACGAGCGTGAACCATAGTTTACGGACGTAAACCTATGTTTACAACCGTGAACTATAGTTTACGCTCGTAAACTATGCTTCACGCTCGTAAAACCGGGTTTATCGACTTGTAACTATGCTTTCTGACCGGTATCTGTGATTTACGAGCATAGCCAATCACGACCGTGAACCATAGTTTATGAACGTGAACTATAGTTTACGAGCGTGACCCTAGGTTTACGACCATGAACCATAGTTTACAGACGTGAACCTATGTTTACGAGCGTGAACCCTAGTTTACGGATGTTAACCTATGTTTACGAGCGTGAACCTCGATAAGCGTACCATTCTGAGAAATAGGTAATAATAGTAATTCATACAGAAAATATGGATAATCTACATGATAAATAGAATATTATGTCAAGTGACTTTTACTATCAAAGTTTATTAGGCTCGGCACGAAAACGCAGAATGGCTCGATAGAGCCTCGACATTCTTCGTTTTCTAAGCCTCGCCTAATAAACTTTATAGTAAAAGGCACTGACATAATATATTAAACATCAAGAGAATAAATGGTAGAATATAAATGGTAGCTAAATTTAATTTTCATACTAACAGCACTGTAGTTTAAACCTGAAAGAACATTCTTTTTATTCAGTATATTATAATAATAATTGAAGTACTTTATTACTGTTGGCATCAATTTGTAAAAGCACTGTTGGCATTATTAAGTTAAATTAAAATATGGCAAGGGAAGAAAATCATGATGTGCGATTTGAGATTCATTATAATGTAGTACATTCAAATATTTATTGGAATAATTAGATAATCACAACTGCATCAATTAAACTGGAATCAAGGTCTAAGTTATGGACAATAATATGGACTCAGTACTGGCTTTCTTGAATCATTTTATAAAAAAATGTTACAATGTCTCCTAAATCAAATAATAAAAGCACAGTGCTGTCATGTCGCAGACACGACATATTATATGGACACCGGGCCGACCAGTCCTAGCATTACCATTTTATGTTAAGCGTTAAGCAACGGAGCTACTAGTACCATTTTTAAAGTCTTTGGTATGACTCAGCCAGGGATCGAACCCACAACCTCCCGCATGCTAGGCGAATAGCATTTATTTTCGGCAAGCGAACATATGGTTTATTAAGACTTATTGCATGAAGTCCGTAGAAATGGATAACTGCAATCTATTTTGACTTTAGACCCCTTTGTGTACTCAGTAAATGTGTGTTAAATATGACCATGTTAAATATAACTCAAACACGGGTCGGTAAATTGCAGTGTTTTGTGCGTTTCATAGTGTTTTGTGCGTTTCATATTTCACCTGTGTCTGTGAAATTATAGATGATACAATAATGATAGATCAACTTCATTTTTGTAGTCAGCAAGACATAAAACAATACAACATAAGCTCTTGGCGAGATTTTGAACCGTCTATGTGGAATTATACACTGTAGTGCGCACTATTAAATTATAGGGGGATTGCAGTAATGACTACAGTGCTTTGGGGGGTATAGAATCACTTGGGTTTAACGTCTAATTTTAAAATGAAAGGAAAATGTTTATTTAATTTCTGATTTAGATTTACCCTTTTAGTTGTATGATAGCAAAATTTCTAAAATTATTGTCCCGAAACTGTGAGTTTTTAATAGGCGTTTTTGCACCAATATTTACATAATTTCATTTTATCATTAAAAGTGCCAAACTGCAACAAGTTACCTTAATTGATGATTGCATTTTGACTTTTGTCCCTAACATTTGTTAAAACAGCAAATATTTATTTCTGAGTTTATTGTGACAGTATGAATTTTTCGTTTCAAAAACACACTTCATTCAGGTAGTATAGAATCATTTTTTCTGAGAGGTGTTGCACGTAGTGATATATTTTGCAAAGAAAAATGTCCCAAATAATTTCACCGTTGAATAAATGTATGCTTATATGATATATCTTCAAGCCTGGAAAGTTTTAAAACAATCTAAAATATATCAGCTGAGAAAATTGAATTTAAACAGGAAATGATTCTTTACTACCAATGATTCTATACACCCCAAAGCACTGTAATGTGTTTCAAGCTTAGATTTTTAGATTTTGACTGATGATTACATACCTTCTTTTACTTCTTCCGCTTTGTCATCTCGTCGCCTAGTCCTCTCAGGGACACACATACCGTAGCAAAGGAACCAATTCTAGAGCGATACGCACTTAAATCAACCATTACTCTTTCTTTATTTTGCAAATGTTTTGAAAATGGCAGATTTTTGATAAACAGGAAATGCTTAAGTCACGAGGTTGTATTGAACCAATCAAAATTGTCGATTCGCCAACCCGCGCTATTGACTTGTTACCGGCTTACTTTATACCTCGCCTCCAATTGCCAAAAACCAATACCTATGCGCAAAAACGATGTTAAATAAATTTTACGGATCTTTCGTCGAAAAAGCCGGTAATTTCGACTAATTTCGACTGAATTTCGAAATCGGGTATTTAAGCGAGCAAATATAACGTAGGACATCATTTTTTCCACCTAGATCTTCACCGCGTGCACGTCGCAGAGTGGGCACTGTTAGCAATCATGTAGGGTGACCTACTGGGTCGCCCTTGCCAGCACATCCTACGAAGTTGTACGAGATAGGATTGCGGATCTGTTATAACTTGTAGTATAAGTCACTGGCTTATATGATGCAGTACTAACGTAATGATTGCTGATTGACCGAGAGTGAAGATGTCTCCTTCGTCCCGCCAGACGTTGTACAGCGCCAGGAACAACTACAACTGGAGGGAAGCCTGGCGCTGTACACGGAGCGAAGGAGCCATATCAACCTGCGTGCCAGAAGAGAATAGAACTATCCTACGTTAGTTGCTATAGCCACCGGGGACGCAGGTACTGGCGGGTGTGGCCCTAAAAGGGATCGCCCAGTAGCGTAGGCAGCACCACCTAGACGTCGTTCCAGACCCCCCACTTCACCGCCACAGCGACAACCACAGAGCGACAGCGACATCTACCTACATATCTACAAGAGAAACGACGACACAGCAACACAGCAGCACCAGATCAACCAACAGACTCATCTAGAGAAGTCCAAACTCTATTGTGCCCATAGCGACCAGGGTTTTCCAGGCGTTTTAGTTTGCGGAGGGACTTTAAAACTTCGAATTACACACACACACACACACACACACAGTAGGACATCATTTATTGTATAGTCATCGACCTGTGCACATCGTACCTGTACACAGGTAACATTATGATTTACAGAAGAAAAAAATATTTGCCTCTTTCGGGACTCGAACACACGACCTTTGATTTCAAGTCAGATGCTCTTATCACTGAGCTATAACGCAGCTTGAGAAAATGGTATACAAACTACAATTTATTATGAGGCAAAATAACTTGACATATATTTGATCGCAAATCAAGATGAATCCATAAATATATAGATCATCTTGTCGGACGTGTAAATTAGCATTGCCTGGTGTAATACTATATGTTATCACATATATTCTGAAGCCGTATATTTACCGATGTTATCTGTACGAAGGCTAAATAAAAATGTGATATTTTACTCATCGATTTCTGCCTTATATACCGACTTTTGGGGTGTTCGTCGATTTGAAACTATTTCACACGTGACTCATTCATATTCATGAGTTATTACCAGTTAATATAGAGGGTCAGTAGCTTTAACCAACAATTTATAATATAAAAGATTGTACCTTTATGCTATATTAGCTTTTCACATCTATCATTCTGTACAATGAATAGCAAGAATATCAGCAATTCGTCTGTGTATGTTACAAGTAGTCATTGCAGGTACCTATATTGGGTTATCGTATGTGTATGTTACAAGTATCGTCTGTGTATGTTACAGGTAGTCATGGCAGGTACCTGTACTGGGTTATCGTCTGTGTATGTTATAGGTAGTCATGGAAGGTACCTGTAGTGGGTATGGTACAAGTATCGTCAGTGTATGTTACAAGTAGTCATGGCCGGTACCTTGACTGGGTTATCGTCTGTGTATGTTACAGGTAGTCATGGCAGGTACCTGTAGTGGGTATGGTACAAGTATCGTCAGTGTATGTTACAAGTATTTATGGCAGGTACCATTACTGGGTTATCGTCTGTGTATGTTACAGGTAGTCATGGCAGATACATGTACTGGGTTATCGTCTGTGTATGTTACAAGTAGTCAAGGTAGGTATCTGTAGTCGGTTATCGTCTGTGTATTTTACAAGTAGTCATGGCAGGTACCTGTACTGGGTTATCGTCTGTGAATGTTACAGGTATTCATGGCAGGTACCTGTACTCGGTTATCGTATGTGTATGTTACAAGCAGTCAAGGCAGGTACCTGTAGTGGGTTATCGTCTGTGTATGTTACAAGTAGTCATGGCAGGTACCTGTACTGGGTTATCGTCTGTGTATGTTACAGATATTCATGGCAGGTACCTGTACTCGGTTATCGTATGTGTACGTTACAGGTAGTCATGGAAGATACCTGTACTCGGTTATCGTCTGTGTATGTTACAGGTAGTCAGGGCAGTTACCTGTACTGGGTTATCTTCTGTGCATATTACAGGTAGTCATAACAGGTACCTTTACTGGGTTATCGTCTGTATATGCTACAGGTACTGATGGTAGACATGCAGACGGTACTGTCTGTAATGTTGCGGTTTCTGCTTCGCAAACGATATCCAGGATGTGGTCCATCCCCAGCTGGTATGCTCATACAGGGCCGATTTAGGTTCCAAGTCTATATCTTGATCGGCCCAATATCGACAACCCTCATCGGCCCAATGACGTTTTGCTCATCCGTTCCTTAGTGGCCTTCAAACGGCTTGGAGTATGACCCATTGTAGACCCTATGTTGGCCCTATATCTACTTATCTGGTCGGTTCTTCATAGGCCCTATAGCGGCCCTCAATCGGTTTATGAGTATGGCCCATTTTAGGCCCTATGCTGGCCCTATATGTAATTATCGGGTCGATTCTTCATAGGCCTTTCAGCTGCCCTCAGTCGGTTTTCGAGTATGGCCCATTGTAGGATCTATGCTGGCCCTATATGTACTTATCTGGACGGTTATGCAAAGGCCCTTTAGGCCGCTCCAGCAGCTTTTGAGTATGGCCCATTGTAGGCCCTATGCTGGTCTAACGTTGGTCCAACTGGTATTTCGATGTTAGAGCAAAATGTATATTCCTACTTTTTATATTAACTGTTTATTTTATTGTTATCCAAATTGTAAAGATTAGACAGGTTCAATACGAGCTATACAATACTATATTGTTTGATACGCTGAATATAATATGTCTGTTTTGTACAGTACACATTTACCAATAGCGTACCTATATTTATATCTTATACATCTTAACATTAGATAGGTTTATTGTAATTTGTTTAAAGAAAAGTATTGCATTTAACTATTTACTTATGTAACTTATATGTGTGGTTCCCGGGTGCCCCGTTTGGTCACGGGGCAAATAATAGGGCCACTGCAGATCCCTTTGGAGGGGTAGGCAGAGGGGTAGAATCCCCTCAAATTCATGTTCATTTTATCATTTTCGTTCATGTTCATTAAACGTCTTCATCATGATCCCTGCATTGTTTCAGGTGCCATCTCGCTCACATCAAAAGAGCAATGGCAGAAAAACAATAATCGTGGCTCCAGCGTAAATGGAGATTTTACGATAGAATTTGCAGCAACTCTGCAGTTCAGTGTGAGAAGGTTCTAGGCCCATTTTCCATATTTTATCTCGATGTACATGGAAGATGAGCCTGGCATGTTCATGCCTGTTAGGCGCCATATAACCTGTAATGTGTTGGTGCGCCTTAAAACCCAAATTCAATTCAATTCAATTATATGTAACTCGTATCGATGCGATTTTTTTTTCAGAATATGTAAAACAGTTTTTATACAAGAAATCCGTGGATTCACATGTCTCGCCTAACGGGGGCTGGACTTAAAAGTAAAAAGGTCAGTGATGCTTAAATGAAAGTTTGTAAACATTTTGGTAACTAAAAACAATCGAGTTTGCCGTTTGCTAAGATGACATTTAAGTACATTTGTTTAAAAACAAAATACCATTCTATTAAAAACAAGAGGCCCAAGAGGGCCTGTGGATGCTCTACTGGCTAAAACGGCTCTTATATCAAGGGTTGTCGACATAAAATTTCCATCAGTATTTTTTTTAAAACATTGCAAAAACAACAGGGATCGGATGGCCTTAGATCGCTCACCTGGTAATCATGGGCAATAAGTCTGCTGTGTCTCTGGCATGGGTATTTTTTAATGTCCCACTTTCTTCTATGAATGAAATTTCATAAAAATGGGTGGGGTGGAGGGTGGGTCTTTATATTAACATTCTAAACAAATATGGTAAAGATCAGATAAAAAATGAAGTAACTGCAGATTTAACAAAGGAAAATACAATATAGCATTTTTCAAAAATCAAGGGCCAAAACCTGCCGTTACTAACTAGATCTAGCTGGTTTTCGAACTTGTCCAAAATTTCATTGATATACCATGCTTTGCACAACTAGACATCATACTGAGGCTTCCTGCCAAATTTTGTAGAAATCCAACAAGCCGTTTAGGAGGAGTAGCGCCGACAAGAAATTTAAAGTAAAAATGTCAAAGTGCCATAACTCGGTCATAAATCAGCAAACTGGAACAAAAGTGTGAGATGCAAAACTAGATTATGCTAGATTACCGATGCTTCCTGCCAAGTTTCGTTGAAATCCAACAAGGCGTTTAGGAGGAGTAGCGCCGACAAGAAATTATAAAAAAAATGTCAAGGGGCCGTAACTCCATAAAAAATCAACGAAACCAGGAAAAAAAATGCAATAGGCTCAGCAAAGCTTCCTGCTAACTCGGCGTTAACATCAAAAAAAAAATAAAATAAAAAAAAATGAAATAAGAAAATCAAAAAAAAAAAAAAAAAAAAATATATATATATATATATATATATAAAAATAATATATATATATATATATAGATAAACATATAAAAAAAAATAATATATATATACTAGTTATAAAAATAAAAAAGGCAAAACATCTGGTAAAGTTTGGTAAAGATCAGATGAAAAATGAAAGCCCTATTGCATTAACGAGGCAAAACATAGCATTTTTAACTAAATCAAGGGCCATAACTCCGCTGTTATTGGTCCGATCTGGCTGGTTTTTGAATTTGTGCGAGTTTTCATTGATATTAACAATCTGGTAAAGTTTGGTATAGATCGGATGAAAAATGAAGGCCTTTGGCCAGTAAAATCATCAACTCCAAGATGCACTACCGAAGACACGACTATGTCAAAATAGAATAAGTTTTTTTCCAAAGATTAAGCTATAAATTAGGTTTAAAACATCTAGTGCATAATTCTAGTTCATGAGAAAGTGATGTAAATGTAACAATTAAAGTTATCTGCCCTTTGCTTGGATGGTGAAGGTCACATCCTCATTTGCTTTGTCACGTTGCAATGTACCACTCAAGATACAACTATAAGCAAAGTTTGAAAGGTCTTAGTGCATACTGTTTGTGAAAAAGTGACCTAAACGCCAAAGTTGAAGGTAAACATTATAAGGTTATCTGCCCTGGCTTGGAGGGTCAAGGTCACATCCACATTTGCTTTGTCACGTTGCGATGTACCACTCAAGATACAACTATAAGCAAAGTTTTAAAGGTCTAGTGCATACGGTTTGTGAAAAAGTGACCTAAACGCAAAAGTTGAACCTAAAAATTATTAAGTTATCTGCCCTTTGCTTGGAGGGTCAAGGTCACTTCCACAGTTGCTTTATCACGTTGCCATGTACCACCCAAGATACAACTATAAGCAAAGTTTGCAAGGTCTAGTGCATACAGTTTGTGAAAAAGTGACCTAAACGTAAAAGTTGAACCTAAAAATTAGTAAGTTATCTTCCCTTTGCTTAGAGGGTCAAGGTCACTTCTACATTTGCTTTGTCACGTTGCGATGTACCACCCATGATACAACTATAAGAAAAGTTTGAAAGGTCTAGTGCATACAGTTTGTGAGAAAATGACCTAAACGCAAAACTTGAATGTTGACGCCGCCACCGCCGCCGCCGCCGCCGCCGGAAAAGCAACACATATGTCTCTTTTTTTCTTCGAAAAGGCGAGACAATAAAAAATGAGGAAAAATATACAAAGCAATTATTAGGCCCATTTATTAGAACTGCTGTCGGTCCAGCGTTTCCCAGTGGTCCAACATTGTGCAAACAGTGACATTTATTTTTAAATAAACGTTTTGTTTTTCCAGTTTGTTTCCTTACAGTTCTTTATTCACTATCTTTTATTAATTTTTGAAAAACAACACCACATGATTTGTTTTTTTTCTCTCATTTCACTCGTAGCATACAATTGCTGTCGGGCCTTGTCGGGCCTACAGAGGCCCAAATGCATGTTCACAACCTGCAAAACACATGCATAAAATACAGGTTTTCACCCAAAACGGAACGTCATTGGTCCAACGTGTATTTTTTAAAGATGGAAAAGAAAATTGCTCGAGTCCTTGCCATTATTGGGTCATAGTAGGGCCGACGTCGGCATTGTCGGCTCGATATTCACCACATATGCCGATGTCGGGCCGATGTAGTGATGCTAGCTGGGTCACCATATGTGCATGCATTCGTTACTTAGGTGGAGTCCGTCAGCAGACGACATTTCCCTGTTACTGGCCCCCGTCTTATGACATTGACGACGGCTGATCAGTCGGAACTGTCCCTCGTACACGTGCATCTTTGACAAACCTGTGTAGACATCACCTGCCATTTACAAGATATGTAGAATAACTACTGCAACGCCGAAAGTTTGAAAAAAGTGCGACGAGGGATGTATTAATTGAAATGGAGTTCATATTGCTAGCTGTTGTGCATATTATATAATATATTATCCATATTATTTAAGAAACGTGTAGTCAGATCACAAAGCAGCAATTTATTATAGTCTTTAAAGCTACACAGTCCCTATTTTAACAGGTAATAACTCATGAATATGAATGAGTCACGTGTAAAGTAGTTTCAAACTGACGAACACCCCAACAGTCGGTATATAAGGCAGAAATCGATGCGTAAAATTTCATTCGAGGTAGCGTCGTGGTGTAATGGTTAGCATTGCGGCTTAGTAACCCAGGGATCGCGCGTTCAATCCCAGCCAGGACCAAATTTGGGTTAATTATCGAAATATTTCAAAAGTATTTCCTACCTTACCAGTCCTTCGGATGAGACTTTAAACCTAGGACTGCTCGCTAAAATGCTTAGTGCAATACAGCGAGGATAAATAAACGCTTATACGCACGTAAAATTTCACATTTTTATTTAACCTCCGTACAGGTAACATCGATAAATATACGGCTTCAATATATGTGATAATAAAATAGCTGCCGGGAACCAAATCCGTGCACTTTTAAGTTTTGGAGGATGTACGCTGAGCTACTAGACCACGGCTATTGATGTTGTAGCATTGTCAACACTAAATAAGCATTACGTCATAACTCAGTAGCGCGCACACAAACTCATCAATCGCTAGATAAGGTTGTTCTCAGGCGAAGTATTAGTTTTATATTGATAACATACAGTATTACACCAGGCAATGCTAATTTACACTTGCGACAAGATTGACTATATAAGTATTCACCCATCTTGAGTTGCGTCCAAATATGTTAAGTTTTTTTGCCTCATAATAAATGGTAGAGTATTCTATTTCCCAAGAAGCATTATAGTTCAGTGGATAGAGCACCTGACTTAAAATCAGAAGGTCGTGTGTTCGGGCCCCGAAAGTTGCTAACTTTTTTTCTGTAAAAATGTCTCTTACCTGTGTTTAGGTACGATGTGCACTGGTCGATGTCTACATAGTAAATGATTTCCTGCGCTATATTTGCTCGCTTAAACACCCGAGCTGCTGAACACGAAGTTACAATTAAGGACACGCCTACAAAGAAGAATCGATTGAAATAGAGACTGTGGAGCTTTAAGCGTCATATGGATTAATATTATTGATTTATGCACCAAACACTAGCCGAGTCGCCGAGTTCTCCCGACGACCAAAGAGTATCATTAACAATAATTAAATATATCTAGATTCTTTTATAGGGCTTAGTTTCGTGCATATGTACATTGAATATGCAACTGAAACACGTTATGGTGGTTTTACTTGTATTTGGATTGGCACACACTATTCGTCCAGATCACCTCCAGTTTCTTTAAGATTGTGATCGTTATTTCTTTGAATGTTGTGAATAACAATATTTAACACTGGCAGGTGCATTAAACGGATAAGTTTATCAATAATATTGTTTCAACAGCAAGTATTAAAAACATAAATAGAGAAAAACATACAGAACACCTTTCACAAACACTGGATCCAGAAAGGATACTAAATGATAGAGTTATTTGTTAAAATACAATGTGGAAAGTTATCATTTACAGTGCTATCAACAAAATAAAATAATAAACTCTTAGCTAGCGTTTATACTAGCTAAAATATAGACTCGAGCGCTTTCGGTTTTACGCCTTCTTCAGCCTCAGGAGTACAAAGACATGTAACATTTACAAGAAAATCATCTAAACAACGATTGCAATGAAAACAAATCTAGAAAAAGATGTACAAATGATCATAAAGATATGATGAAAATATTCTGATATTGGAAGAGAATGCCCGCAAAACGGGCCCATTTAGATTTACAATAAATAAATAAATTGTATAGCCAGTATATACCACCAGAAAACAAGGCTAAAACAATGTAGGGTTGGGGTGGGGTTGGGGGAGCGGGGCGGGTATAGAAACTCAGGACGATATAAATTATTGCTAGAATCTCATACAAATTATAGTAAAATTTGGGGCAGAGTGTGATTTTTTTTATATCAGTTTTAATCCAATATTGCTGTCATTTTAAAGAAATTTGTGGGCAAAAGGCAACTCGGGGAGGGAGATTATGAGAATCTAGCAATATTTATTGTGGCCTCATTTCAGTTTTTTTATTGATATTTCTTCTGTGTATCTGAATTTAATCTAAATTATTTTATATGTAAATGATTGCGTTCAAATTAAGATTTTAATATCCAAATAATGACAGATAAAATGAAAACAATGCTTGTCCCCATGTCCTCCATGTGAAGGAGCCCATAAATCCATTAACCAATGCGAGGCAGGGCGGGGGCGCATCATTGATATAGGTGTATATTTGATAAAAACAAAACAACACAGTCATAATTTATGTAAAACAAAAACAAAAAAACTTTCGGGTGGTGGTGATCATAGCTTTATGTGTAGAATTTATAGACCAAAACAACACAGAAATATGTAAAAAAAACAAAACGGAATCAGGGGTGGGGTGCGGTAGTGTGGGATGAGGTGGGGTTGGGTGGGGGTAAAGATCGGATGGAAAATGGAAAAAAAAAAGAGAAAAAAAAAATCGACTTCCAGTGGGTGGGAGATGCATCAGATATACGTGTAAGAATTGACTAAAAAATAACGGAGAAATATGTAAAAAAAAAACAATTTCTTTTTTAAACTCGGATTGTGGGTGGGGTGGGGGCAACGTAGCATTAATAGACCAAAACAGAAATATGTAAGTTTCAGGTGTGGGTCGGGGTGGGGTGGGATGGGGTTGGGGGCTATATGTGTATGAATTGACCAAAACCAAAATATGTAAAAAAAAAAAAAAAAGAATCGGGAGAAATTGTAGAAGACAAAATTACTTAGGCAACCCTTTACATCATACTATAAGGAAACCAGTTCCCACCCAAATTAAGCTGAGCTAGGACAAGAAATGTAAGAGATACAGACCTGCAACCACATATTACACGCAACATTTGATGTGAAATGAGACACATTTTAAGGGCTATCAGGATGTGGGTTACATTGGAGCCCAGGGGTTACAGGAACCAAAATTACTTAGCAGCCCTTAATACAATGCTATAAGGAAGCTCATGGCCAACTGTGGGACGCCGACGCCAACGCCGACGCCGGGGTGATTACATAAGCTCTCTTATTCTTCGAATAGTCGAGCTAAAAATGATGTTACAACTGATTTCATACACATATCGAACATTAAGCTAGAATATACGTTGTTATTAAATCATTAAATAGGAGATGGATAATTTCGATATCACTCACAGTATTTCACAATAATCAACAAATAAGGCGGCATGTACATTTATAAGTTATTGTTACTGGAGATGCAAATGTCATCTCCATTTGCTTATTTCAAACGGTTGAATAGTGTTGAGTCGACGGATCCAATAAGATTCGCCTGACCTGACCAATTGGGGTTGTGGTCTATGCAGCAAAGGGATATATCCGAGAAAACATGTCCTGTAGAGCAGAGATGTTTTGCGACTGGCGATCTGGCGAGTTTGCGTGTGATCTATGTAGGTTAATCCTTTGGTTTAGAGGTAGTTTGTTTCACCTGCGTACTTTTTTTGACATTGCTTGCATGTCATCAGATAGACGACTTTATTTGCTTTGCAATTGGCATGACATTTTATATTGACTACTGCGCCAGTCGAGGATTTGATTTTAATTTTTGTTCGTACCAGTATATCCCGCAGACTTTGGGGTCTTCTGTAAGCAATAATCGGTTTCTCTGAAAATAGTTTCATGAGCCGAAAAAATGTCGAACAAGAAAAACAGGTAATCAATTATTTATAATAATTTATCAAACGAACACTATAATTCAATGTGTCTACGAATTTATTTAATGACTTTTGTAAACATCGGCACTAACTTACTTCTCAGAAAAATCCAACTACATTATTCATCAATTAGTAACAAATTCATCAATTAGTAACACATATGTGTTTTAAATGCGTCGTTTCTCAAGACACACATGATAGTCTAATGAATACGTCGTTTCTCAAGACACACATGATAGTCTAATTTCCGCAACGATATTATAATACTATAGTATAGATTCAATTCAATTCTGTTATATATGTTTTGATATTCCGATTTATGATTATTTTATGATTTATCAGACAATTTAATTCGTTTAATTCGATTATCTTTTAAAATCTATTTTAGCGATGAAATCAATAAATACTTATGTGAATATTCTTAATTCGAGGAAACAACAGACACTCATACTACTAATACTTCTTGATGATCAACTTCTACAGTGTATGATCCGGTGACTACATAATCAAGCAGCTACCCAAGAGCTTGTATCATTGTCGCATGGTTATCTTAAATCTGCCTGCAGTAAAATTAACCAGGTAACTGCTGTAACCAATCATCAAACTAAAGTATTACGGCTGCTAGCGTATAAATCGATTGACTTAGAGGCTAGAAGTAGGCGAAATAATCTCATTTTTCGAGGTTTATTCGAAACGCATAATGAAAACTGCTCAGACATCATACGATATTTCATTGAACATCGCCTTGGTATTGATGAGCATGACATCTATATAGCAAGAGCACATAGGCTAGGGCCATGGCGTCAAGGTTTTCGTAAACGCCCTATTATAGTGAATCTCAGAGATTTTGCCGACCTTGAAATGATCTTGCACAAAGCACACATGCTGAAAGGTTCCCAGTACTCTATTGATCGTGATCTACCTAGGGAGATTAGTGAGGCCAGAAAACGTATGTGGCCAAAGTTCAAGTCACTAAAAGTCGACAATCCCAGGTCAAAGGTTCAAATAGTGTACCCGGCTAAGCTTATATGTGACAGAACAGTTATTCAAGATGAGTTTCCCGACTGGAACAATGTCATGTCACAAAGTAGGGTAATTGACATCTCACTTATATCGGATGATCTTGAAATTGCTTCTCCCTCTGAGTGCCCCCAAGTCAGTCGCTCGTACGAGTAACGGTGTACCGAGTGAGCAATATTCGGAAGCGACGAATGACATGGATATCGTCAGTGAGGTTATTGATTTCTCTTCAGTAGTGTGTGGCGAAGTTTCCGCTCAGTCCGTGCAATTACATGAATCTATTTCGAATAGCCAGCAAATACCTCCTTCAGTTTCAACAAACAATACAGGGGTCGTGCCTGTGAGTAGAAATGAGAAATCGGCTGCACATATACTACAAACTCGACAGATGCAGTGTCTCATGGACGTGTGTCAAGGTCAGCTACGAGGAGCACGTGGGATCATAGGCGAACGCAGTCAGTAGTTACAATCGTGATCGGAGGTCAGCTCAATTTGTTAACAATAGGGATTTGGTGAATGCAGACAAATCCAACGAGAATAACGGCGTAAATTACAGTCAAGAGTAGGACATACAGGAGGAGGTGAACATTCTGAACTGGTCTCTATTTTTGAAAATAATGATATTGTTTTACTTACGGAATCATGGTCAAATGAAATACAGGACTTAATTATGAACAATTTCAAATGTTTTTGTTTACATAGAACGAAGGAAAAGCGAAATGCCAAACGTGATTCAGGTGGCATTGTTATTTATGTTCGAAGTAAGTTTGTCACAGAAGACACTTTATTTTTTAAAAGCGAAGATGACATATTATGGATTAAATTAAATCACTGTAAACTGAAACTTGAATATGATTTATTTGTAGGTTTGTGCTATGTTTTGCCCGAAGGCAGTTGTAGGCAGTCGGTTGTTGAACGAAATATTTTCGATCATTTATTAGATTCTCTTACAGAAATTCATAATTATACAAACGGACAGTGTTATATATTGTTGAATGGCGATTTTAACAGCCGAACTTCAGACTATGCTGATTTTGTAACTTATGACTCAGATGTACATGCGCAGTTATTACCTGATGATTATAGTGTTGATGACTTTCAGTCAAGGTATTCTCAGGATAAAGGTCACCAAAATAGTAATGGTAATTTTTTGATTGATTTTTATAAACAAACAGGTCTGAGGATTTTAAATGGCCGAGTAGGTAGTGACGCTGGCATTGGGAAATATACTTATATTAATACCAGAGGGTGTAGTTTAATAGATTACGTATTAGGTTCAGATGATATATTCTGTAAAGTTATCAGTTTCGACGTTGGCGTTCCAAACATTTTATCTGACCATTGTCATATAAAACATGGTAAAACATGGTAAAACAAAGATTACATGACAATTTTGTACAGAATTGACATTCACGTTCAATACAGTCAATCAGAGCTATTTTTTACAGAAACGCATGTGATACTTTTAGTCTTAAGCATTATTTAACCTGTATAAATATACCAAAATTTAGACAAGCCTTATCCAGATTGAGACTTTCCTCCCATAATTTAGAAATTGAGGCAGGTAGATGGCATAGACCATTAAGTATACCATTAGATGAAAGAAAATGTAGAGTTTGTAACAAGATAGAAGACGAGTATCATTTTATAATAGAGTGCACAAATTATAATGGTATTAGATTAAATTACATTGATAAATATTATTGGAAAAGGCCCAGCATGCTGACATTTTTAGAGCTAATAAACTGCTAAAATAAAAACAAATTGAAAAAACTTAGTGTATTTGTATACAAAGCATTTGAAATCCGAAAGGATATTATTTTCCAATAACTAATAATTACAAATTTTTTAAATTGTGTGTAAGTAAAGGGAAATACCATGTTTTAACGTGTTTTTGTTTTGTTTTCATTTTTTTTTTTTTTTTAATTTAATTTTTTTTTTTTGTTTTTTTTTGTTTTTTTGACATAGAATATAATTAGGCAATTATTGTATATACACATCTGCATTATCTATGCATTGTCTTAAAGTTTGGTTTTGCTTTGTATTTCATGATAAACAATACGCAATATATACTCAGTTGCATTGTATATGCAAAAACTTTTGGTTATGTTTGATTGTGCTATGATATATAGATTCACTTAAATTAATATCCTAGACGATATATTGTGCAACGCCACATGTATTTTTTTTGTAATCGTCATGATGATTTATGTATTATTTGTTTGTTTAGTGCTTGAAATCTTTATCAGATGATATATATAAATATATATATATAAACTGAAAACAGGATAGTTACATATTGCATTTAAATACATGTCTTTATATGTTTATAGTCATGTGTATGAAAAATATATAAAACAATATTCATAATACGTAAAATAGAAATGTAAAATAAAATAAAATACAAATATTTACAAAGATGCAATGTCCATGGAATGTGAATTTTAATCTCACGTGGGCTTACTCATATTTTGTATTACATAGTGAAAGACTGTGTGTATAAAATAGATGATTTAATGATATGAAAATATTTATACCATCTTCTCCATATGTACATTTGTTTATGTTGTTTCATTTCTTATTACCTGCCATTGTATTGTGTTAACTATTGGTATCCTCACAGGCCTTAAGACCTATTGGAATTTTTAATAAAACATATAAACAATATAAAACAAAAGACGGACACTCACTGACACTTTAGGAATCAATTATTGTACGTTCGATAATTCCAACTTTGATCCAGGAAAACACAAACACTGAATGTCATCCTCGACATATTGATGAAAATAACCCACCTGACTGCCATATAATCAAAGTTTTAGCAGCCATTTTAAACAAAATTACTTAAAACACTACACGAACTGAACTTGCAATCACTAACACCATTTCGAGTCAAGTCAAGTCAAGTCAAATCAATTGTATTTTATTCGGTTTACATATAAACAATAAACAGAAGAATTTAATAAGCTTTTGAACCGATATGTACACATAAATAACACATAAAAAGCAGCTATGGTAAGAAAGCATACATATTTAACAATGTATCCACATACGAACGTTTAGCCTAAGCACATTTAAAACAAGCATACCAAGAATTACCATATATATATTATAATTATAAGTAAATATGGACATTGACCTTAAGATCGTGTATAAGAACCATAAATTCATAGTTCTAAGATAGAAACAAATCAGGTTTAATATTGTGATTTTAAAAATATAAAGTAGTAAAAATATTGTGTTTTAAACTAACAGCACCATTTAAATATACTCTCATAGTTAGCACTGGCAACAAAGGAGATTGGTAAAGAAGTATGTGTGTTATAGTGTTATAGCTTTCTCCAATTAAGGATATTCATCAAAGTATTTAATGATTTCATTGTTGAACTACTGAACTATTATACATACTCGAATTGAAGAATTAACATATATGATTAATTATTGCTAATTCATAAATACAAGATACAAGATACAAGAGATACAAGATACAAGAAGATTTATTTTAAGTCGGTTTTCACAAACAAATTATAACATTAGCTCAATAAGCTATTTTCCGACAAAACATTTGTAAACATAAAAACATATAATATAGCAGCTAAAATAGAAAGAGCATGGTGTTACAATTATATATATATTCTATGATATTTAAAACATACAATTTGGGCTTCTCATAATATTATTAGCATCACAATAGCCCAGGTAAAAATATGATTAGACAGAGATAAACACATTCAAGGACAGGATTTACATTTAAGCATATTTTAGCACATTTAAGCATACACACATTTAAAATAATTATTCTAAGCACACATGCATAATACATAGAAAATGCCAACAAATAGAGCATAAGTACATATACAGTTTTACATCTAGCACATATATATGTATTTTGGGGTTTCTGTTGTAATTTTCGTCTCACTCTGTTTCGCCTCAAATTACAACAGAAACAAATTTCATGGTGATTTACTTGATTAATTAAAACTTTTTTAAAATAGGGGTAGTTGTCACAGGATGACCTTAGTGGTTGGGCTAACTCAGGAAAGAATCAATGACGGTGAATGCATTTACATAAGTTTAATGCAACTTTTAAAATATGTTTAATATATATACAATTATCTAAAAAAACAAGCGAATACACAAATGAACTATGAAAAGAATGTTCTCCTGAACGTTTAAGACGTTCTTAGTATTGTTATAAATACTGAATGTCTAAGACACTAAAGTGTTGTTAAAGCTATAACAATGTTGATCTAGCGCGATAACTGTGATGCGCGAGAGCTCATGAAGATGATGATGCGCGAATTCAATGGATGATTGTCATCAAATGCCTTCTGTAAGGGTTGATGACGCGATGCAATGATAGTTAATCTCCACTGAGATTGTGAATGATATTCCTCCAGTGAGGACTGGTAACGGGCCCACCTTGTGTCCCGGGGGTTGTCGTTAGTAAAACCTGGCTGCGCAGGTACGGGGACCGTCTCCACCGCTTGTAACGTTATTCGTGGAAGCTTAGCTCCACTCCTGGATATCCAAACCTAGATGGCTTACTCCAACCCTGGATGGCTTATATCCTGGATGGCTTTGGCTGTAATTATACATACGTTTTAGATGTCGGTTGACAAACATAACAATCTTGCATAATTACCATTACCCAAACAAATCATTATTCGATCAATATATGTAAGCTGTACTAATGATGAGTAGCAATGTATACATATTCTACAACGCCATGTATACGCTATGTACGTCGCTGTTAATCAATGCCCCTAATACATGTAATATAAACATGATCAAATTACTCATATATTACACTCACTGAGTTATGCATGCACGCATTTATTCTTGTCACTCATCTCATTGTTAACTAATGTTGACAATCGTGTATTACAATCACCGAGTTATACGCCAACGTTAACTAATGCACCTAATATCCACTGTTATCAAATTAATATTGTTTTACAATTAATGATCAATTACAATAATTACATCTAATAAAGTAACTTCAAAATCATATGCTAGTCTAAAGTTATGTTTGAGAAACATCAATGCTAACCGGATGTCGTAACCGCCAAACAAGATGGCGCCGCCCACTGAATACAAATATACGATAAAAGTTTGATAAAACTACTAACCACATGTTGCCTGTGAAATTTGCCGTCCAATCTCTGTTCCAACAAAGTACTATCGATTATCCCGGCGATAGCTAGAAGACAATGGCATTTATAGCAAACATTACGCCCAAATCATTATTTCCCCCGTTCAGTCCGTGACAAACGTGGCTAAATCTACAGTATTGAATCGACACGAGAGGCCCCTTATACAATTTTGCCGTTTAAGGAAAATTTACCTATACGTTTACATGCATTAGCACAAAACTAAACTTATGACACGGCCTCTCTGGCGGCCACTTAAAATGTGCACGCTTTTACGTGTTACATGAATAGATCATGAATATTGTGAAATTGTTTCAACTCGAACAATAGATTTTGGGTGTAACCGATACAAGAGCTATATACGACCAGTACGCTCTACCCGTGACATTTTGTGACAACATCTCCCCACTTAAAGAAAGTGCTACACTTTTAAAATTCAACAAAATGATAATTAATATTTACACGTTAAGAAACTATTAATTCTTCTGAGCAAATGAGCGACAAAACGTACAAGTTGATCGCTCAATCGCTTGAGTATGTTAACTATTACTACTGAGGGATGCAACCTTCAGCCAGTACAACGACCGTCTTCCGGAAAACATCCACTGCAGTTATAACCTAACTATACTATGTGATTACAATTTCACCACTATTCTACAATTGTACACTACCCTGTCGTACATATACTACTATTGTACAATACACTGAAATACACTATTGTATTAAACCGGTCATTATGTGCGGCGACTTAAATAGTCTGCCCCAATATTGTCCTTTCCTCGGATCGCTTTAATTTTCATCCGGTAAGGCTGCAGAGTCAGTGCCCACCTCATTAACCTACTGTTAGCTACCTTTGCTTTATTCATATAAGCTAACGGTTGGTGGTCAGTCTCCAAGACAAATTCCTTACCAAAAACATATCGGTGGAATTTACTGACACCCCACACTACTGCAAGACACTCCCTTTCGATAACAGAGTAGTTACATTCCCGGGGTAATAGTTTCCGACTTACGTAAGCCACGGGGAGACTACACCCATCTTGCTCTTGCAGTAGGACTGCACCCACCCCGATATCGGAGGCATCCGTTCTGAGGATAAACTCCTGGTCAAGTTCAGGTAATTTTAGTATTGGGGTTTTGACCAGACTCCCCTTTAAAGAGACAAAAGCTCGCTCCTGGCTTTCCCTCCAAGTTATCCTATTGGGTTGACCTTTCTTTGTCAAGTCTGACAAAGGTGCAGCTATAGCCGAAAAGTTTGGAATAAACTTCCTGTAAAAACCCGCTAACCCTAAAAATGACCTAACTTGTTTCTTTGTCTCGGGTCTTGGTGCTTCCTGAATTGCCTTAACCTTGTCGGGGTTGGGTTTCAATTTCTGGTCCCTCCCGACAACATGACCCAGACACTCTATATCTGCGTAACCTATGTGACACTTGCTAGGTTTTGCAGTCAGTTTAAACCGGCGTAGCCGTTCCAACAGATTACGTAGAGCCTTAATATGGTCTTCAAATGTTGTTGTAAACACCAGGATGTCATCTACAAAACTGTCTGTGTTGGACAAATCCTTCAGGACTTTCCTCATTAACCTACAGAATGTTGCTGGGGCGTTTACGAGACCAAAGGGCATGACCTTGAACTTAAAAAGTCCTTGCGAAGTTTCGAAGGAGGTCATCTCTTTAGCTCGGTCTGAAAGTGGGACTTGCCAATAACCTTTACTGAGGTCTAACTTGGAGAAATACGAATATCCCGCAAGTTTAGAGAATACCTCCTCAATATTAGGCATTGGCTCTGCATCAAAGATGGTACGTTTATTGAGCTGCCTAAAATCGATGCAGAATCGAATTGACCCATCTTTCTTCTTAATAAGTACGACTGGGGATGAAAATGGGGCGTTTGAAGGTTCGATGACACCCAATTTCAACATGTCTTTCACCTCCTCATCAACAATTGATCGGGAGTGAAATGGAATGGGATACCCCTTAATTCTTATTGGTTCCCCTGATGTGAGTACAATATCATGTTGCACTCCATCTGTCTGCCCCGGGTTTTCGGACAAGACATCACTGAACTCCGAGAGTAAACTACCCATCTCTCGTTTCTGCTCTACACTAAGCATGCCCGATATGTCTACATCGGCTGCTCTCTCCCTACCTACACTAGTGGGAAAATACATGGGACTAGTGTCCTCACTACTGTCTTCCTCACTATCCTCAATAACTGCAACATTAACTACGGTTAACACCCCTTGTTGCACATTATCGGTTCTACTTATATACTCTTTCAGCATATTCGCATGAAAGGTCTTTAACTTTCCGTTTATCTCGATACGGTAATCCATAGTGTTCACTATCCCTCTAACGTAAAACGGACCTTTCCATTGTAATAACAACTTGTTATTGTCGGTCGGGAGTAACAGTAACACCTGGTCATCTATCTTAAACTTCCTAGCTCTAGCTTTCTGGTCATAGTAGCGTTTATACTTGGTACTTGCCTTAACTAACTGACTTTGAGCTATCTTACAAGTCTCCTCTAGTTTCTCCTTCAGATCTAAAACATACTGATATGTAGTCTTAACCTCATCACTATCTACTTCACCTGCCCACATCTCTCTAAGAATCCTCATGGGACCTCTAACTGACCTACCGTACAATAACTCAAACGGAGAGAATCCTAAACTCTCTTGTGGTACCTCTCTAAATGCAAACAATAAAGCATTGAGATACTTGTCCCAATCTTTGGGTCTCTCGGTACACATACGCCGTAACATTTGCTTTAACGTCCCGTTAAATCGTTCGACTAACCCGTTACACATAGGGTGATATGGTGTTGTCATGATTTGACGCAAAGACAATAACCTGCTTACTTCAGCCATAAGTTCTGACGTAAACTGTGACCCACAATCAGTCAGCATTTCCTCTGGTACACCTAGCCTACTGAACATATCAACTAATGCCTCAGCTACTCTCTCAGTTTCAATTGAGGGCAATGCTACTGCCTCCGGATACCTAGTTGCATAGTCTACCATGGTTAAAATGTACCTATTTTTCCTATCCGACACTGGAAAAATTGGTCCAACTATGTCTACGGCTACCCGCTTAAATGGTGTATCTATCAGTGGCATCTGACCTAAATGTACTTTGGTCACTCGACCTTTTGGTACTGTCCTTTGGCATACATCGCAGGACCTACAATACCTAGTTACATCTCCACTAACGCCTGGCCAATAAAATTCTGCCAATACTCTATCTGACGTTTTCTTTACGCCTAAATGACCTCCCATAATCGACTCATGAGCTACCTTAAGCACTGTCGTTCTATACTGGGTAGGTACCACTAATTGGTGAAACTGTCTACTACCACTATCTTCAAATTCTCTGTACAATAACCTATTCTTATGTACAAACTTACAACTACCGGACCCTTTACACTTCTTCACTACACCGTCCTTGGCCTTCACTTTACAAGGACCTAATGACTCGTCTTGAGTTTGTGCTTCTATAAACTCCGCTTTAGATATGTCACCTACGGCTGCAGGAACCTTTAATTTTCTATAAGCCTGAGCTTGCTTCTGAACCTGCGCTCTAGTCTCTACGGCATTACTTATGCTACTTCTAAAATCGGACATTACCGGAAGTGCTGAACCATCTATGTTCCCTATCGTTAAATCATACATCGGGTCATCCATACATAGTGCCTCTGTAGTCCCTTTAAAGAAAGGTGTATCTACATCTATTCTCGCTATTGGCACGTGCTCTACCGACTTATTTAACAACATACACGGTGACTGTTTACCTACCAACTGGTCATCCGTAACTAAACTACGCCTAACTACCACACCTGTACAACCTGTATCCCTCATTACAATTACGTCCGTGCCGTTCACTCTACCATCTGCCGTTGGAAGATTTGCATACGGAAAGAGACATGTTCCGATCTTCGTCATTACACCATCCGCTTTAACACAACAGCTACTACTCTCGGTTTTAATAACCGGACTATTACTACCTCTGCCTCGACCTCTACCGAAATTCCATGGGTTGTTAAAACCTTGGTTCTGATTCCCTACATTGTTGTCCACTCTACTATTGTCACTAAAGTTGTCTACGACAGCGGACACTTTCACCGCTTTCCTACACTCATGTGAAGCATGATTCCCATTACAGTGACGACAACGAATAAAAGGTCTACCTATGTTACCACTATTGCTACCTCCTCTAGCACCCATCGAACTTCCTCCACCTCTATAGTTTCCACTCTGGCCTTTCTGTTTATGATCGTCCCCTTGCCTATCTCTAAAAGTTCTGTCTTTCGACACTACATTATGAGCTCCCCCTCTAGCCTCGGCAAACTGATCTGCTTGTGTTGCCATTTCTCCTACACTAGTTAGTTTTCTTTCTTTAAGAAATAAGAACAGATCTCTACTACAAACATTGAATAGCTGGTCACGCAACAAGAAATCTATGAGGCCCTGATAAGTCTGCGCTACCTTCCCTAACTCTAACCACCTATCTAAGTAATTTCTAGATCTACTAATAAACTGAATAAATGACTCGCCTTTCTCAGGCAGACAAGCTCTAAACCGCTTTCTAAAACCTTCTTCAGTTAACTCAAACCTCTTCAAAAGAGCATCCTTTAACTTGTCATAGTCAAGAGCATCTAAACTAGGTAATCTAGAAAATACATCTAAGGCCTTGCCTCTCAATAACGCACTTAAATGAACTGCCCACTTATCTTTGGTCCATTCCTGTAACTCAGCATAACGCTCGAACCGTAACAAGTAACTGTCCATGTTATCTTTGTCAGCATCAAAGTATGGTAACTTCGACCCTTTTAACTTCCCAGAATAACTATCTTTCCCTACAGTTCCACTGTCCTTACTATGTGTCTTAGCTGCTTCCAACTCTAAAGCTAACTTATGATCAAACTCCTTTTGCTCCCTTTCCATTATCATCTTAGCCTTAGCTAGTCTACCATCTGTTTCGAACCTCTCATGTTCTAACTCTTGCTTCTCCCTTACTATTCTACTTTCTAATTCTAACTTCTCTTTAGCTAACCTATCTTCTAATTCTAACTTCTCTGTGGCTAGTCTACTTTCTTCATCTCGCTTCTCTTTAGCTAATCTACTTTCTAATTCTAGCTTATCTTTAACTAGTCTACCTTCTACTTCTAACCTATCTTTCTCAGCATCTAGCTTCTCTTTATCAGCATCTAACTTCTCTTTAGCTAATCTACTTTCTAATTCTAGCTTCTCTTTAGCTAACCTACTTTCGAATTCTAGCCTATCTTTCTCTAATTCTCTTTCCTTAAGTCTAAATTCCCTTTCCCTAGCCTGTTCGTCTTTAACAAAGGTTCTAAGCTCCTCACCAGCATAACCTAACTCCTTACCCATTTCCGTAAGATCCTTTATGGACGTCATGTCTATGGACATTGTGGACTACTAACTACAATAATTACAATACACACGTCACTAATAATTCTACTCACTTAACTACTAATGGTAAGTCACTGTGTCCTCAGTAAATACCTGGGCATCATCATCGGACAAGTTACATACACATTAGTACTAGCGCTAACTACTAACGATTATGTGTAGATAGTATCTAGCTTCCACAAAACATATGCACTACATAAAATATCTTAATTTGATATTGGACATAAACCTTAAACAATCATCGAAATGTGTATAACATGTACATGTATATTTACTTCTCCCATTAATAAAAGTATACTCGAGTGTCACAACATGAGTAGAACGTCTTGTTCGCCAACCTAATTGGATACTATGTGTATATCAAGGGAGGTAAAACAAACACCCAAATTATTGAGCAAAAGTGCCTCAGACCCACTCGTGTAGACCACTGCGACCTCGCGCCAAGGAAAGAACGGACAAAACAACAGTTTGGACTCACCCTACCCTTGTCGTGTCTTGACCTGTCTTCCAAGCTGTGGCCGTGATCGTCGACAGTCGCCTTGATGGATCAGAGGGTGGTACACAATTCTAAAATAATAAGTAGAGATTTAGTATATCATAATAAAGATCACTTATCGATTCTTTCCCTCCGTAGTCGCCAAATATCCCACTTCTGACACCAGTTGTCACAGGATGACCTTAGTGGTTGGGCTAACTCAGGAAAGAATCAATGACGGTGAATGCATTTACATAAGTTTAATGCAACTTTTAAAATATGTTTAATATATATACAATTATCTAAAAAAACAAGCGAATACACAAATGAACTATGAAAAGAATGTTCTCCTGAACGTTTAAGACGTTCTTAGTATTGTTATAAATACTGAATGTCTAAGACACTAAAGTGTTGTTAAAGCTATAACAATGTTGATCTAGCGCGATAACTGTGATGCGCGAGAGCTCATGAAGATGATGATGCGCGAATTCAATGGATGATTGTCATCAAATGCCTTCTGTAAGGGTTGATGACGCGATGCAATGATAGTTAATCTCCACTGAGATTGTGAATGATATTCCTCCAGTGAGGACTGGTAACGGGCCCACCTTGTGTCCCGGGGGTTGTCGTTAGTAAAACCTGGCTGCGCAGGTACGGGGACCGTCTCCACCGCTTGTAACGTTATTCGTGGAAGCTTAGCTCCACTCCTGGATATCCAAACCTAGATGGCTTACTCCAACCCTGGATGGCTTATATCCTGGATGGCTTTGGCTGTAATTATACATACGTTTTAGATGTCGGTTGACAAACATAACAATCTTGCATAATTACCATTACCCAAACAAATCATTATTCGATCAATATATGTAAGCTGTACTAATGATGAGTAGCAATGTATACATATTCTACAACGCCATGTATACGCTATGTACGTCGCTGTTAATCAATGCCCCTAATACATGTAATATAAACATGATCAAATTACTCATATATTACACTCACTGAGTTATGCATGCACGCATTTATTCTTGTCACTCATCTCATTGTTAACTAATGTTGACAATCGTGTATTACAATCACCGAGTTATACGCCAACGTTAACTAATGCACCTAATATCCACTGTTATCAAATTAATATTGTTTTACAATTAATGATCAATTACAATAATTACATCTAATAAAGTAACTTCAAAATCATATGCTAGTCTAAAGTTATGTTTGAGAAACATCAATGCTAACCGGATGTCGTAACCGCCAAACAAGATGGCGCCGCCCACTGAATACAAATATACGATAAAAGTTTGATAAAACTACTAACCACATGTTGCCTGTGAAATTTGCCGTCCAATCTCTGTTCCAACAAAGTACTATCGATTATCCCGGCGATAGCTAGAAGACAATGGCATTTATAGCAAACATTACGCCCAAATCATTATTTCCCCCGTTCAGTCCGTGACAAACGTGGCTAAATCTACAGTATTGAATCGACACGAGAGGCCCCTTATACAATTTTGCCGTTTAAGGAAAATTTACCTATACGTTTACATGCATTAGCACAAAACTAAACTTATGACACGGCCTCTCTGGCGGCCACTTAAAATGTGCACGCTTTTACGTGTTACATGAATAGATCATGAATATTGTGAAATTGTTTCAACTCGAACAATAGATTTTGGGTGTAACCGATACAAGAGCTATATACGACCAGTACGCTCTACCCGTGACATTTTGTGACAACATCTCCCCACTTAAAGAAAGTGCTACACTTTTAAAATTCAACAAAATGATAATTAATATTTACACGTTAAGAAACTATTAATTCTTCTGAGCAAATGAGCGACAAAACGTACAAGTTGATCGCTCAATCGCTTGAGTATGTTAACTATTACTACTGAGGGATGCAACCTTCAGCCAGTACAACGACCGTCTTCCGGAAAACATCCACTGCAGTTATAACCTAACTATACTATGTGATTACAATTTCACCACTATTCTACAATTGTACACTACCCTGTCGTACATATACTACTATTGTACAATACACTGAAATACACTATTGTATTAAACCGGTCATTATGTGCGGCGACTTAAATAGTCTGCCCCAATATTGTCCTTTCCTCGGATCGCTTTAATTTTCATCCGGTAAGGCTGCAGAGTCAGTGCCCACCTCATTAACCTACTGTTAGCTACCTTTGCTTTATTCATATAAGCTAACGGTTGGTGGTCAGTCTCCAAGACAAATTCCTTACCAAAAACATATCGGTGGAATTTACTGACACCCCACACTACTGCAAGACACTCCCTTTCGATAACAGAGTAGTTACATTCCCGGGGTAATAGTTTCCGACTTACGTAAGCCACGGGGAGACTACACCCATCTTGCTCTTGCAGTAGGACTGCACCCACCCCGATATCGGAGGCATCCGTTCTGAGGATAAACTCCTGGTCAAGTTCAGGTAATTTTAGTATTGGGGTTTTGACCAGACTCCCCTTTAAAGAGACAAAAGCTCGCTCCTGGCTTTCCCTCCAAGTTATCCTATTGGGTTGACCTTTCTTTGTCAAGTCTGACAAAGGTGCAGCTATAGCCGAAAAGTTTGGAATAAAC
>JAWPHD010003829.1:0-140000 GCA_037043455.1 Cyrtodaria siliqua
CGCTGCTTCTACTGGGTCACACCATGTTCGGACTATTCCAATTTTTTTCTGAAGTGGTATCATAAAAAGGCATTGCGTAGCACATACGTACTTCCTATAGGATCTAGCACTAAACGTATTGTTAATGTTCTTTACATATAGTTATATATTCAATAACACAAGAGGGATACGTTACCTGTGTTCCAATACCATGGATATTACATGCGCTTATCTCGATCTTGTCGTTTACTTACCATTTGCAAAGAATTCAAAAATCTTAAGTATATATGTACATTTTTAGAGTTTATACGGTACAGTAGTGATCTGATGCAATACGCAAAAATGTCGGTAAGTAAACACGTGTCCGCTACAATTATCCAATTTAAGAATTAGCTTATATCTATATGTGTAAATCATGTTTAACCTTAATTAAACCTTGCTCTGAATAAGTTTTAATTAATTTCACAACATGTTTTACCCTTAAATATCTCATTTGGATCATTTTTAGCTCAACTGATCAAGAGTACAGCAGAGCTTATGCCGTGGTGCGGCGTATTTGTCGTCCTCTGTCCGTCTGTCTGTCCGTCTGTCCCGTCTGTCTGTACGTAAACTTTTTTTTGTAGCGACTACTCCTCTGAAACTACTGAATGGGATTTTCATGAAACTTTACAGAAATGTTGCCCATGAAGTCTAGTTGATCCTAGCAAAACTTCATGTTGTGTGAAATCCAAGATGCCCGCTAGATCCTAAAACATAGGTTGTTTAAAAAACAAGTTTGTAGCGACTTCTTCATGAAAACTATAAGTGATATTGATATAGGACTTTTTCTAAAATGATCAGCATGACATGATGTTGGTCCTTGTCAAAAATCGTTTTTGATTCGCGTTAGAGTTATATAATGAAAACTTGTAGCGACTACTCTCTGAAACTACTTGACGGATTTCATGAACTTCACAGGAATGTTGCTGTTGATGTCTAATTGATCCTAGCAAAATTTCAGGATGGCCGGAAATTCAAGATGGCCGACACTGCTAAAAATAAATTTTCAAATACAAGTTGTAGCGACTACTTCTTAAAAAACTATAAGTGATATTGATATGGGACTTTTCTAAAATGATCAGCATGACATGATGTTGGTCCCTGTCAAAAATCGTTTTGATTCAACTTCAACATTAAACATGGCTGCCCAGCGGCCATCTTTGTTACATACAGTTATATAGTAAAAACTTGTAGCGACTACACCTTTGAAACTACTTGACAGACTTTCATGAAACTTAAAGGAATGTTGCTCTAAAGTTCTTATTGATCCTAGCAAATTTCAGATCGACCAGAATGTTCAAGATGGCCGCCACAGCTAGAAATAGATTTTTAAAAAGAAGTTTGTAGAGGACTACGTCTTGAAACTATAATTGATATTGAATGGACTTTTTGTAACAATGGATCAGCATGACATGATGGTTATCAGAGTCAAACATTATTTTGTTCGACGTTAAACATGGCTGCCAGTAGGCCATCTTTGTTTACATGGAGTTATATGATGAAATCTGTAGGCTACTACTCCTCTGAAACTACTTGACGGATTTTCATGAAACTTCTCAGGAATGTTGCTCTGATGTTTAATTGATCCTAGCAATAATTTCAGGTCGGCAGGAATTTAAGATGGCTGACATGGCTAAAAATAGATTTTCAAAATTACAAGTTTTGTAGCGCTACTACTTGAAAACTATGAGTGATATTGATATTGGACTTTTTGTAAAATGATCAGCAGACATGATGTTGGTCCTTGTCAAAAATTGTTTTGATTCAACGTTAAACATGGCTGTCAGCGGCCATCTTTGTTTCATAAGTATATATATGAATAAATGTGTACGACTATTCTATTGTGAAACTACTTGACGGATTTTCATGAAACTTCCACAGGAATGTTGCTCATGATGTTTAATTGATCCTAGCAAAATTTCAGGTCGGCAGGAATTCAAGATGGCTGCCATGGCTAAAAATAGATTTTCAAAAAACATTCTGTAGCGACTACTTCCTGAAATCTAAAAATCAATCAGTAGAGCTTCAAGGTCATTGACCTCATTGTTGAAATTGCCACGATGGGATGGGGACACCCTCTATAAATAATGGAATCTTCCGACCCAATCGGATAGTTCACGACATCCGGTAAAAAGTGATTCATGGAGACAATTTTGTCAATGTAAACAAAGATGATATATTACTGAATTCAGAGGTCATTAAAATCGAGAACAATTATGAATGGTTGTAGCACAGTTCACGTTTCACCACGATATACCACGGATAATGGGTGGCCATGACGTTCTATATATATATTATTTATTTTTTTAGCTCTATGTTGGACCAGTCGGACCAGTAACAGAGGAGTATGGCTCTTGATTTAGTTAAAATGCTATTATTTTGCCTCGTAATACGTGTGGTCCTTCATTTTTCATCTGATCTTTACCAAACTTTATCAGATTCTTAGTTATGGCCCTTGATTTAGTTCAAAAGCTGTTTTGCCCGAAACTTTCAAAAAATCCGTAATGGCAGTCACTCGCTTCATTAATGTTATAAGAGCCATGTTAGCCAGTAGAGCATCCATAGGCCCCTTGGGCCTCTTGTTTAATTTTCCTATGCAGAAGATTTTGACAATAATGTGAACTGTAATAGTGAGAACAACAGTATAGAAGCTTTCCTGGGTATCCGATGAAGATAGAGAATTTCAACAAGAGGTTTGATTGTTTTTATATCGAACCGAGGCTCTGTCGAGCTTAGACTCTGCTGAGGTTCCGATTAAAACAGTTATACCGAGGATTGGAATTTCCCCTATCTGAACCAGATCCCATGATTGATTCTTTTTCTTGCATACCATTTATATCTGAGAATTGACGTCGCCAACTGCTAACGTTTAGCATGTTTTTTACACAATGATGTCAACACACGACTTTTATCTTCCCCATGTGTAAGATCAGGTTTCTCATCCCTCATGTAATGCGGATAACCTTATCCAGTATGCAAGAACATGATTAATATATCATAGGTAGGCGAGGACTGAGAACCTTGTATCCATTTTAACTACATGGTCTTGTAATTTACCATATCTGTAACTTTTCAGACAATTTCAGAGCTCTTTATTCATAAAGCCAGTGGAAAAACAATGTTATTTTTAACGGCTATTGGAGGGTCAGCCGATTTTATCACAAAACGAACAATTGAGTCCTACCATAGATGAAATTACGTTCTTGGGCTTATTGGACGAAGGTAGTTCTACATACGGTCATTACTTTTGAAAAAACATGCCTAAATGACCACAGACTTCATGTTTTTCTGTATAGCGATCGCTGTATAACAAACAGCCTTTCTACATTCTTGCTGAAACTGAATGTCACTGAACACAATTGCTGGAACTGAATGTCACTGACCAATTGCAGGAACTGAATGTCACTGAACACCATTGCAGGAACTGAATGTCACTGAACACAATTGCAGAACTGAATGTCACTGAACACAATTTAGAAGCGTTAATGTAAAAATGTCCAGGCCTTGGAATTCACCAACCATTCTTCAAACTATTCTTAGACTTGAGCTCATTGTACTGAAAACTCGTTCACAAATATTTCTATGACACTTCGTAAGAAGTTGCTATTTATTAGTATGCATCATATTTATACATAGCAGCTTGTTATGAACGTTTATTCGGTTAAACTTATAGAAATATTTGTGATTGAAATTTGCATACTTGGACTTAAGTCTAAGAATATTCTCAGAATGGTTGGTGAATTTAAGGCAAGTTTTAGCGTAGATGTATACAATGTCCAAAAGTTTTTGGACGTTATGCTCTTGTTGCAGTTAGAGCGATGTCATCAGCAAGGTTTGAATTCATTAGCTTTTAATATACATATATGCTATATAATTATAATATATTCTGACTGTATGAGGAGATAATTTACGAATGTTAAGTACAGAAAGTTTGACATTGCGGGCCTGACCACCTCATTGTTTAACTTGCATCGACTATTTAACACAAACCCATTGATATGCACTGTGCGAATCAGATTTGATGATAGGTACACCATAATATATCTGAAATATCAAGTTTCACATATTTTTAAAAAAAAATCATTCATGCCAGATTCTATTGAAGTGTTTTTTTATATCATATATAATGGAGGAAAGCTATATTCAAGTAGTTGAAATTTCTATATATCATATTGAAGTTGGTCGTATGCATCTTAGATTCTCCTAGAACCCCTTGTTGTTGAGTCTTGGCAATTGAGCTGGCTTCAGGGAAACAGGGTAATGAAGCTACTGGCCATATTTGCCGAGATCAGACTTAGATTTGCCACCACTTTGAAAATAAGGATAATATACACGCCTGCCATGAAACATGAATCAGTACATTAGTGTATGTCCTCTCGTGGTTTTAACGGCTTCGATTTGGAGATCTACTACATTGGCAGACTAAATATCATCTACTATCAGGATCACCTTGCGTTTCTCTGCATACACTCACGTGTCAAAAAACAACGCGCTCCAGTCTTCTGATAATCAAAACACATCTATTAAATAACCTCAATGTAACACACTGTAATTTAAGATCTTAGCATATACTTATTGAGCCTGCTTAAAGAACAAAATTATATATTATTTGTCGAACATTATAATTATGTGATGAAGTGTAACTCAAGCATTATGTATTAACCTTTAGTGTTTGAACAAGTTTTAATGAGTCTATAACCTATTTTAAGGAACATTGGATTTGAGTTGACACAGTCTACCTACCATGCTGCCATCATTGGTCAGGCATACAGAAATGACATGAAGGCTTTTAAAGAGGTAGTTTTTTTTTAAATTCTCCACACGATGATCGTGAAATCTGAGGCATATAGAGTTACCATTGTCCGTTCCTGTGTCGGTGTATCCATAGACACAATCATTTTCACAAAATTTAACAAGCAGCATTATTATAAAAACATGTAGGTCATATTCAAATTTCAATGCAATGGGTCATTATTAGTTCAGAAGATTCAGTTCTTGACAGATAGAAATAGGGTGAAGAGTGGGTTTTTGCTAAAATAACTTCAGGTAATTTCATCAAACCCCAATTGAACACATGGCAGTGTTAAAATGAAAAGCGGATCATCAGCATTATCTACCAGGAGTTACTGCCCTCGACCGATAGTTAAAGGCGCCTCTTCACTTGATAACAATCCGCCTTTTGTACAGCAAGTTGCTTAGAGGTCATCATTAGTGCAAGAGTTACTGCCCTTACCTGAACATAAAAACGTTCTGCTCAATAACGGAACTAAATAAATAAACTTTAATGTATGAAAGCTTAGTTGTAGGTATTTCAAAATACAGTCCAATCTAGTGAATACGAGATCAATAAAAGTGAAATATGGCCTTAAGTGTAAAAATAACTCTGACCAGTTAAAAACCCTTTTCCATATAATGTCTATTGAGGGATCTTGTGAAACTGGCTTTAAAGAAATAGAGAGTATATTTTATTTTGGAGTAAATAACAGAATTTATTGCATTGAGAAGTGAATAATCTTCATGTTTTCAAAGCCTAAGGCAAAACATATATAGGATCTTAAATGCTATTTTTTTTACAGTTGTTTGTACAAGCCCAAGAAGAGAACATCTCATTCACGGACGCAGCATATTCATCCTTGATAGAGAAAGTAGCTGAAAAAGGTCTCACAGAGTATTTTGATCATGTAAGTATTCATGGATCTATAGGTAAAGACATGATTATGATTTGTTGAAGTCTCGACTTATTAAATTATGTGTGTTTTGTAAAGTTATCTGAGGATCAGATACATAAATTATATTTGTACTATATATTAAGCAATCTTTGTAAATTATGTAAACATTTAAAACAGCCTGGCAAACTCTCTAACTTCTGATATTGTCTTGCTGGCTGCTGTTTTTATCGAGACCGGGGCATATAATGTTTAAAGTGTTTAAACCTTCCATTCTTTTGTCTCTCCATCAGGATTCTGTTCTTCGCCATATCTTCCAAACTAGTGGTCAGATTTCAATTGTCTTTTGCATATCACATCAAGAAAAGTTTGGTTTAAACATATTTTTTTTTTTTTTCAATGGTTTACAACATTTCATATATACATTGTAAAATCATAATAAAGGATTAGAAGGATTCTTCTCCTATTAAGAAAAGTTTGGAAAACAGCCATATCTGATGCCCCATCTTGATCTGCTCTTCCTGACCTATGAACCATTAATTGTTAGCCAGTAGAGCATTTAGATCTGGTTAATGTGTCATTCAAGATGGTCCCCATTTCTAGAAATACAAACCTTAAACAAATTTTCTCAGGAACTGCTGACACAGATTTTGTCTTTTTTGTGTTGCCTGTGTTGCATTATAGACACTGTGGAATCACTTTGTCCATTGTCGATGGCGGAATGGATTGTATTGGTGAAAGCTTGAAAACCACCATTATCTGATAATAGACATAGAGTTATGGCTCTTGAAAAATGCTGTAGTTTGCCTTGTCAACACACTAGCACCTACATTTTATATCCAATCTTTACCAAAGTCATAATAGGATGAATGGTTGGACAAGTTAAACAAAAGATGTTTATCAGAAATAATTGAATGCCAGAGTTATGGCCATTGATTTAATAAAAGAAAGTATATTTTGCCTTGTCAACACTCTAGCACTTTTGTTTCTGATCTTGCCTTTACCAAACTTGGTGATTCTTAGTAATAAATGAAAGCTCAGGCAAGTTCGAAAAAAACACAAATATCTGATAATAAACATCAAGAGTCATGTCCCTTGATTTAACAACAGATGCTGTATTTTTTCTTTGTCAACCTGGCGTCTTCATTTTGCACATCTCTTTACCAAACTTAGTGAGAGTCTTTATATCAATGAAAATTAAAACCATGTCTATGGAAAAATATACTCGAGAGTATAGCCCTTGATTTAACAAAATGTTACTATGTTTTGCATTGCCGACAACACTCTAGCAACAGTATTTTTCATTCAGTTTTTACAAACTGGATTAAAGTCATACTATGATTTTAAATTCTATATAGTTTCCTCTGTTTTCAATTGAAGCTGGTATATTAAGTACAAATTGTACACAGTAATAAACACTTTGGCTCTAAATGGGCTTATATATCATTTATCAAACACTCAGTATAGTTTTAGTATGTTTGATCATGTTCAGTCCATGTTTTTTTTTTATCCATAAGTTACTTGGCACCAGTGTGGTTCCGGGGGCTCCGTTTGGTTCCGGTCTAAAGAATAGGGCCACTGCAGATCCTGTTCGAGGGGTAGGCAGAGGAGTAAAACACCCCCAAATTCATGTTATCATTTTTTGTTCATGCTCATTAAAGGTCTTCATCATGTCCCCTGCATTGTTTCAGGTGCCATCTCGCTCACATCACTAGAGCAGTGGCAGAAAAACAATAAACATGGCTCCAGCGGTAAATGGCGTGTCTACAATAGAATTTGCAGCAACTCTGCAGTTCTGCAGGTGAGAAGGTTCTAGGCCCATTCTCCATATTTTATCTCGATGTAAATGGAGATGAGCCTGGCATGTTCATTCCTGTTAGGCGCCATATAACCTTTCATGTGTTGGTGCGCCTTAAAACTCCAATTTAGTTCATTACTTGGCTTATCAGTTACGATTGTGATACATGTCCTTTGCCTCATTAATTGGTAATTTCAGTTTTAGGAATAAAAAAACAACAACTTGATATAGAAATACTTAGAAAATCCTATTTTCTATACTTGCAGTTATTATCTTTGCTGAAGGAGCAGTCGACATACTATTACAATGAAGCCCAGGATACCTTGAAGGTTCTTATGACACAGGGTAGGTAGGCGTGGCTTGCTCAGTATCTATGTCTAGATTTGTTTATCAAATAATGGCTTCTGGGATAAAGTCAGGACACACTAGTGTATTAAAAATGCAAATGAGGTCTGAATCACTGTTCTCATACAGTAATCATTGTTTACACCATAACATAGTTCCAATTCTTTGCATGATATACCATACGAAATTTTCAGACAGACCATAATATTTATCGTATTTGAAATCTTGCTCCATAAATGCATGTTAAGTTAAATTTGGGTCAGAGTGTCGTATTATTGTTGCGCGAGCCTGATACATCCGCTTTACAAAGCTGATGTCATGTATACAGCCAAAGACGTCATGATTTACAAGTTGGCTCTGTGTAAAAGGTAAATTGACAATATAAAGTTAATCTTTCACATTGTATAGTTGTTATGGGGTAAATAGAACCTTACATTCGTGACATTGTAATTTTGATTTCAGTAAACTCAATGGATAAATCTCACTTGTTTACTAAAGTATAAATAAACAGTCACTCGTGTAATATCCTCTGTTTATTAAATAGAAAAATTGTTACAAAAGTAAGTATGGACAATGAAGTATATTATATACAATAAGAAAACTAGGGATGGGATGCACCAAAATAACATTACGTGGTCCGAGTATTAACTTTCATACCCCATCCAACCCCTTCTTTAAGAAGCGAAAACGGGGTTGGCTGGGGTATGAAAAAAAAACTTAATTTCGGCTTAACAAGTTTGGATATTGTAAAATTAAAACATGTAATAGGTATTTTCAAGCAGGTTATTGCATTTTCTCAGTAATAACTGGTTTTAAACATGTTTTATTGTTGAAATATCTGTTATAAACTCCTGCTATAAGATTTCCCATCGCTTAATGGAATTAAGGCTGGACCATGTAATGATGTATCACAACACAGAAACCCTATATTGTGATACGTATCTAGATGATGTATCACAACACAGAAACCCTATATTGTGATACGTATCTAGATATTCATCACAAGCATTTGTTATTTAATGCCTTTGCCTATTGTTGTACATTGTGCATAACTCCCATTTTGTTATTATTGTTATATTCTATGTAGGTAATTACGAGATTGCATACAGATATTTTGAAGGCCCTGACCGATCCATCAGCTCAGATATTTTACAGAGCGGCCATTTCCATCAACTTGGTGAGTTTTTAGTTTAGTTTAAACATATTTATTTTACATCGATTGAGAAACAAGTTCTTGCAACTTATATTAATCACTCTCGATGGCTTCCTGGGTAGAACCAGTACTAAGCAATGTGGATTAATTATCTTACTCAAGTAAAGGGTAGACTTGTCGCCTGGTGTCAGTATAATGTGACTGGTATTATGTCATGTTTCTACGGCATGGTTGTGGTACTTCAGTGTGGCAGCACTATAAAGTTGAGCATTGAGCTCACTGCTACAAGTAGACATAGTCGTGATATTATGACAAGCTTGTTAAAAGTGACGTTAAACCACTAATATGCATACATACAACTTCATTGTAAAGCCCCCATTAAAGTCACAAACAGTAAGCCTATATTTACTGTGTTTCTAAGCTACTATTTTGGCCAATTGTTTCTCTCCTTTTACATGAACAATTTTGATAATACTTACATAAATTATATACCATTCAAACTGAATTATTTTTTTTGGTTATTAAAAATAAAATTTGTTTTGAAAATTGGTTCAGATATAAATATTTTTTGATAGACTTTGCCCATGTGAACTCCTTGATGTTAGGACAGCAGAAAATTGTCACTTACTTAAGTTAGCTTCAATGTTTTGTGTTAAAACTATCAGAATGTCTTAATTTAGATTTATTCAACACATTTAACACATTAAAACCATTTTTGCATAGACATTTTAAAAGAATATTTTTCACCTGTGTCTTTAAATCAATGAAAGCTTGGACAAGCTTCAAAAACAGACAGATCGGATCAGTAATGCCAGAGTTATGGCCCTTGTTATACTGAAAAATGCCACTTTCTGCCTTGAAACACTCTAGATTTGACATTTACCAACAATTTGGCAAGATTGATGATATTAATGAAAGCTCAACTGCGAAAACTTTATGACTACTGTAAAGTGTCCCAGTGCTGTGTGGCTACTGTAAAGTGTCCCAGTGCTGTGTGGCTACTGTAAAGTGTCCCAGTGCTGTGTGGCTACTGTAAAATGTCCCATGGCTGTGTGGCTACTGTAAAGTGTCCCAGTGCTGTGTGGCTACTGTAAAGTGTCCCATGGCTGTGTGGCTACTGTAAAGTGTCCCATGGCTGTGTGGCTACTGTAAAGTGTCCCAGTGCTGTGTGGCTACTGTAAAGAGTCCCATGGCTGTGTGGCTACTGTAAAGTGTCCCAGTGCTGTGTGGCTACTGTAAAGTGTCCCATGGCAGTGTGGCTACTGTAAAGTGTCCCAGTGCTGTGTGGCTACTGTAAAGAGTCCCATGGCTGTGTGGCTACTGTAAAGTATCCCAGTGCTGTGTGACTACTGTAAAGTATCCCAGTGCTGTGTGGCTACTGTAAAGTGTCCCATGGCAGTGTGGCTACTGTAAAGTGTCCCAGTGCTGTGTGGCTACTGTAAAGTGTCCCATGGCTGACTATGTGGCTACTGTAAAGTGTCCCATGACTGTGTGGCTACTGTAAAGTGTCCCATGGTTGACTGTGTGGCTACTGTAGTGTCCCATGGCTGGCTGTGTGGCTGCTGTAAAGTGTCCCATGGCTGACTGTGGCTACTGTAAAGTGTCCCATGGCTGACTGTGTGGCTACTGTAAAGGGTCCCATGGCTGACTGTGTGGCTACTGTAAAGTGTCCAAGGGCTGACTATGCAGCTACTGTTAAATGTCCCAGGACTGTGTGGCTACTGTAAAATGTCCCATGGCTGACAATGTACCTACTGTAAAATGTCCAAGGACTGTGTGGCTACTGTAAAATGTCCCATGGCTGACAATGTACCTACTGTAAAATGTCCCACGACTGATTGTGGCTACTGTAAAGGGTCACATGGCTATGTGGCTACTGTAAAGTGTTCCATGGCTGCCGATGTGGCTACTGTAAAGTGTCCCATGGCTATGTGGCTACTGTAAAGTGTCTCATGGTTAGTTGGTAATGGTGGTATGTGAAACAACCATGTAAATAAAACACATTAAATGTGACTTAAGTGTATAAGGCCAGAGCATTTTTATTTTCAAAAACACTAACAATTTGGTAAAAGAAATGTGTATTTTGGTCTGCATTTTAAACAACCATGTGATCATGTTTAAAGTCATTGTTAAGTCAGAAGATCATGTTTGTATATGTTTGATGAGGTCAGTTTTATGTTTTACAACATAACTAACAGAATTATTTGAAGTGTCAAACTTTTTTTCTTTATTTCCCCCTTCCTCCTGTAAACATGTTTATGAAAAAACTCTGAGAACCAAAAAACAACAACAACAAAACAAAAACTAAAAAAATCTGGCCTAAGTGTGGCAAAGAAGATAACATTGCTTGTTATATATTTTATTCATATGGTCTTGTGTTAGTTTTTGCCTTAAATGACCTCCTCAAGAAATTCCTGATCAATTTTGACCAAACTTTATCAAACTTCAGCTGGATATTCATTACATCAAATGCTCTTATGTTAATTTTTAGCCAAAGGCAAGGCAAGCTTATGTGATGGATGGTGCTTTGTCTGTCATCGTTATTAGTCCTTTGTCGTCATTTATAAATGTTAACACACTTTTATTTAAAACAATGCTACAGTAAACTCTCGCTTATCCGAAATCTCGCTAATCAGGATCTGCCTCTAATCCGAACGATTTGTGTGCGACCTTTTTTTCCCCTTCTTTATGTATAAACAGGAAACCCCCAGGTATCCGGTCCCCTGCTTTTCCGAATTCCGAACACATTTTCGGGTACCAAACAATCAACTTTCTGTCTAAATTAAGACAATAATCCGTTCATTGTTTGCTAACGACCCAACGCCGTGGTAATTGCTTGATCAACGGAGGTGCAAAAATATCGCCACCGATAATTGCGTGAATGTTTGAAGTATGTGAGAAAGACTGTTTATACGAAAGTGTATATTGTATTAAGTTATGTATCTGGCTGCATTTAATAAAAGATATAACTGAACATGTTGAAACTGTATAGTAAAAGAAAAAACACTCAAGTTAAAACAACCGATGCTCGATAATTTTTTTCAATGAAATGTCTTTTACTGACGAGTAATTCTTACGCTGGACCATCAATGGCTGTTGACAATTAACAAGTTGGTTTTATATCAATGTTCGTGTGCTTTTATCATATTTAATGTAATACAACTATGTTACTATCATACATTAGTATCTCAAACCTAATTCTTTAATGTGTTCATAATAGTAAGCAATGTAACCAAATAAATATGATGAAAACATACTGTTAATGTACGATATGACTGACAGTTTGCATGTAAAACAGTTATCCGGACACCCCGCAAATCCGGACAAAAATGTCAGTCCCATAATCGTCCAGATTAGATGACTGGCGTGGCGCAGTCGGTAGCGCGGCAGATTAGTAACCGGAGGCCCCAGGTTCAATCCTCCGTGGTGCCACTGAGTTTTGTCGGTGTGTTCTTGGGCAAGACACTTTCCCTTAGCCTCGTCCGTCGGATGGGGACGTAAACCGGGCGGTCCTGTGTATCGGTCTATCCTCCGAGCACGTTAAAGAACCATAGGAATCTATTCAATAATAAGAGTAGGGCACGGTTTGCGGATTCCTATGTATCCTTCTCCTCTATCTGGGGCGGCTCTAAATAACCTATACTGTGTTGACAAGCCGTTAAACAACATTCAATTTGTCCAGATTAGCGAGAATCTACTGCACTTTTGTATTTTAATCTTGGTAATGTGATATTGTATATTTTCAGCCAGTCGAGGAGATAGTGAAATACTCACGATTGATGAAAAAGCAAGGGTATAGGCTGTCTGCCCTTGCAGATAGTCTAGCATCAGCATTCCGCCTATTTGAGTATGGTAAAGTAGCAAACAATTATTTTCATTTTGAATTGACTTTTTTGACACATACAATCAGATATATATGTCCTATTGTTTGGGGCGCTTGTTTCAGCCAAAGGTTTTTCTGCAGTAACTCGAGCAATTTAAATAATACGTGCATCAGTTATATATCATTAGAACTGGCATTTTTAGTGGTAAATAAAACTACTTTACTTTTGAAAATCAGTTGAGAAATAAATATTTTACAGCCAAAATGATTTTTTGATGGGGCTTTTCCTATGTAAATTCCTTGTTGGCGGGACAGCAGAAAATTACAAAATGTCGAATAACTTCAGTAAAACTTGATATCTTGTTATAAAACGTTCAGGGTGTCTTAATGTACTAATATCCAACAATTTAACACTATTTTTGAATAAAAAATCTAAAAAAATATATTTTTCGAATTTTTCATGCAGCAGAATTTTGCATTGAAAATTACCCATCAAAATCAACTTTCGCACTTGAAATTTTTATTTCTCAACCGATTTTGAAAAGTAAGGTATTTTTATTTACCACTAAAAATGTCTGTTCCACTGATATATAACTTATATAGGTAGTAGATAAATTTTATCTTAAAAGTCCAAAAAACCTTTGGCTGAAACAAGCGCCCCAAACAATAGTTCTAAATTACCATATATGGCATATTGATGAATGCCATTGAAATTAAAGACAATTGGCTGTGAACGAATGAAACTCTTGAACTGATCAAATAAGTCAGTGTTACACTTTAGTATATACCTTTTAGCTCATTTTTTTAAAAAAAAAAGAAAAAGAAAAAGGAAGAGGTATTTCCATCAAATTTAGCAACACTGTTCTTTGGTTGTGTCTTTTCAGGTAAACAACTTTATACCAGTTTTCAGCATCGCGTTAAATTAAAAAGAGTGCATTTTATTTCTGGAACAAGAGAGGAGAGATAACATGGATGCATTAATAAATTTACTATATGGATTTTTAATCATTTCAGACAGAGGTGCTGCCATACTTCCTTATTTGGAGAAAGAGGTAGGTTATTTTTTTCGTATTATTTTTGGATAAGACTATAAAGTGGGTTGACCTTTCAATATGATCTCTATGTTGAAAAATATGTTAAATCACCAATAATCTAAAATAAAATCAAGATACATCTCTCTATATGACCTCAACGATGTTCGCCTTCAAACAACTTTTATAAATCTTAATCTGCCTGTCAATGTTATCTAAAACTGAGGCCCTACCTCAACCATGACACCGCCTCTAATCTAATCTTAATAAACCTCGGTCAGCCTCAAAGTGTGACCCCTATAAATCCAGGTCTACTCAATATTACCTCTATAAACCAAGGGCCGTCTGTCAACATGACCTGTAAACTGAGGTTTGTCTGTCAGTATCACCTGTAAACCAAGGGCCGCCTGTCGATATGACCTGTAAACTGAGATGTGTCTGTCAATATGACCTGTAAACCAAAGGCTATCTGTCAATATGACATGTAAACGAAGGGCCACCTGTCAGTATGACCTGTAAACTCAGGTTTGTAAGTATGACCTGTAAACCAAAGGCTGTCTGTCAATATGACCTGTAAACCAAGGGTCGCCTGTCAGTATGACCTGTAAACCAAGGGCTGCCCATCAATATGACCTGTAAACCAAGGGTCGCCTGTCAGTATGACCTGTAAACTGAGGATTGTCTGTCAATATGACCTGTAAACCAAAGGCTGCCCGTCAATATGACCTGTAAACCAAGAGTCGTCTGTCAATATGACCTGTAAACCGAGGGCCGCCTTCAATATGACCTGAAAACCAAGGGCCACCTGTCAATATGACCTGTAAACCAAAGGCTGCCCGTCAATATGACCTGTAAACCGAGAGTCGTCTGTCAATATGACCTGTAAACCGAGGGCCGCCTTCAATATGACCTGAAAACCAAGGGCCACCTGTCAATATGACCTGTAAACCAAAGGCTGCCCGTCAATATGACCTGTAAACCGAGAGTCGTCTGTCAATATGACCTGAAAACCAAGGGCCACCTGTCAATATGACCTGTAAACTGAGGGCTGCCTGTCATATTACATGAAACTGAGGGCCACCTGTCAATATGACCTGTAAATTGAGGGCTGTCTTTCAGTATAATCTGTAAATTGAGGGCTGTCTTTCGGTATAACCGGTAAATTGAGGGATATTTGTCAATATGACCTGTAAATAGAGGGCCATCTGTCAACACTTTCCCTTAGTCTCATCCTGGCGGTCCCGTGTATCGGTCTATCCTCCAAGCACGTTAAAAAAACATAATCTATTTGATAATAAGAGTAGGGCACGTAGTAGGATTCGTATGTATCCTTCCCCTCCCTTTGGGGTGGCTCTAAATAACCTATACTGTGTTGATGAGCCGTTAAACAACATTCAACATTCAATACGACCTGTAAATCAGGCGCTGTACGTCAAAATGACCTGTATATCGAGTGTCATCTGTCAATATGACCTCTATAAATCCAGGTCTACTTCTCAATATGATATGTATAAAATGCAATCTGCCTTCCATTAAGATAAACCTCTCAATTGGACCTTTTAACATAGATCTGCCTGAAAATATGACCTCTATGAACCTAGGTCTACCTCAGTTTGACCTCTAAACAGAAGTCTGCCTCACAATATGACCTTTAAACCAAGATCTGTCAATATGACCTGTATAAACCCAGAGCAGCCTGTCAGTACGACCTCCTGCGGCAAACTTGAGCTTCAAAATTGTCTTTAGTTTGCAAACTTGATTGGGGATACCTAATTAAAAGAACAGGTTATTGTGAATATATTTTAGAGGTTTATATACAATAGAAGTGGCACATCAAATACTGATTTTTAAATAGTCTATTAAAAAGAAAGTAAATGTCACAACATTGCCAGAGAAGTCTATTAAAAAGAAAGTAAATGTCGCAACATTGCCAGAGAAGACTATTAAAAAAAAAGTAATGTCACAACATTGCCAGAGAAGTCTATTAAAAAGAAAGTAAATGTCACAACATTGCCAGAGAAGTATATTAAAAAGAAAGTAAATGTCACAACATTGCCAGAATGGGTTCTAAACAGGCTTCTAGACTGCCTCCTGCTTAAAGGCAAAACCATCTAAAAGTTCTCCATCCAGAAATTTCAAAGAAAGTTTGTAACTTTTGGTTCTGGTATGAGGCCAAATCAAAATATTTTTTTTGCATTACTTGCATCAAAGTTTAAAAAAGAAGGATTGCCCATGAAAAGAGTTTTGGGTCCAGGGTCCTTTCACCAAAATACTCTGGAAAGGTCTTGTTGTAAGTAGACCTGAACTGTGCATTATTTTGGTTAAACATTTGAATACAGAATTTATGACTACAGTCTAAATTGTTGCTTATCATTACTCAATTATTTTCTCAGGGTGAAAAGATGAGGCCCCAGTATTTATGGCCATTCATCTGTAATTACAGGGCCACCAACGATCTAGAAGGTATGTTATACACAGTCTTTCTAGCTCACCTGAGTACAGATAGACAAGCTGTTGTAACTGCTGTTCATCCATCTTCCATCAGTGTCTGGTTAAGAATTTTTGCTTAACTTCTTTTCGGACAGAAACTCCTTACCCAGTTATGACCGGATTTTGCATGGAAGTCTCTCCGGTAAAAAAAATACTCATACCCAGCCATCGTCTGGAGCTCTGCATAGCATAGGCAGATAGAAAAAGGAATTTAAATACCATTACTTTCTCTCTAGAGCTCTCTATATTGAATAGGCAGACTGTCACCATTAACGCATCTCTTTTGAACACTTCATAGCCTAGACAGGTAGGAAAAATGACTTGAACACCGTACATCCATCTCTCTATAGCTCTCTATAGCCTAGACAGGTAGAAAAAGAGTTGCACACATGAGCTTGGCAAACTGAGTAAATGAGACTTTATCACCATAATCTATCTTATTCCATTCTGGTTGATCCAAAGTAAATTTTAGTTTTCAAAGTTTGGTTTTAGTGTATTTTCTGCTGTTTATGCATGATTCGTTTAACATTTTGGGTATCTTTTTTTCCCCAACAAACAGGTCTGAAGCGCATCCTTCCATTCTGTTTTGCTGATAGAATGACTGTAGAGGAGTTCCTTAACCCTACACTGATAGAGTTAGGTGTCAGTTTGGAGGACTACTCACAGCTGATCAAGGTATGTTCCAGTGGTGACCTTAATCCTACACTGATAGAGTTAGGTGTAGGTTTGGAGGACTACCCACAGCTGGTCAACGTATGTTCAAGTGGTGACCCTGGGGTAGAGGATTTCCTTAACCAACACTGATGTCGTTTGCATTAATTATTGCTTTTGCCTTCTTGTTTGTCTGTTTGCGTGTTTGTTTCTGTGTTTTGTGGTTGACTGTCCTCCTTGAATGCTATTTTCCCTGTCCGATCTTTTTATATTTCTTTTGGAGGACTACCCACCGCTGATCAAGGTATGTTCCAGTGGTGACCTTAACCCTACACTGGTAGAGTTAGGTGTAGGTTTGGAGGACTACCCACAGTTGATCAAGGTATGTTCTAGTGGTGACCTTAACCCTACACTGATAGAGTTAGGTGTCAGTTTGGAGGACTACCCACAGTTGATCAAGGTATGTTCCAGTGGTGACCTTGACCCTACACTGATAGAGTTAGGTGTCAGTTTGGAGGACTACCCACAGCTGATCAAGGTATGTTCCAGTGGTGACCCTTAACCCTAAACTGATAACTGATAGATTTAGGTGTCCGTTTTTTGGACTAACCACAGCTGATCAAGTTTGTTCCAGTGGTGACCTTAACCCTACACTGATAGAGTTAGGTGTCGGTTTGGAGGACTACCCACAGCTGATCAAGGTATGTTCCAGTGGTGACCTTAACCCTAAACTGATAACATAGATTTATGTGTCCGTTTTTTGGATCTTGCTTCTTTTAAGCAGTGATTTGTGGTAGGGGTGATTTGGAGCCTGGAAGTTGTCCTTCTGTGTGAGTGTGTGAATACTTTATTACCTATACTTGCAGGATCACTGTACGAAATTTACTGTGGAAGAAAGAAACACCTGCGAGTTACACATGATACTTCATACTCAAGGCCCCCAAGCTGCTTTGGATGCAGGTATAAATCACACTTGTCACATACACACTCATCCTCCATACTCAAGGTCCCCAAGCTGCCTTGTATGCAGGTATAAGTCACACTTGTCACATACACACTCATCTTCCATACTCAAGGCCCCAAGCTGCCTTGGATGCAGGTATAAGTTACACTTGTCACATACACACTCATCCTCCATACTCAAGGTCCCCAAGCTGCCTTGGATGCAGGTATAAGTCACACTTGTCACATACACACTCATCCTCCATACTCAAGGTCCCCAAGCTGCCTTGTATGTAGGTATAAGGCACACTTGTTGCATACACACTCATCCTTCATACTCAAGGTCCCCAAGCTGCCTTGGATGCAGGTATAAGTCACACTTGTCACATACACACTCATCCTCCATACTCAAGGTCCCCAAGCTGCCTTGTATGAAGGTATAAGGCACACTTGTTGCATACACACTCATCCTCCATACTCAAGGTCCCCAAGCTGCCTTGTATGTAGGTATAAGGCACACTTGTTGCATACACATTCATCCTCCATACTCAAGGTCCCCAAGCTGCCTTGTATGCAGGTATAACTCACACTTGTCACATACTCACATACTCACTCATCCTCCATACTCAAGGCCCCCAAGCTGCCTTGTATGCAGGTATAAGTCACACTTGTCACATACACACTCATCCTCAATACTCAAGGCCCCCAAGCTGCCTTGGATGTAGGTATAAGTCACACTTGTCACATACACACTCATCCGCCATACCCAAGGTCCCCAAGCTGCCTTGGATGTAGGTATAAGTCACACTTGTCACATACACACTCATCCTCCATACTCAAGGTCCCCAAGCTGCCTTGGATGTAGGTATAAGGCACACTTGTCACATACACACTCATCTGCCATACTCAAGGTCCCCAAGCTGCCTTGGATGTAGGTATAAGGCACACTTGTCACATACACACTCATCCTCAATACTCAAGGTCCCCAAGCTGCCTTGTATGTAGGTATAAGGCACACTTGTTGCATACACACTCATCCTCCATACTCAAGGTCCCCAAGCTGCCTTGTATGTAGGTATAAGGCACACTTGTTGCATACACATTCATCCTCCATACTCAAGGTCCCCAAGCTGCCTTGTATGCAGGTATAACTCACACTTCTCACATACTCACATACTCATCCCCCATACTCAAGGCCCCCAAGCTGCCTTGCATGCAGGTATAAGTCACTTGTCACATACACACTCATCCTCCATACTCAAGGCCCCCCAAGCTGCCTTGTATGCAGGTATAAGTCACACTTGTCACATACACACTCATCCTCAATACTCAAGGCCCCCAAGCTGCCTTGGATGTAGGTATAAGTCACACTTGTCACATACACACTCATCCGCCATACCCAAGGTCCCCAAGCTGCCTTGGATGTAGGTATAAGTCACACTTGTCACATACACACTCATCCTCCATACTCAAGGTCCCCAAGCTGCCTTGGATGTAGGTATAAGGCACACTTGTCACATACACACTCATCCGCCATACTCAAGGTCCCCAAGCTGCCTTGGATGTAGGTATAAGGCACACTTGTCACATACACACTCATCCTCAATACTCAAGGTCCCCAAGCTGCCTTGTATGTAGGTATAAGGCACACTTGTTGCATACACACTCATCCTCCATTCTCAAGGCCCCCAAGCTGCCTTGGATGCAGGTATAACTCACACTTGTCACATACACACTCATCCTCAATACTCAAGGTCCCCAAGCTGCCTTGGATGCAGGTATAAGGTACACTTGTCACATACACACATCCTCCATACTCAAGGCCCCCAAGCTGCCTTGGATGTAGGTATAAGTCACACTTGTCACATACACACTCACCGCCATACTCAAGGTCCCCAAGCTGGCTTGTATGTAGGTATAAGTCACACTTGTCACATACACACTCACCGCCATACTCAAGGTCCCCAAGCTGCCTTGGATGTAGGTATAAGGCATACTTGTTGCATACACACTCATCCTCCATACTCAAGATCCCCAAGCTGCCTTGTATGTAGGTATAAGGCACACATGTCACATACACACTCATCCTCCATACTCAAGGTCCCCAAGCTGCCTTGGATGTAGGTATAAATCACACATGTCACATACACACTCATCCTCCATACTCAAGGTCCCCAAGCTGCCTTGGATGTAGGTATAAATCACACATGTCACATACACACTCATCCTCCATACTCAAGGTCCCCAAGCTGCCTTGTATGTAGGTATAAGTCACACTTGTCACATACACACTCACCGCCATACTCAAGGTCCCCAAGCTGCCTTGGATGTAGGTATAAGGCATACTTGTTGCATACACACTCATCCTCCATACTCAAGGTCCCCAAGCTGCCTTGGATGCAGGTATAAGTCACACATGTCACATACACACACATCCTCGATACTCAAGGTCCCCAAGCTGCCTTGGATGCAGGTATAAGTCACACATGTCACATACACACTCATCCTCCATACTCAAGGCCCCCAAGCTGCCTTGGATGCAGGTATAAGTCACACTTGTCACATACACACTCATCCGCCATACTCAGGGTCCCCCAAGCTGCCTTGGATGTAGGTATAAGGCACACTTGTTGCATACACACTCATCCTCCATACTCAAGGTCCCCAAGCTGCCTTGGATGCAGGTATAAGTCACACATGTCACATACACACTCATCTGCCATACTCAAAGTCCCCAAGCTGCCTTGGATGCAGGTATGTCACACATGTCACATACACTCATCCTCCATACTCAAGGCCCCAAGCTGCCTTGGATGTAGGTATAAGTCACACATGTCACATACACACTCATCCTCCATACTCAAGGTCCCCAAGCTGCCTTGGATGCAGGTATAAATCACACTTGTCACATACACACTCATCCGCGATACTCAAGGCCCCCAAGCTGCCTTGGATGCAGGTATAAATCACACATCACATACACACTCATCCTCCATACTCAAGGTCCCCAAGCTGCCTTGTATGCAGGTATAAGTCACACTTGTCACATACACACTCATCCGCCATACTCAAGGTCCCCAAGCTGCCTTGGATGCAGGTATAAGTCACACATGTCACATACACACTCATCCTCCATACTCAAGGTCCCCAAGCTGCCTTGGATGCAGGTATAAGTCACACATGTCACATACACACTCATCCTCCATACTCAAGGTCCACAAGCTGCCTTGGATTCAGGTATAAGTCACACTTAATAATACTATATCTCATCAAGCAATACAAGACACAGACTAATATTAATGATATTACTGAAAAATACTAACTTTAAGAAGCTGGGCACAAAACAATCAAAACTGTACGAAGCATATCTAGTGCGAACCTCAAGTCAAACATTTGAAAGACAATTATCCTGAAATGACCGATTCACGCAGACAAAAATATAAACTTACAATACATAAATGACTAGAATAATCATGAAATGTACCGAACTTACACTGTGCGGGACTAGAAGACAAGATTTTGATATAAATTTGAAGCAAGGGAGCGCTGGGCAATGCCGAACGAGTAAGTACAATGAGCTTAATAATCGACCAAAAAGAAATTAAACAAAGCAAAAGATTAAAACAAACGTAAAGGTAGAACTCTGCATGAAAATTATCAACAGATGTTTACATGTTACAAACATTTGAATTAGACAAAATAATCGTTACAGAACAAAAGCTAAGACAAGTTTGAAAACAAAAAGACAGCCATACTGTCTCACACCCATCTCTGTCACCTCATACCACCCTATATAGTAATTGCACCGTTCCTTTGTTCGCTTTTCCGAAACAATCATGTCGCAGCCGTAACTTTGAAACTTTTAAGGGAATTTCATGAAACATTACTCAAATGTTAAATCAAAATGGGAAGGTAGTGTATTTCTCAAGAATTCTGTCTCTTCCACAAAGGTCAAAGTCACACTTGGAGGTCAAATGAGTAAATTTTTTGTTTCAGCAATAAAACTAAGTTCTGAACGGAATTTCATGTAACTTCACATAGATGTTAATCACAATGAGGTGTGTTGTACGTAAGAATCGGGTCCAAACCTCAAAGTTCAAGGTCACATTTGAAGGTCAAAGCTCAAATGAGTCAAATTTGTATCACAGTCATAACTTTTAAAGTGCGCAAATGTTAATCATAATGAGAAGAATGTTGCGTGCAAGGATCAGATCTGTACCTATAAGGTCAAGGTCACACTTGGAGGTCAAATGACAAATGAGTCAAATTTGTTTCTCGGCCATAACCTTGAAAGTACTGAAGGAAATTTATGAATCTTCATACAAGTGTTAATCCCAGTGAGAAGGTATGTCACACACAGGAATCAGGTCCTTACCTTAAAGGTCAAGATCCAATTGGAGGTCAAATGTTAGATGAGTTAAATCTGTGTGTCAGCCATAGCTTTTTAAAGTAATGAAAGGATTTTAAAACAATTACATACAAAGGTTAATCACAATGAGAAGGTGAGTAGCGTGCAAGAATCAGGTCACCTCAAAGATCAAACTTGGAGGTCAAAGGTCAAATGAGTCAAATTTGTATCCCAGTCATAACTTTTAAAGTGCGCAAATGTTAATCACAATGAGAAGGTGTGTAGCGTGCAAGAACCAGGTCTGTACCTCAAAGTTCAAACTTGGAGGTCAAAGGTCAAATTAGTAGTCTCAGCAATAACTTTCCTGAAGGGAATTTCTTAAAACTTCACATAAATGCTAATCACTAGGAGAAAGCTTGTCATGTGCAAGAATAAAGTCCCTACCTCGAAATAAAGTTCTTACCTCAACGATAGTTTACACTTGGAGGTTATGAGGTCAAATGATTAAAACATCATCTTTCAGCCGTAACTTCAAGTACTAATTGAACTTTGATGGAACTTTACACAAACGTTAAGTACAATGAGACGGTATGTCGCTCGAAAGAATCAGGTTTGTACCAAGGTGACATTAAGAAGCCAAGGATTAAAAGTATCAGAATTGTGTCTTTGCCATAAGTCTAAAATTACATAGGGCATTTTATCAAAACTACACAGAAATGTTAAGCAGGATCAGACTTGTGTTATGTGTATAATTCACTCTACCTTCTGTTTGCCATGGAGTTTTACTGGAGCCCTAAACAGGAATAACTACGAGAAAACATTTTTGGGCCATTTGTCACTAACTAGTGACATTTCTCGTTATCAAGATGTATGATGGGCATGTATTGTGTCAGCTTTACTACTCTTGTTTACGTTAAAGTTAGACAAAATTGACGCAAATTGATTATCACCTTCAATGATTAGACACCACTTCTAGTTATAAACATTGCATTACAGTGGACAGGTTTGACACATTGTCTTCCCTTGGACAGTATGATGACAGCATAATGCTGTTTCTGAGAGTCCTGAACAAATACATGATGAACTGGAGAACAGTTCTACTGGTGAGTTCACCTTTATGCCTCATCATACTCTGCTATGTCGGAATATCTAAACTTGACAATTAAGCAGTCGTTTAATCTTGGAAGCGCAGATTTGCTGTCTGTTACGTTCTTCTTTTGTGTTCTGCTGGTAGTGGTTTATTAGCTCTACTGGCCGAAGGCCAGCAGAGCTTATGGGATGCCGAGTTGTCTGTCGTCCGTCCATCGTTCGTCCGTCGGTCCGTCCGTCATCCGTCCGTCCGTCCGTCCGTCCGTCGTCCGTTGTTAACTTTTGTCTCGTTAAGACGATAGGGCCTTCATTTTTCATCCGATCTTTACCAAACTTTGACAGGTTGTTAATATCAATGAAAGCTCAGATAAGTTCGAAAACCAGCCAGATCAGACAATTAACAGCAGAGTTATGGCCCTTGATTTAGTTAAAAATGCTATATTGTTAAATTTTGCCTCGTTAAGACGATAGGGGCTTCATTTTTCATCCTGTCTTTATCAAACTTTACCACATTGTTAATATCAATGAAAGCTCGGACAAGTTCGAAAACCAGCCAGATCGGACCAGTAACAGCGGAGTTATGGTCCTTGATTTAGTTAAAAATGCTATATTGCTATATTTTGCCTCGTTAAGACGATAGGGCCTTCGTTTTTTATCCTATCTTTACCAAACTTAACCACATTGTTAATATCAATGAAAGTTCGAATAAGTTTGAAAAACAGCCATATCGGACCAGTAACAGCGAAGTTATGGCCCTTGATTTAGTTAAAAATGCTATATTTTGCCTCGTTAAGACGATAGGGGCTTCATTGTTCATCCGATCTTTACCAAACTTGATCAGTTGTTAATATCAATGAAAGCTTGGCCAAGTTCGAAAACCAGCCATATCGGACTAGTAACAGCGGAGTTATGGCCCTTGATTTAGTTAAAAATATATATTTTACCTCGCTAAGACTATAGGGGCTTCATTGTTCAATCGATCTTTACCAAACTTTATCAGATTGTTACTATCAATGAAAACTTGGACAAGTTCAAAAACCAGCCATATCGGACCAGTAACATCGGAGTTATGGCTCTTAAATTACTTCAAAATGATATATTTTGCCTCGTTAAGATGATAGGGCCTTCATTTTTCATCCGATCTTTACCAAACTTCATCAGATTGTTAATGTCAATGAAAGCTTGATCAAGTTCGAAAACCAACCAGATCGGACCAGTAACAGCGGAGTTATGACCCTTGATTTTGTTAAAAATGCTATAATTTGCCTCGTCATACGATAGGGCCTTCATTTTGCATCTGATCTTTACCAAATCTTTGCCAAACTTTACCAGATTTTATGACTGTCTTTTTCATATTATTATTAATTTTATTAGCTCTACTGGCCAAGGGCCAGCAGAGCTTATAGGATGGTGTGTTGTCCGTCTTCCGTCCGTCCGTTAACTTTTCTTCAAACGACTTCTCCTCAGAAACCGCTTGGCTAATTTTGACCAAACTTCACATGGATGATTCTTAGATGAATGCTTTTTAGATTTGTTAAAATTAGGTCAGCGCTACATCCAAGATGGCTGCCATTACCATATATGGTCGAAACCTTGATAAATCTTCTTCTCCAGAACCGCTGGACAGATTTCAACAGTTTTTCTTTTAAAATGATCGCCAACGCCTAGACTTTCAAGTTTGTTCAAATAAAGTCCCCGGGGTCAAAAATGGGCGTGCCCCGGGGGTCCAAAGTTTGTATATTGAGATTTTGCATGTTTTTCATATAGACATATAGGAAAACACTTTAAAAAATCTTCTTCTCTGAAACCACAAGGCACAGAGCTATCATGTATTACATGTAGCATCAGCTTATGGTCCTCTACTAAGTTTGTTCAAATGGTGACCCTGGGGTCAAATTTGTCCCCGCCCCGGGGGTCACAGTTTTACATAGACATGTATAGGGAACAACTTAAAAAATCTTCTTCTCTGAAACTGCAAGAGCCAGAGGTTTAATATTTTGCATTTGCTATAAGCTTGTGGTCCTCTACCAAGTTTGTTCAAATGGTGACCCAGGGGTCATAGTTGACCCCACCCCGGGGGTCACAGTTTTACATAGGCTTGTATAGGGAAAAACTGAAAAAAATCTTCTTCTCTGGAACCACATGGCACAGAGCTCTCATGTATTACATGTAGCATCAGCTTATGGTCCTCTACTAAGTTTGTTCAAATGGTGACCCTGGGGTCAAATTTGTCCCCGCCCCGAGGGTCACAGTTTTACATAGACTTGTATAGGATTTTTTTTTTTAAAATCTTCTTCTCGGAAACTACAAGAGCCAGAGGTTTGATATTTTACATTTATTATAAGCTTATGGTCCTTTACCAAGTTTGTTCAAATGGTGACCCTGGGGTCACATTTGGCCCCGCCCCAAGGGTCACCTGTTTTACATAGACATGTATAGGGAAAAACTTAAAAAATCTTCTTCTCTGAAACTGAAAGAGCCAGAGGTTTAATATTTTGCTGTTGCTATAAGCTTATGGTCCTTTACCAATTTTGTTCAAATGGTGACCCTGGGGTCACATCTGGCCCCGCCCCAGGGGTCACAGTTTTACATAAATGCTTTTATAGGGAATCTGAAAAAAATCTTCTTCTCTGGAACTGCAAGAGCCAGAGGTTTAATATTTTGCATTTGCTATAAGCTTATGGTCTTCTACCAAGTTTGTTCAAATGGTGACCCATTGGTTACATTTGGCCCCACATTTGGGGTCACAGTTTTACTTTGGCTTGATTAGGCAAAAATTGAAAAAAAGCTTCTTCTCTTGAACCACATGGCACAGAGCTCTCATGTATTACATGTAGCATCAGCTTATGCTTCTCGTTTGTTCAAATGGTGACCCTGGTGTCAAATTTGGACGCGCCCCGGGGGTAACATTTTTTTAATTTGATTTTTTTTTCAATTTTTTTTCAATTTTTTAATGTTTTTAATTGTTTCAATATTTTTAATTTTTTTTTAATTTTTTTTTTTTTAATTATTTTTTTTTTTCAATTTTTTTTTAAATTGATTTTTATTTTATTTTTATTTTTGATTGATTTGAATTATTTTTTTCATTAATTTTTTTTTCATTATCTTTTTAATTACTTGACACACGCTCATCCTAAATGTCTTGTTGAATTTCGACGAAACTAGGCAGAAAGCATCGGTAAGATGTCTAGTTGTGCATATAACGCTTTTGTTCCAGTTCGCTGATTTTTGACGGAGTTATGATCCTTTGACATTTTTATTTTAAATTTCTTGTCGGTGCTACTCCTCTTTAACGGCTTGTTTGATTTCTACGAAATTTGGTAGGAAGCCTCAGTATGGTGTCTAGTTGTGCAAAGCGCGGTATATCAATGAAATCTTGGACAATTTCGAAAATCAGCTAGATCTTGTTAGTAATAACAGAGTTATGGCCCTTGATTTGTTGAAAAATACTATATTGTATTTTCCTTTGTTAAATCTATAGGAGAAGACAGCTATATCTAGCTATATCTATCTAAATCTATAAGAGCTGTTTTAGCCAGTAGAGCGTCCACAGGCCCTCTATGGCCTCTTGTTTTAAATAATAGTTTGTTTTTTTTAATTTATTTTTTTATTTAATTTTTTTTTTTTAATAATTTTTTTTTAATAATTTTTTTTTTTTTTTATTTTTTTTTAATTATTATTATTTTTTTTATTTTTATTTTCATATTTTGAAATTATTCCTTTTTTTTTTAATTTTTTTTTTTTTTTTTTTTTTTAGCTCTATGTTGGACCAGTCGGACCAGTAAAAGAGGAGTTATGGCTCTTGATTTAGTTAAAAATGCTATATTTTGCCTCGTTAATATGGTATGGCCTTCATTTTTCATCTGATCTTTACCAAACTTTACCAGATTCTTTAGTTATGCCCCTTGATTTAGTTAAAAAGCTGTTTTTTGCCCGAAACTTTCAAAAAAACGTAAATGGCAGTCACTCGCTTCATTGATGTTATAAGAGCCATGTTAGCCAGTAGAGCGTCCACAGGCCCTCTTGGGCCTCTTGTTATTAGGTCCATACCGGTGAAACCAGTGGTGGGGCTATAGGACTGTGCTTTGTCCGTCCGTCTGTCAGAGTTAACAAATTGGGTTTATGGGGCTACAAGAACAATAGATGAGAAAATATACTTTCAACTATATGACATTAGAGTAATGTTTTTTGCTTATTTTAAAGAAAACCATTTGCGGTACTCCATCCATATTTGTTGTAGATATGTCTAGTATCAAAATACAGGTCAAGTTAGATAACGGTCTTATTCTAGAAAATATTGGTGGATTTATGGGCTTTTTATCCTTAAAAACTTGATTTCATATACCGGTATAAGGTATAAAAGAAAATCAATTCAATTACAATCCATTCCTCCTCTTCACATTATCTTAAATATATGTAATAGTCGGGCTGCACTGGTTTCTGACAGTTCTTGTTTAATTTTCTCCTTCACTTTTACAGCTCATGATGGCAGTAAGCAGGAAGACCAATGAAAATCTCCTGTCACTGGTTTATGGCATCGCCAAGCATATGACAGCCTCTGGACAACCTCTGGATGAGTTGAAAGATTGCCTGTTGGAACTTGTAAGTTTTGAGAGAATTTTTATGTTTACATCCATTTGCATCTGGTTACGTTTTAATTCACCATTTGTTATGAAGCTTTGTAAAGTGTAAGCCTCGTCGGACCTATCTGGCATTTGCCCGGATTTATACCCCCGCTTTCACAAAGTGATGTGAAGTGACAGCCTGTTGCGTCGTGTCCCTTAATACATTTTCATTACTTGAAATCCCTCAAACACTTTTGAATGGGTTGTTCCCAAACTTCATATAAACATAACAACTGATGTTCCTCTACATCACCCATTGTTGATTGCCTAATTTATTACAAAATTATTTCCCCTTTATTTGACTTAAAATTTAAGCGTGGGTATTCATCACCTTCAGTGATAGTTCTAGTTGTTAGCGAGACAGATTTAAAATGTCCTGAAAGATAGTTGTAGCAAAATTGGGTTTCAAAAATCCGTTATTGCTTTTTAGCCCAACTGGCCAAAGGCCTGCAGGGTTTATCGGATGTCACTGCTTTTTAGGTCTACTGCAGGGCTTATTTGATGTTGCATTATCTGTTCGTATGGGCGTTAATCTTAGCAGCACTTTTTTTTTAAAACAGTCTATTAAATCATTTTAGAATTAATTTATATTGAGAATTTTGTGATTCTTGGTTTCACAAAACTCATTACTCAATGAGAGATACAGTCTTAATTTGTTTTTATCACAGCTATTTAAAGACTCGCTCAGAACGGACTGAGTTGCATCATAATAGCATGATGTGATGTCATAATAGCATGATGTGATGTCATAATAGCATGACATGAAGAGATAATACCAGAAAATGATGTCATGATAGAAACAACCGAACGAAAACATGAATGAAGCATTCTGATTGGTTCAATGATAAAAAACTAATAATGGGACTGGAATTAAACTTTACAAAATGACAGAGGGCAATGAGAGGAAATGCAGAGCACAAGAACCACAACTAGATCTTCATTCATATAAGAGTTATTGCTCTTTGTAATTGTATACATATAATTCTAGAATGAAACTTTACACAATGATAGAGATAATTGAGGGAATGTGCAAATCATTAACAACTTTAGGAAACTTACGTACATCATACAGCCAGTTAGAGCGATATTTTAGACCTCTTGTTTAATATATCAATCAATTGGGGACCCATGGCTGGCTATCCAAAACCTTGTCAGTGTCTTGTCAGTACAGCACTTCAAGGTCATTGACCACTTGTTTTATCTGACCTAACTTTGGCTAACAAATGTTCAAAAACATTTCTCTAGTAGATCTAGAGAACAGTTTCCATCTGGTAACTTTTATGTTTTATTTGCAGGGATACAAGTCGACAGAGTATCACTTAAGGAATATTGGTTTACTAGACCTATTAACAGAAGAGGTAATATTGTATTAAGACATTAGATGTAATTATTGTTCAGGGTGTTTGTTTCAACCAAATATTATTTTTTTTACTTTTAAGATAAAATTAAACTAGTACCTATTAAACTTAAAAGATTATTAGTGGAACAGACATTATTAGGGTAAAAAAAACCACCTTACCCGGTACTTTTCAAAATCTGTTAAGTAATAAAAATGGGCGAAAGTTGTTTTTGTGATCGGGCATTTTCAATGCAAAATTCTGTTACATCAAAAATTAATTTTTTTTTTTTAGAATTTTTATCCAAAATGGTTAATGTGTTGAATAAATGTAAATTAAGACATTCTGAAAGCTTTATAGCAAAATATAAAGGCTATCTGAGTCTATACCCAGAAAGCCATTTAGTCACTCAGTGACTTGGCAGAGAAATGAGAATTAACAGTAAGGGGCATGACAAAACGAGATTGAAGACATACATCAGACGTTACCTTCCTTTTTGGGGTTTAGGTAAACATCTTCATATCTAGATCACAGATCAAAGCTTGGACAGTTTTAAAAACTAGCCATGTTAGACTACACACAGCAGATTTGTGGCCCTTGAATTATTTAAAAATGTATACCTTTGCTTTGTTAATACTACTTGGTGACTGCACATAATTGACATGTGGAGAACCTTGCAAACATGAACATGTCTTTGTTGTATTTTCAGGAATTTGAAAGACTTGTAGTAAAAGGACGCTTTCACACATTTGTAAGTAGCTTAGAGAAATGGAGAGCACACTAGCTATTTTGAAAGTTTTTTCCACAGCAGAAGAGTCTACTCTGTATGATCCAATATAATTTTATTTATAGTTGCATTTTGTACTTTGTGAAGCTGGATGGCTCTGCCCGGCTCGCACACTATAATGACAGGGAGAATAAATGGGCCACCAAAAGGGGTAGGAAAAAAAATAAAATCTGAATGATGATGCTTTTGTTATGCTTCTGAAAGGAGAGGGCATAAAGTAATCTCACCCGCTGTCCATTTGTCCATCTGTACGAAACAATCTCTCAACTATTACCTTATAGAATTAAAATTAAAACTCATTAAAAGTAAGTTTGAAGGCTCTAAATGAGTTTAAGAGCAAAACAACCAAGGCCTTTTCTTTCACAAAATGACAGTTTTGTTAATTTTCAGCAGTTTTCAGTCAGGTTTTGGTCATGGAAGTGTTGAGCTCACCCTCAAGCACAGCTGATGTTTTGTTATAACAAGTAACTGATAGGGACACATCATCAGCAAAAAACTTGTGTGCTCGGGGGATGCGCTCTATATTTTTAGGATCAAAAACTTGCACAGAAAGGGCCAAAATCTACAAAATATGACAAAATTACCAAATATTGCACATTTTGAGACCCAGTAAAATCTTCTAGATAAATAAAACAAATAATAATATCTTTTGAAGATAGAATATGATCAGTTTACTTTAACATGCACAACAAATTATAGTTAAATATTTATTTTTGCATATTTTGGGGGCCAAAATACCCTCTAATCGTACCTTGTCCTTTCACACAATATTTTTGCATATTTTGGGGGCCAAAGTGCCCTCTAATCGTACCTTGTCCTTTCACACAAAAGTTAATTACGATAAGAAGGCGGGTTTCATTCAAGAATCAGGTTCATACCTCAAAGGTCAAGGTTCAAGGTCACACTTGCAGGTTAAGTGAGAAAGTGTCGATTCTTAGGGATGGCGGGAGGTATACAGTACTGGTTCTACCCAGGAAAAATGGGGTAGGCTGCCTCAACCACAAAAATCAACCGTCATATATTGCCTAACATGTGCTAAAAATGATATAAAACACCATTCAAACAAAGGCAGGTCGAAGATCAAAGGACTCAAATTCCTGTTTCAGCTATTACTTCGAAATCACTTGAGGGAATTGCATGACTCTTCAAATATGTCACGTGCTAGAATCAGGTCAGTAAAATTCAGTCACATTTGGAAGTCAAATCTCAAATGAGTCAAATTTGTGTTTCAGTCATAACTTTGTAAGTACCCAGGAGAATTTTATGAAACTTCACGCAAAAATTAATCACAGTGAGATGGTTTGTAGCATGCAAGAATCGGGTGCTTATCTCAGAGGTCAAGGTTACATTTCGAGGTCAATAATCAACTGAATAAAAATGTGTCTCGGCCACAACTTAAAAAGTATTTAAGGGAATTTCATGAAAATTCGCACATTAATCACATTGAGAAAGAGTGTCCCTTACATCGAATCAAGTCTGTACTTCAAAGGTCAAGATCACACTTGGAGGTCAAAGGTCAAATGAGTCAATATCATGTTTAAGCCATAACTGAAAGTATTAAAAGAAAATTCATGAAAATTGACACAAATTCGAATGAGAATCTGTGTTAAATGCTATAATCAGGGTTGTACCTCAAAGGTCAAGGTCACACTTGAAGGTCAACATTATCCCTTTTTAGCTCTACTGATCAGAGATCAGCAGAGCTTATGCCGTGGTGCGGCGTCCGTCGTCCGTCTGTCCGTCTGTCCGTAAACTTTTATTTGTAGCGACTTCACAGCTGAAACTACTGGATGGATATTCATGAAACTTTACAGAAATGTTGCCCATAAAGTCTAGTTGATCCTAGCAAAAATTCATGTTGATGTGAAATCCAAGATAGCCGCCAAAGCTAAAAATAGAGTTTTAAAATACAAGTTTGTAGCGACTTCTTCTTGAAAACTATAAGTGATATTGATATGGGACTTTTTCTAAAATGATCAGCATGACATGATGTTGATCCTAGTCAAAAATCGTTTTGATTCAACGTTAAACATGGCTGCCAGCGGCCATCTTTGTTTACATAGAGTTATATAGTAAAAACTTGTAGCGACTACTTCTCTGAAACTACTTGGCGGATTGTCATGAAACTTTACAGGAATGTTGCTCTTGATGTCTAATTGATCCTAAAAAAATTTCAGGTCGGCCGGAAATTCAAGATGGCTGTCACAGCTAAAAATAGATTTTTAAAAAATAAGTTTGTAGCGACTACTTCTTGAAAACTATAAGTGATATTGATATGGGACTTTTTCTAAAATGATCAGCATTACATGATGTTGATCCTAGTCAAAAATCGTTTTGATTCAACGTTAAACATGGCTGCCAGTGGCCATCTTTGGTTACATAGAGTTATATAGTAAAAACTTGTAGCGACTACTCCTCTGAAACTACTTGACGGATGTTCATGAAACTTCACAGGAATGTTGCTCTTGATGTCTAGTTGATCCTAGAAAAATTTCAGGTCGGCCGGAAATTCAAGATGGCCGCCACAGCTAAAAATAGATTTAAAATAAATAAGTTTGTAGCGACTACTTCTTCAAAACAATAAGAGATATTGATATGGGACTTTTTCTAAAATGATCAGTATGACATGATGTTGGTCCTTGTCGAAAATCGTTTTGATTTGACCTTAAACATGGCTGCTTTGTTTACATAGAGTTATATAATGAAAACTTGTAGCGACTACTTCTTTGAAACTTCCTGACGGATTTTCATGAAACTTCACAGGAATGTTGCTCTTAATGTCTTATTGATCTTAGCAAAATTTCAGGTCGGCCGGAAATTCAAGATGGCCGCCACGGTTAAAAATAGATTTTCAAAAAACAAGTCTGTAGCGACTACTTCCTGAAATCAAAATCAATCAGTAGAGCTTCAAGGTCATTGACCTCTTGTTCATTTTGGATTTTTGCGGTAAAAGCAAGCAATCTGGCATTCACACCTCTACTGGTGCTTCTGACATCAGTTTTGATTTCATTTCTTTGGAACATAAATACATTTGATGAGTTTTCTTATCCTTTCTATGGTATATTATGGGAACATTTACCTTTTACATCTACATTTGTCCATTGATAGGATGAAATACAAGGCATGACGACAGAAGACATTTTGAAGATCAAAATTCGTAACTCGTTCGTAACTGTACTTTTGCTGAAACGCCTCTGGTATGAAAAGGTAAAATAAATTTGTTCAGAACCAATTTAGAATCAGTCATTATATATATATGACTTTTCATTAACAATATTGTTGGCATTTACATGGAACCAAAATAGTCAATTTGTCATTTTTAGCTCTACTGCTTGAAGGAATGGCGACTTGTCTGCCATCCATCGTTCATCCATCCATTAACAGTGCCTTGTTAAGATAATAGGACCTTTATTTTTATGCCCCCAAAGAGAGTTATATAGTAATTGCACCGTCCGTCCATTTCTTTATTTGTTCATTCGGCTGTCCGAAACTATCGTTTTTCAGTTTGAACTGGAAGTACTGAATGGTGTGTCACACGCAAGTATCTGGTCCATACCTTTTTTACTTACCTTAACATTTCTTTTTGAAGAACAACTTTTTGCTCGGTGACATCACCGATTGATTGTTGTCTGCGTCATTGCATGTGTCCACTGGTTAAAGTTGCGTATGCGAGCTTGTATCTCGGAAACTACTTCACGTAATGGATTGATTATAAGCATCATTTGACAATGTCATAGATCCAAGTTGTTTAACTCATGCTTTTATTTTAACAAGATTATGGCCCCTTTTATACTTAGAAATATTGGGTTATAGTTTTGTATGTAACCTTGTATCTCAGAAACTACATTACATAATGGATTGAAACTTCTCAGTTGTATTTGGCATCATAAGACAACATCATGGAGCCAGGTTATATAACTCATGTTTTTTATTTTTTTTAAAAATGCCTCTTTTGTACTTATTCAGTTATAATTTTTGAGGTATCTTGGAAACTACTTACGATTATGGGAAACTCCACTCACATATTTTTGGCACCATAAGACAACATTGAGCCAAGTTCTGCAACTGTTTTTACTCATGCTTTTAGTTTAAGAAAATCATCAACACCTACTATTGTCAAGGGCCAGCACAGCTTACGGGATGGCGAGTTGTCCGTCGTCTATCCGTTAAGTTTTACCTCGTTAGGCGATAGGGCCTTCATTTCTCATCCGATCTTTATCAAACTTGAAAGGATTTTTAATATCAATGAAAGCTCGGACAAGTTCGAAAACCATTTTACCATTTATTTTTTTTATCTCTACTGGCCAAGTTCGAAAACCAGCCAGATTGGACCAGTAATGGCGGAGTTATGGCTCTTGATTTAGTTAAACATGCTATATTTAAGACGATAGTCACTCGCTTCATTGATGTCATAAGAGCCATATTAGCCAATAGAGCGTCCACAGGCCCTCTTGGGCCTCTTGTTAGCTTGTCTCGGCCAAGTTTGTTATTCAGCCCTCTCGCCTCTGTAATAAAAGATTTATGTAAAAATTAACGAAATTAATGTCGTCCGACAGACAATTTCTTTATTAATATGTGAAGCAAAAAACACATTTCTAGTTTATCTTTCATTTTCTTGTAATAAAATTTGGTGTGGATACTTTTGAACTCTATCTGCACAAAACTCTATCTGCACAACAATTTTGTTTGATTTATATTTGCACGAGCTATTTTCAAGCTTGTAGGACGTGTAACTCATTTTTGTGTTGCTGCATATCAGACACTTAGAGATTTGTCTGTAGTTGACCTACGTTCATGGAACTTCACACACATATTCATCTTACCCCGAGAAATGTTGTTACCCATGACCAGTTACTCTGACTTTCCTTTCGGCAGAGTAATGCCCTTTTCATAAAACGTTAACCTGCAACCTAACCAAGCTCATAACTAGCCGTATTTGACCTATGTTCATGAAACTTCACACACATCTTATCTCTTACCCCAAGGAATGTCGTAACACGTATCCATTAACTCTGACTTTCGTTTAGGCAGAAGTATGCCCTTTTTCTAAAAAAATTAACGTGCAACTTAACCTGGCTCATAACTTAGCAAATATTGACCTATGGTCATAAAACTTTACAGTTCTTTTTTAACAATTATTCAGTGCCATTGACATGTCCAATAACTCTTGACTTTCATTTCAGCAGAGTTATGCCCCTTTTCATAAAACTTTAACCTGCAACCTAATCTAGCTTATAACTTTGCAAAATATTAACTTATGGTCATGAACTTGTATACAGATCTTACTTTACCAATTATCCAATGCAGAGTTATGCCCTTTTTCATAAACTTGAACAAATAATAACTAACGCTGTTCCATAATTCATGAAGGAATGCACTCCCTGTCTTCAAACTTTATAGTTAGACTGTACTTGCAGAAATAAGCACACGGCAGGCGACACAAGTGTGCTGTGGAACACCATTCTAGTTTCATTGAAATGACTGATGTTTATGTAAATCGAATGAAATTTGAAATTGAAATTTTATACTATGGAGCAGTAGAAGGTTTGTATGTAGAAATATGTACAAGAAAACTTAAATAAATAACTTTATACATGTACTAGAGGGTCCAGATTCTGGATTAAAACTTTGCTAGTAATTAATCATAATCATGCGTTTACTTTTCAGAACATAAGTGTGTTTGAGAAAGTACTTGCTGACGTTGACTTTAGAGTATTGAAAAGCAAAGAACTGTTGGCTTACATGTCAGTATTCTACTTATATACAAAAAACAATCCTGTGATGGCTAGGCGGTGCTTGTTAAAGTGGTAAGTTCGAAAAGCACTAAATGTTAATACATCTGTTATTATCTACTTAATCTTAACTAACAACTTGATGCTGCTCTCACACAGTGGCGAATATGGTGGCGAATGGGCTTACGAATGAAATTCGCCACCAATTCACGAGTCATCGTTTGTTGACATGTATTTAACATAAATTAAGAATATGGAAAGTACGAGTCACCGTTTATTGACTTACATTCAACATAACTTAAGATTATGGAAAGTACGAGTCACCGTTAATTGAAATGTATTTCATGTTAACTAAGAATATGAAAAGTAAGCGTCACCGTTTATTGACATGTATTAAACATTTACTAAGATTATGAAAAGTACGAGTCACCGTTTATTGACATGTATTTAACACAAATTAAGATTATGAAAAGTAAGCGTCACCGTTTATTGACATATTTTAAACATATACTAAGCATTCGCGGTCATTCATGGGGTGTTGCGAATATTAGGAACATGCTCCTAAAATTCGCCAGGAAAGCATATTCTCATTGCTTTCGCAACATGTTCGTAAGCAATCGCAAGCCATTCTTATTGATGGCAAGGCATTTGTAGTGATCGTAAGACATTTGTAGGGATTTGCTAGCATTCGTCTTGACTTTTCCTTAAGAATACCATACGAATGCAAACAAAAAGTTGCGAATGCTTGTGAATCCATTACGAATAAAGCGAATGGGTTATGATTTTTTTGACATTTTCTTGAGAATGCATTGAGAATGCGTGCAAACGCCTTGCCAACACTTGCGAGTACTTGCAAATGCTTGAGAATGACATACAAACATTAAGATTGTCTTGCAAATGCCTTGCTAATTCCTAGCGATTTCAATGCGAATATTGCACATTCGCCCCGGGTGGTGTCGCTAGAGTAGCCAAAATGGTATAAAATACCCCTGAAGAAGTTGACTCGGCGGAGGCTTGCGAATAAGTGACACATTTTTAACACAATTACGAACAAGTAACACATTTTTGTCCCATTGCGTTGCATCGCGTCACACTTTTTTGTCTCGCCCACATAGTGGGTAGTGAGACATAGTCACTTTTCCGGCGGCGGCCACATTTTAAATCAACTATATCTCAACAACCGGTGCTCGAATTTTTCTGAAATTTGTCGGATGCTTTGATGGGTCAAGGGACATCACGTAATGCCAAAATTACCAAGGTCAAGGTCATATTTTGCTTATTTTCCCCAAACTTAACCTTGGTTAGGTAACTTAGCCTCAGTTAACTGTATGTGATTGCCTCATTTTCTTTGTTTGATACTTGGTCATGTGTATTGTTGGCATTGGTGGACATCACTGAACGACAAAAATTACCAAGGTCAAGGTCATATTTTGCTTATTTCCCCCAAACTTAACCTTGGTTAGGTAACTTAACCTTGGTTAGGTAACTTAACCTCAGTTAACTTTATGTGATTGCCTAACTGTATCTCTTTGATACTTGGTCATATGTATGGTTGGCATTGGTGGACATCGCTGAACGACAAAATATACCAAGGTCAAGGTCACGTTTTGCGTTATTGACCCTAAACATCAGTTTGGTTAGGTATGTTAACCTCAGTTAACTTTTTCTGATAACTTTGATTTCTTTCTTTTGTTTGATACTTGATCATATATATTGTTGACATTGGCGGACATCACTGAATGCTAAAAATTACCAAGGTCAAGGTCGTATTTTGCATTATTTTCCCCAAACCTAACCTTGGTTAGGTAACTTAACCTCAGTTAACTTTATGTGATTGTCTCACTTTGTGGCTTTGATACTTGTCATATGTATTGTTATACATCGCTAAACAAAGTTTAGGTGTGAATACTGGTTTCACCCTGTCTGTCTCTCTGTCTGTAGACATTGTCTGCTGCATAACTACTCTCCCCTTGAAGCAAATCTCATAAAACTTCATGCGTGGACTGCCTATGATGGGAGGATGACCCCTATTGATTTTGAAGTCAGTAGGTCAAAGGTCAAGGTCATCAGGACTTCATATGTGAACTGCCTGTGGTGAGAGGAGGACCCCTATTGATTTTGAGGTTATTTGGTCAAAGGTCAAGGTCACTGGGACCCGCTTATGAAAAACCTTGTCCGCACCATAACTCCTCTCCCACTGAGGAAAATCTCATGAAACTTCGTAGGTGAACTGGTTGTGGTGAGAGGATGGCTCCTATTGATTTTCCGGTCAGTAAGTAAAAGGTCAAGGTCACTGGCATAAAATAATGAAAAAACTTGTCCATTTCCCCTGAAGCAAAGCTCATGCAACTTCATATTTACACTGCCCGTTTTGAGAGGATGACCCCTATAGATTTTGAGGTAGGCCAAAGGTCAAGGTCACCATCACCCAATAATGAAAAACTTGTCCACTCCATAACTTCTCTCTTCCTGAAGCAAATCTCATGAGACTTTATATGTGAACTGCATGTGGTGAGAGGAAGACCCCTATTCATTTTGAGGTCAGTAGATCAAAGGTCAAGGTTACCGAGACCAGATAATGAACAATCTTGTCGCTCCATAACTCCTCTCCCCCTTAATAGGTGGACTGCCTGTGATGAAAAGATGGCCCCTATTGGTTTTAAGGTCAGTAGGTCAAAGGTCAAGGCCACCATTACCTGATCATGAAAATCCCATTCCTCTCAACCTTTCCACTCAATCTTTAATCAAACAGTAGGGTGGGGAATGGGAGGGACTGGTAGTAGGGGTATACTTTAGTTGGCATTGGTGGACATCGCTGGATGGCAAAAAACACCCAAGGTCAAGGTCATATTTTGCATTGTTTCCCCGAAATTTAAACTTAGTTAGGTAACAACCTTGGTTAGGTAACTTAACCTCAGTTAACTTTATGATTGCCTGACTTTATGTCCTTGATTCTTGGTCATATGTATTGTTGGCATTGGTGGATATCGCTGAACGACAAAAAATACCAAGGTCAAGGTCATATTTTGCATTATTTTCCCAAAACTACACCCTGGGTAAACCACTTAACCTCAGTAACTTAACTTCATATGATTACTTTGCTTTTATTTGTTTGATACTTGGTCATATGAAGTGTTGTCTTTGGTGGACATCATTTAAGCACAAATTTAATAAAATATTTCATATGCGGTTTGCCGCGGTGGGCGAGACACCCTCAGACCGAGGTCTTGTTATTACTAGTATTTCTCAAACAGTTTTGAATGGGTTGTTCCCAAACTTTATATACTCATAACAACTGATGACCTTATGTCCCTCTACATCTCCCATGGTTGATTGCCTAATTTATTACAGAATTATGGCCCTTTGTTGAACTTAGAATAAAAAAGCAGGGGTATTCATTGAACTTAGAATAAAAAAGCGGGGTGTTAATCACCTTCAGTGATAGTTCTAGTTGTTTCAATTCTGGAGCCCCGTGTGGTTCCGGGAGGCCCCGTTTGGTTCCGGAGCAAACAATAGGGCCACTGCAGATCCCGTTGGAGGGGTAGGCAGAGGGGTAGAATCCCCACAAATTCATGTTCATTTTATCATTTTTTGTTCATGCTCATTAGAGGTCTTCATCATGACCCCTGCATTGTTTCAGGTGCCATCTCGCTCAAATCCATAGAGCAGTGGCAGAAAAACAATAAACATGGCTCCAGCATAAATGAAGTGTCTACAATAGAATAGTTCTGCAGGTGAGAAGGTTCTAGGCCCATTTTCCATATTTTATTTCAAAGTACATGGAGGATGAGCCTGGCATGTACATTCCTGTTAGGCGCCATATAACCTTTCATGTGTTGGTGCACCTTAAAACCTAATTCAATTCAATTCAATTCAATTCTGGAGGGAGATTCCTTGAAAAATGTCAAAATTGGAACTTGCTTTTTGTCTTTAAAGGAAAACACTGAATGACAATGTAACTAACAGAAACAGATCCCTCGAGTGCCATTTGGTGTATAACACATCAACAGAACTGGCCAAACTTGGCCACCACAAAGGTTAGTATTACAAAGATATATCATGCTATACCCCGCCCCATGTACAGTTGTACATAAGAGCTATATAGTAAAATCTTTGTTTAAAATAAAGACCTTCTGAAACTACAAGAGCTTGAGTTCAATTATTTCCCATTTAGCTGCCGCAAATTTCGATATTTGATGAAAAATTTCCTAGGGCATATTATTGCCGGCAAGCCAATGTTACAGATATGAAGAAAAATGTATATCTGACGCGATCGCTGATCAAAATTTACGCACGGAACAGTAAAAAGGTATAACAAAAGTCTCTTATCTCTATCCTGTTATATGTCCGTAATGGAAACCTGTGCATTTGGACCTCTTGTTGCTTAAATTGAAGTATTATTGCTGATTAAACTTTCTATCATAACAGATGCCAGAAATGTTTTGGCAATTTTGAAAGAAGATGTTACAAATCAGACTTATGATGAAATGCGACCCTGCCACTTTTTTGAAGATGATCAACTCACCACAGAGCAGGTAGGGGTTAATAATGCTTTCTAAACATTTCCAAAATGTTGTAGTTTTGTGGGGGAGTTGTGATGGATACCTGGTTCTCTATTTTGTAACAGTGGGAACCAGTAGTTCAATGGGAGTTGTGATTGATGCCTGGTTCTCTATTTTGTTACAGTGGGAACCAGTAGTTCATTGGGAGTTGTGATTGATGCCTGGTTCTCTATTTTGTTACAGTGGGAACCAGTAGTTCATTGGGAGTTGTGATTGATGCCTGGTTCTCTATTTTGTTACAGTGGGAACCAGTAGTTGTATGGGGACATTGTGATTGATGCCTGGTTCTCTTTTTGGTTACAGTGGGAACCAGTAGTTCATTGGGAGTTGCGATTGATGCCTGGTTCTCTATTTTGTTACAGTGGGAACCAGTAGTTCATTGGGAGTTGTGATTGATGCCTGGTTCTCTATTTTGTAACTGGGAACCAGTAGTTGTATGGGGACATTGTGATTGATGCCTGGTTCTCTTTTTTGTTACAGTGGGAACCAGTAGTTGTATGGGGAGTTGTGATGGATACCTGGTTCTCTATTTTGTTACAGTGGCAACCAGTAAATGTATGGGAAGTTGTGATGGATACCTGGTTCTTTATTTTGTTACAGTGGCAACCAGTAGAATTTTGGGGAGTTGTGATGGATACCTGGTTCTCTATTTTGTTACAGTGGCAACCAGTAGATTTTTGGGGAGTTGTGATGGATACCTGGTTCTCTATTTTGTTACAGTGGCAACCAGTAGATTTTTGGGGAGTTGTGATGAATACCTGGTTCTCTATTTTGTTACAGTGGCAACCAGTAGATTTTTGGGAAGTTGTGATTGATACCTGCTTCTCTATTTTATTACAGTGGCAACCAGTAGATTTTTGGGGAGATGTGATGAATACCTGGTTCTCTATTTTGTTACAGTGGCAACCAGTAAATGTATGGGAAGTTGTGATGGATACCTGGTTCTTTATTTTGTTACAGTGGCAACCAGTAGAATTTTGGGGAGTTGTAATGGATACCTGGTTCTCTATTTTGTTACAGTGGCAACCAGTAAATGTATGGGAAGTTGTGATGGATACCTGGTTCTTTATTTTGTTACAGTGGCAACCAGTAGATTTTTGGGGAGTTGTGATGGATACCTGGTTTTCTATTTTGTTACAGTGGCAACCAGTAGATTTTTGGGGAGTTGTGATGGATACCTGGTTCTCTATTTTGTTACAGTGGCAACCAGTAGATTTTTGGGGAGTTGTGATGGATACCTGGTTCTCTATTTTGTTACAGTGGCAACCAGTAGATTTGTGGGGAGTTGTGATGGATACCTGGTTCTCTATTTTTTTACAGTGGCAACCAGTAACTGTATGGGAAGTTGTGATGGATACCTGGTTCTTTATTTTGTTACAGTGGCAACCAGTAGAATTTTGGGGAGTTGTAATGGATACCTGGTTCTCTATTTTGTTACAGTGGCAACCAGTAAATGTATGGGAAGTTGTGATGGATACCTGGTTCTTTATTTTGTTACAGTGGCAACCAGTAGATTTTTGGGGAGTTGTGATGGATACCTGGTTCTCTATTTTGTTACAGTGGCAACCAGTAGATTTTTGGGGAGTTGTGTTGGATACCTGGTTCTCTATTTTGTTACAGTGGCAACCAGTAGATTTTTGGGGAGTTGTGATGGATACCTGGTTCTCTATTTTGTTACAGTGGCAACCAGTAGATTTGTGGGGAGTTGTGATGGATACCTGGTTCTCTATTTTGTTACAGTGGCAACCAGTAAATGTATGGGAAGTTGTGATGGATACCTGGTTCTTTATTTTGTTACAGTGGCAACCAGTAGAATTTTGGGGAGTTGTGATGGATACCTGGTTCTCTATTTTGTTACAGTGGCAACCAGTAGATTTTTGGGGAGTTGTGATGGATACCTGGTTCTCTATTTTGTTACAGTGGCAACCAGTATATTTTTGGGGAGTTGTGATGGATACCTGGTTCTCTATTTTGTTACAGTGGCAACCAGTAGATTTTTTGGGAAGTTGTGATTGATACCTGCTTCTCTATTTTATTACAGTGGCAACCAGTAGATTTTTGGGGAGATGTGATGAATACCTGGTTCTCTATTTTGTTACAGTGGCAACCAGTAAATGTATGGGAAGTTGTGATGGATACCTGGTTCTTTATTTTGTTACAGTGGCAACCAGTAAATGTATGGGAAGTTGTGATGGATACCTGGTTCTTTATTTTATTACAGTGGCAACCAGTAGAATTTTGGGAAGTTGTGATTGATACCTGGTTCTCTATTTTGTTACAGTGGGAACCAGTAGATGTATGGGGAGTTGTGATGGATACCTGGTTCTTTATTTTGTTACAGTGGCAACCAGTAGAATTTTGGGGAGTTGTGATGGATACCTGGTTCTCTATTTTGTTACAGTGGCAACCAGTAAATGTATGGGAAGTTGTGATGGATACCTGGTTCTTTATTTTGTTACAGTGGCAACCAGTAGAATTTTGGGGAGTTGTGATGGATACCTGGTTCTCTATTTTGTTACAGTGACAACCAGTAGATTTTTGGGGAGTTGTGACGGATACCTGGTTCTCTATTTTGTTACAGTGGCAACCAGTAGATTTTTGGGGAGTTGTGATGGATACCTGGTTCTCTATTTTGTTACAGTGGCAACCAGTAGATTTTTGGGAAGTTGTGATTGATACCTGCTTCTCTATTTTATTACAGTGGCAACCAGTAGATTTTTGGGGAGATGTGATGAATACCTGGTTCTCTATTTTGTTACAGTGGCAACCAGTAAATGTATGGGAAGTTGTGATGGATACCTGGTTCTTTATTTTGTTACAGTGGCAACCAGTAGAATTTTGGGGAGTTGTGATGGATACCTGGTTCTCTATTTTGTTACAGTGGCAACCAGTAAATGTATGGGAAGTTGTGATGGATACCTGGTTCTTTATTTTGTTACAGTGGCAACCAGTAGAATTTTGGGGAGTTGTGATGGATACCTGGTTCTCTATTTTGTTACAGTGGCAACCTGTAGATGTATTGGAAGTTGTGATGGATACCTGGTTCTTTATTTTGTTACAGTGGCAACCAGTAGAATTTTGGGGAGTTGTGATGGATACCTGGTTCTCTATTTTGTTACAGTGGCAACCAGTAGAATTTTGGGGAGTTGTGATGGATACCTGGTTCTTTATTTTGTTACAGTGGGAACCAGTAGATGTATGGGAAGTTGTGATGGATACCTGGTTCTTTATTTTGTTACAGTGGCAACCAGTACAATTTTGGGGAGTTGTGATGGATACCTGGTTCTCTATTTTGTTACAGTGGCAACCTGTAGATTTTTGGGGAGTTGTGATGGATACCTGGTTCTCTATTTTGTTACAGTGGCAACCAGTAGATGTATGGGAAGTTGTGATGGATACCTGGTTCTTTATTTTGTTACAGTGGCAACCAGTAGAATTTTGGGGAGTTGTGATGGATAACTGGTTCTTTATTTTGTTACAGTGGGAACCAGTAGATGTATGGGGAGTTGTGATGGATACCTGGTTCTTTATTTTGTTACAGTGGCAACCAGTAGAATTTTGGGGAGTTGTGATGGATACCTGGTTCTCTATTTTGTTACAGTGGCAACCAGTAAATGTATGGGAAGTTGTGATGGATACCTGGTTCTTTATTTTGTTACAGTGGCAACCAGTAGAATTTTGGGGAGTTGTGATGGATACCTGGTTCTCTATTTTGTTACAGTGACAACCAGTATATTTTTGGGGAGTTGTGACGGATACCTGGTTCTCTATTTTGTTACAGTGGCAACCAGTAGATTTTTGGGGAGTTGTGATGGATACCTGGTTCTCTATTTTGTTACAGTGGCAACCAGTAGATTTTTTGGGAAGTTGTGATTGATACCTGCTTCTCTATTTTATTACAGTGGCAACCAGTAGATTTTTGGGGAGATGTGATGAATACCTGGTTCTCTATTTTGTTACAGTGGCAACCAGTAAATGTATGGGAAGTTGTGATGGATACCTGGTTCTTTATTTTGTTACAGTGGCAACCAGTAGAATTTTGGGGAGTTGTGATGGATACCTGGTTCTCTATTTTGTTACAGTGGCAACCAGTAAATGTATGGGAAGTTGTGATGGATACCTGGTTCTTTATTTTGTTACAGTGGCAACCAGTAGAATTTTGGGGAGTTGTGATGGATACCTGGTTCTCTATTTTGTTACAGTGGCAACCTGTAGATGTATGGGAAGTTGTGATGGATACCTGGTTCTTTATTTTGTTACAGTGGCAACCAGTATAATTTTGGGGAGTTGTGATGGATACCTGGTTCTCTATTTTGTTACAGTGGCAACCAGTAGAATTTTGGGGAGTTGTGATGGATACCTGGTTCTTTATTTTGTTACAGTGGGAACCAGTAGATGTATGGGAAGTTGTGATGGATACCTGGTTCTTTATTTTGTTACAGTGGCAACCAGTAGAATTTTGGGGAGTTGTGATGGATACCTGGTTCTCTATTTTGTTACAGTGGCAACCTGTAGATGTATGGGAAGTTGTGATGGATACCTGGTTCTTTATTTTGTTACAGTGGCAACCAGTAGAATTTTGGGGAGTTGTGATGGATAACTGGTTCTTTATTTTGTTACAGTGGCAACCAGTAGAATCTTGGGGAGTTGTGATGGATACCTGGTTCTCTATTTTGTTACAGTGGCAACCTGTAGATTTTTGGGGAGTTGTTATGGATACCTGGTTCTCTATTTTGTTACAGTGGGAACCAGTAGAATTTTGGGGAGTTGTGATGGATACCTGGTTCTTTATTTTGTTACAGTGGCAACCAGTAGAATTTTGGGGAGTTGTGATGGATACCTGGTTCTCTATTTTGTTACAGTGGCAACCTGTAGATTTTTGGGGAGTTGTGATGGATACCTGGTTCTCTTTTTTGTTACAGTGGGAACCAGTAGAATTTTGGGGAGTTGTGATGGATACCTGGTTCTTTATTTTGTTACAGTGGCAACCAGTAGAATTTTGGGGAGTTGTGATGGATACCTGGTTCTCTATTTTGTTACAGTGGCAACCTGTAGATTTTTGGGGAGTTGTGATGGATACCTGGTTCTCTATTTTGTTACAGTGGCAACCAGTAAATGTATGGGGAGTTGTGATTGATACATGGTTCTCTATTTTGTTACAGTGGGAACCAGTAGATGTATGGGAAGTTGTGATGGATACCTGGTTCCCTATTTTGTTACAGTGGCAACCAGTAAATGTATGGGGAGTTGTGATTGATACCGGGTTCTCTATTTTACAGTGGGAACCAGTAAATGTATGGGAAGTTGTGATTGATATATGGTTCTCTATTTTGTTACATTGGTAACCAGTAGATGTTTGGGAAGTTGTGATTGATACCTGGTTCTCTATTTTGTTACAGTGGGAACCAGTAGATGTATGAGGAGTTGTGATTGAGCTGAGATATCGCGAAGGTCGAAAATGTAACGGTTTATTAAACCATTTTTGATTTAATAACTGTTAAAAATGTTTGGGAAGTCTGTTACACTCAGTGAACTGACATTACACCCTGGTGCTGAAACCTTTAGATACTTGACTTTACCAATTATGTACTACAGAACATGCAACGGCTTCCAGATCCTTCCTGCTGTTTGTACAGAACTCTCTTCGATACATAAGCTAGGCAAACCATTTCTTTTAAAAGGAGTATTTATAAACATGAGTTTCTGTTCATTTCAAGATGAATTTCACAGGTAGATTCCTCATATCAAAAAAGTAGCTAGGAATTGATTTTCGTGTTACTCAGGTCAAGGTTACGATTACTATATGAGGGCCTGTGGACATTTTTAATACTTAATACACTTTTATAATATAAATTAAGTAAATTAATTGATATGGCAATAAAGGTTTGCATTTTCACTTTCATATCAGTAAATATTATAACATTATTTGAAACAGATTTCAAGAAATACAAGTTTTTACAACCCCACCATAACCGCCACAGAGCACATCATTTGTGTGCTATGGCGTCGCCTTGAAAAACAACAGCAACCGAACATTATAAATGATGAAACATGTTATAAGTAGTCAACTTAATTGCTATTTAATAACAAAACTTCACCACTAGATGCGGCTCTTCGAATACAAACTGGGGTTTGTTGTTTGGGTCATTTGGTCAAAGGTCAAGGTCACTGTTACTATAAATAGTAAATTAGTTTGCGCTCAATAACATTACTTTTTCTTGAGGGATTTTAACGAAACTTCACCACAAGGTGCGGCTCATGAAAAAAGAAGCTTGGGATTGTATTTGGGTCATTTGGTCAAAGGGTAAGGTCACTTTTAAGTTGTAAATAGGATATTGGTTTACGCAGTATAACTTCACTTTCGCTTGAGAAATTTTTATTATGAAAATGTGGCAGGGTTAATAAATGCAATGAGAAGGTTATGCAAGTGCAGTTTTTTAGACGGGTGGTTTTACTGGTAGTGGACCAATAATACTCTTGTTCCGTTCTGTAGGAGGGAGACATCAACCTGGCGGTCCTGTAAATCGCAGTCTATGCTCCGAGCATGCTAAAGAATCGGAGGAATGTATTTGATATTGTAGAGCAGGTTCCCAGGTTCTTATTTATTGCACTCGCAAAAAAATGCTAGGCATGTCATTGGTTGAGAGCGGTCACATGGTGACCCTCTATTATTCTATGGTGGGTCAGTAGATTTATAGAGGTTTACTAAAACAATATGGACTACAATTCCAATTCAGAGTTTAAATCATTTGCAAATAGTTCTTTAAAGCATTAGTAACAAACATGATAAGTACATTATTAACGTTTTTAAACTCTACCGGTCGTGACGTCAACGTCATGACGTCAAATTGCGCGAACGTCCCAATGACGTTGACGCTCCATTAAAATGGATTAATTATCAGTGTTTGCCTTAAAAAAAGGTGCTCGATGCAATAAATCAGTTATTGGGTTTGTTATTGACCCCCTACAGAAATATGTGGGGTCAGTCAGATCTATAGGGGGACTCGGCTATTGCCTCACCCCCTATAAATCTTACTGACCCCACATATTTCTGTAGGGGGTCAGTAACTAACCCAATAACCAATAGTATTCTTCCCTTCTCTCTGAGGGGCGTCCGTGGCCGAGTGGTTAGAGTCTCTGACTTGCAATCACTTGCCCCTCACCGCTGTAGGTTCGATCCCTCAGGGGCCTAGGAATCTTTATGTGAGGAAGCTATCCAGCTGGCTTGCGGAACGTCGGTGGTTCTACCCAGGTGCCCGTCCGTGCACGAAAATTGCCTGGAGGGGCACCTGGGGTCTTCCTCCACCAGTGGAAGCTGGAAAGTCGCCATATGACCTTAGCTGTTGGTGCGACTATAAAATCCAATTCAATCAATCCCTTCTCTCTGGAGCAGCTCTAATTAATCTTAACCATTTATTAGCCATTAAACAACATTTAATTAAACTGTCTGGTTAAATTAAACTGTCCGGTTAAATTAAACTGTCCGGTTTACCGCCATTAAATTAAACTGTCCGGTTAATTATTTGTATGAATTAAGTCTAAAAATGTTGCCGTGTTTTTGTTGTATAAATCATGAATATTAAATCAAGTCGAGCTTTAAATGATGTAAAAAGTGCTTGTTGTGTGACTAAAGTACTTATTAATTGAATTATAATTATGTACAAATTATAGCATAAGGGATAATTTTCATATAAACAAGTGTGATAATTAAAATATTTAATTTACGAAGAAGTAACTTCATAACAATACTAGATTTAATGCAGTAATTTGAAAATTGCAAGATTTGGTAAATAAATAAGACATAGAATCACATCCAGATCTCTTTCAGTCTTCCTACAGACCTACTAACAAATAGATTGGACACTACGAAAATTATCTACGTGGCACAGTGAGAAAATTTCACGAAATATTTCCCAACTTTAAACACACATATTATGAAAAGTTTTATAGATACAAGTTTCATTCATGCCAGATCCCATCACAAGTTTAATTTTCTTTCCCATGATAGTATATTTCTTACTGCTACATTTAGAGAAAAAATTGAGTTTTGACGGAAACATTGACTATGTCAAAACCTTGAATTTTAAGAGAAAATCAAAAAATGATGGAATTTTTAACTTTAAACATATTTTTATACATTTGTGTATTTTGAAAACAAACATAAATTATTATAATCCCATTTTGCTATTCACTATGAATCTTTTGAATGTATTCTCATCAAAATCAGGGAATAACTGAGAAAGGAGATAGAAGGAAAAGTTAAGGTGCCACGTGATATTTTGGTTACTTCGTTGGTTAAGATAGGAAGTTTCCTATCTGTTTATTAATATGTCTGTGGTCCTTCTAATGCTTGTCTCTGTGGTCGAGGGGTTAACAACGTTGCATTGTAAACCTTCTAAACTCTCACCGCTGCGGGTTCGAATCCCATTGGGAGCTCAGCTTGTAAGTGAGGAAGCGCCGATTCTTACGGATGGCGGGTGGTGTACAGTACTGGTTCTACCCAGGAAGAATCGACTGTCATATATAACCTTACATGTGTTGAAAATGATGTAAAACACCATACAAACAAACTCATCTAGTATGGTCAGGTTTTGCGAAGATGATTGTTTTTTGCAGAGCTGTAGATAAGCCGTGTTTTAGAGTTATTTTGGGGAGCATTCATCGGTTCTGCCTATATTCTTGTTCCCTTTTACAGGCACACCATCTGTTTGAGGAGTTACATGGATATGGAGGGAAGATAGCTAATTCTTGCTACAAATATGACATCTTGTTTGCCTACACCACCTTCATTGCTAAAAGGTATCTCTTAAGATACAGTTAAATATACTGTGTTATATCGCGCACTTTTATACTCCCACTTCCACAAAGCGAAGTGGGGACTTTATAGGAATCACGTTGTTCATAAAGTCCCGTCGCGTCTGTAACACATTTTTTCGTCCCGTCGTGTCATATTTTGTCCCGTTGTGCCGCATCAGTGAACATTTTTCATTACTTGCATTCCTCAAACAGTTCTGAATGATTTGTTCCCAAACTTCATATACACATAACAACCTTTTGTTCCTCTGCATGAACCAGGTCACTCATTGCTGATTGCCTAATTTATTGCAGAATTATGGCCCTTTGTTTGACTTAAAATTTAAGCGAGGGTATTCGTCACCTTAACAATGCGACACTACACTATCAAAAAAATGGCATCTCCTTGGAATTGAGTTGTTGTTTAATGACTCATCGACACATTATCCTTGGTTATTTTGAGTCACCCCAGAAACAGGAGTAGGATACAGAAGTCTAGGAACTGTGCCCTACTCTTATTATCGATAGATTCCAATGGTTCTATACCGTGCTCAGATGATAGACTCTGATGGACGGTACCCCTGGTTGACGTCCCCATCTGACAGACAAAGACTAGGCGAAGTGTTGCCTAAGGATACACCGAAGTAGCCCAGTGCCTTCAGTCCCATTGCTCCTAGTGCCCCCAGCCCCAGGTCCCAGTGCCCTCAGTCCCAGTGCCTCCAGTCCCGGTGCCCCCAGTCCCAATGCCTCCAGTCCCAGTGCCCCCTGTCCCAGTGCCCCCAGTCTCAGTGCCCCTCAGTCCCGTTGCCTCCAGTCCCAGTGTCCCCAGTCCCAGTGCCTCCAGACCCAGTGTCCCAGTCCTGGTGCCCCCAGTCCCCCCAGTCCCAGTGCCTCCAGTCCCAGTACCCTAGTCCCAGTGCCTCCAGTCCCAGTGCCTCCAGTCCCAGTGTCCCAGTCCCAGTGGCTCCAGTCCTGGTGCCCCCAGTCCCCCCAGTCCCAGTGCCTCCAGTCCCAGTACCCCAGTCCCAGTGCCTCCAGTCCCAGTGCCTCCAGTCCCAGTGCCTCCAGTCCCAGTGCCCCCCCCCCCCCCCAGTCCCAGTGCCTCCAGTCCCAGTGTCCCAGCCCCAGTGCCTCCAGTCCCAGTGGCTCCAGTCCCAGTGACCCAGTCCCAGTGGATCCAGTCCTGGTGCCCCCAGTCCCAGTGCCTCCAGTCCCAGTACCCCAGTCCCAGTGCCTCCAGTCCCAGTGTCCCAGTCCCAGTGGCTCCAGTCCTGGTGCCCCCAGTCCCCCCCAGTCCCAGTGCCTCCAGTCCCAGTGCCTCCAGTCCCAGTGTCACAGTGCCCCCCAGTCCCAGTGGCTCCAGTCCTGGTGCCCCCAGTCCCAATGCCCCCCCCCCAGTCCCAGTGCCTCCAGTCCCAGTGCCTCCAGTCCCAGTGCCCCCCACCAGTCCCAGTGCCTCCAGTCCCAGTGCCAGTGTTGAGGCTGTTGATCTCTAGATTCAGAGTTAATCCAGTAGACCAAGGGGCCCTGTAACATCTCTTTGGAGACTGCTCTATAGATTTAAATGAAGTGTGGCCACATTGCTTCATGGTTTTAGATAAATAACAAAATATAGGACATTTCAACTCCTTCCATACCACTGCAAATGAGGTTTGAAGTGGGTGGGGGGAGGTTGGGTGGAGGAGGATACTTAAATCACCTTAGCTTATGGTCTTATTCAAATGGTGACCCTGTAGTCAGAATTGGCCCCACCTAGCAGGTAACAGTTTTACAATGAGTTATATAGAAAAATCTTTAAAAAATATCTACTCTGAAACTTCAAAACATACTGTTTTGATAGTTTGCATGTATCATTATCTTATTGTCAAAAGGTGACCCTAGGGTTAAACTTTGGGTTATCAGTTTTACATAAAATTATATAGGACCATCGTTGACAGAATATTCTCTGAAGCTGCAAGCTCGCTAGAGTACTTATAGTTTTCATGACACATTATCCTATGGCCATTAATCAAGTTTGACTTGCTTTCAGGGACTTCAAATCATTAAAAACCTGCTTCTCCAAAACCGCAAGGTAAAGATCCTTGATATTTTTCATAAATCATTAGTTTATGGTCTTCTACCTTAATGACCTTGTTACAGTTATGACCCTTGGGTCAAAAAATGTCTCTCCCGATGTGGTTACATGTTTTACATAGGGTTATATAGGAAAAGCTATAAATCTGTTATCAAAATGCAAGGCCTAAAATGCAAATATTTGGTATATTGCATAATTTTTATATTTGGTATATTACATTAGTTTATGTCCTCTAACAATTGTGTTTAAATGATTACCTTTTGGGTAGAGTTCGCAAGTTTTACATAGGGTTATATAGGGGAAAACAATAAACTCTTTTCTGAAGCTACATGTACATACAAAGCCTATAGCTATGATATTTTGCAAAATACATAGTGCTCTACCAAACATTTTGAAATAATGACCTTGGGAACCCGAAATTATCCTGTGTTAGGGGATACATGTTACAAGACTTTAGTTATATTGCAGAAAAAATAAAAATAAAACTTTTTCAGAAACGTCAAATCCTAATGATAAAATATTTTGCATGTGACATTGACTTATGGTCCTGTACCAAGTTCATTCAAATGGTGATCCTGATCAAATAATTATGGCTGCAGTCAACAGGGTCGCATGTTTAAAATAGACTATTACAGGGAAAACTTTGTTTTCAAGAACCAGTTCTTATTATACCCCCACTTTGAAGAACTGGTATCTAGACAGGTATCACCTCGGCCAAACAATCACACTATACAGATTTTAGACGCCATATATATATCGGCGTCTACAAAGAAGGGTAAAAAGGCCCTGTGACATATTGTTGGTCTGAAACAAAATTCATTTTGATTCTAGTTGAAACATAAATATTATACAGACTGCCGCAACAGCAAAGCGTATTTAATAGATTTTTTTTTTTTGAACATGTCTTCTTTAGTCATGTAATGGATATGTTGATTTGAATGAAACTTGGTCACAGTATTATACTCCTAGGGTAAAGTGCACTTCCATATTTCTTATTTTACCACTTTGTACAAATTGAGCAGTACCAGTATCGGTACAACATGAGCCTCTTTTTATGTCCCCTGCGTAGCATCGCAGACACTTAGAGATCACTTTGTCCGTCGTCGTCCATCGTCGTCCCTCACACTTTAACCTGCAACCTAACCTAGGCTATAACTTGAAAAGTATTTGACCTATGTTCATTAAACTTCACGCACATTTTCATCTTAACTCAAGGAATGTTGTTACACATGTCCAATAACGAAGACTCATTTTGGCAGAGTTATGCCCCCTTTCATAAAACTTTAACCTGCCACCTAACCCAGCTCATGACTGATTGTACTTGCTGACATAAGCAGACGGCAGGCCACACAAGTGTTCCGTGGAACACCCTTCTAGTTTAAGCATTCAGAAGTGCCATTTAATATGCATTACCAGACTGTACAATTAAATACGGAGTCGTACTATAAAAGCAGAGGCATGTGAAAATGTCTTCTTTGTTGCACTGTCTATAAACAAGTGTAGAGTTAAATGGAACATTTGTATTTATCAGTGATTGAAACGTGGCACAACTGTTCTTGTATGCATCGAGATATGAAATCAATCCATTACTTTAAAACAATACATCTTTTGTTGGCTATAAAATTAAAATATACCGCCTGACACTATAAGCCAGTCAAAACACAGTGAAGATTTTTGCCAGGTATTATTTATTTGTTCATTTCAGGTGCAATTTTGATGAAATCAAAGAGCTGTTGGAAATGCTGAACACAAAATACAATCTTGAGGACAAACTGAACCCAATGGCTCTGTTTAGCCCCATTATAAAGCAAGACAATAAAGAATTACTTCAGAAAGGTAAGGCACCAAACTGAGTTAAATGCTGTTTACAAAGGCTGCTCCCAATGATATGCGGTTGTTTATTATATCCCCACATCAAAAGCGTGTTTGTTCACACAAGATATGAGTTTTCAGTTGAAGTCTTTCTTCTTGGCTTTAAATCACCATAAAACAGTCAGAAGTGTGCAAGATGAAGCCTTGTTTTTTAATGTGTTTGCAAGGAAAACATGTGCTGTATACCAGGCAACTTCAGTATCTAATTCATGAGACAAAAACAAACGCACGCACAAATCGTTATCATCAACAAAAATGGATGCAGGAAAAATGCATTTAGGAATGTTTTATTGAAACTGAGTAAATAACGCAAACACAGTCTTAACACGCTGCTCATTTTTAGCCAATTAGATTTTATTTTACAATTTCTCTTTGGCCAAGGCTTCAAAATGGCAATCCACTGTTCTGAAATTGAAAACAAAAGTTTTTGTGCGATTTACACTACAAAAGTTTTTTTTTAAAAAAATATTTTTCCCCCAGGATGTTGGTCGCAAAGTCAAGGTGCACGGTATCTGCGCATGCGCGTTATATGCCAAAAATACGGTAGATGTAGTGGTGAAGATGTCATTTCTAGTGATATAGAGACATTGTGTTTTGCCTTTCTGTCTGTCCATCAATCTGTCACAAGTCTTGTCTGCACTATTTCTCCTAAATGGTTTTTGGTTTCAAATGAAACTTTGTATCAAGCATCAGTATGATGTCTATTGCATATCAGGTCAGTTGGTCAAAGGTCAAAGTCACTGTGACCCTGTAATGAAAAACCTTGTTCACAATGTAACTCCACTCCCCTAAAGCAAATCTCAAACGTCATGGGTTGACAGCCTGTGGTGAGAGGATGACCCCTTTTGATTTTGAGGTCTGTAGGTCAAAGGTCAAGGTCACCATGACCAGATAATGAAAAACATTATCCACACTGTAGGTCAATTTCCTTAAAGGAAATATCATCCAATGTCATGGGTGGCCTGCCTTTATTGAGAGGATAACCCCTATTGATTATGAAGTCCCAATACCAAAGGTCAAAGTCACCATGACCCAGTAATGACACATTTTGGCCGCACTGTAACTCCTGAAGATCTCATGAAATTCATGGGTGCCTGTGATGAGAGGATGACCCCTTTTTTTGAAGTCAATAGGTCAAATGTTAAGGTCAGTCTGACCAGATAATGATACATCTTGCCCACACGGTAACTCCTCTAGATTTTTCCCTAAAGTAAATCTCATGGAACTTGATGGGTTGACATCTTATGGTGGGACAATAACCCCTTTTGATTTTGAGACCAGTGGGTTCAAAGTCAAGGTCACCCTGTCATGATCATGGAAAACCTTGCTCACTCTCTAACTCCTCTCCTCCTGAAGCAAATCTCTTGAAACTTCATAGGTTTATAACAGGTGGTGAATAAATTGTTCCTCAACCGGGACTCGAACACAGGGTCTCTGGTTTACCATACCTGCACTCTAACCACTGAGCTATCTAGGAATCGATTATTCACCATTTACCTGTACCCGGATACATACACCCCCACCAGACTGAAATTCGTCTCTGAATTTCTAATTACACAGGAGAACCACTGCTGGTGTTTCCCAGAATGCTCCCGGACGAGCCCCCAAATATAACAGGTGGTGAATAAATCGTTCCTCAACCGGGACTCGAACCCAGGGTCTCTGGTTTACCATACCAGCGCTCAAACCACTGAGCTATTGAGGACATATGGTTAGGAATCAATTATTCTGTACCTGCTTACAGGCTGACTGCCTTTGGCGAGAGATTGATCCTATTGAGTTTGAGGTCAGTAGGTCAAAGTCGCTGTAACCCAATCATGAAAAACCTTGTCTACACTGTGACTTCACTTTCCCTGAAGCATATATCATCAAAATTCTTGGATTGACTGTCTGTGGTGAGATGATGATCTCTCTTGATTTTGAGGTTATTGGGTCAAATGTCAAGTTAATTATGACAGGATATCGTATTTGTCGGCGTATATTGTGCATGCGCAGATACACGCACCTTGACTGCGACCAACTTCCTTTTGAAAAAAATATTTTACAAAAAATATTTTATTTTGTACTGTAAATTGCACAAAAACTTTTGTTTTCAATTTCAGAACAGCGGATCAACATTTTGAAGCCTTGGCCAAAGAGAGATTGTAAAATGAAATCTGATTGGCTAAAAATGAGCAGCGTGTTAAGACTGTGTTTGTGTTATTTACTCAGTTTCAATAAAACATTCCCAAATCCCCCGTGTTTCTTATGTTCTCAACACCTACTCAAACATCTCAGCACCGTCTTAAATTCCTGGTCGCCAACGCAAACTTCTCAAGTAATTACTAACAGTCAATGACAGTTAAACAAACTATAACCAATACATTCAAATTATCAACAGATTGAAATTAAACAATTTTGTATTCGAGTTATACCGATCCCTTTTCATAGTAACATTGAATAAACATTCAGCAAACCCGTCTTCACTTTAAATTGGAAATCACTGTAGATCGAAACCCCCCAGCCTTGTTTTCATTACAAATTTTCACAACACAATGCACAACAATATTTACCATATTTCTTCGTAAATAATCAACAAAATACCAGATGAATCGTAATTTTATCGGTACTTACAGAGAAACCTATCAAATGCATCATATTTTATACAGAAAACAGGTACAGGCCAACTTTTGTACGATTTATACTCGCTGGTAAACAGCGATCATACACTGCTACACAGCGTAATAGCGTCGTACATTGGAAATCACCAGATATGGGAATTTCCAGCCTCGTTTTCGTTACAAATTTTCAATACAACAAACGGCAATATTTTTATCGTATTTCTTCGTAAATGATCAACAAAATGCAAGGTGAATCGTAATTTTATTTTGTAATAAAAGTAAAGATATCAAATGCATCATAGTTTGTTCAGAAAAGATGAACTGGCCAACTTTTGTTTGATTTATACTCACTGGTAAACAGCGGTTGCACATGATCTGGTGTTCACATATTTTTTTTGCCCGATTTTTAGTGGAAACAAAAAGAAATGCTAGTTGTTTATGATAACACGCACCCCTTCTCCAAGCCCAAATTCCTGGGGAAAAAAGTGTGTGCTATATGCTGGGTTTTTGAAGAAAAAATATCGGCTTATAGATTGGCGTAAAATGGGCGTGCGGCGGGCAGGCATCCACATTTTGTGTTTTCTATATATCTCAGCATTACCATGTCCGATCTTCATCACATTTTAACAGCACCTTCCTCTCGTCAAGCATTGACCATACCCTGAAAACTAGGTCACTGTAACCTACTATCCCCAAAACATATGTTATATTAACCTTTTTATGCCCCCGATTTTTTTTTATAGTAATCGCAACGTCCGTCCGTCTGTCTGTCCGGATTCTGTCCGTCATTCCGAAGTTCGTGTCCGAACCGTAACTTCACAACCCCTGCAGGGATTTTTAAATAACTTGGCACAAGTGGTCACCATAACAAGACGATGTGTCCCCTGCAAAACCCAGGTCCGTACCTCAAAAGTCAAGGTCACACTTGAAGTTCATAGGTCAAAAACAGGTACGCAGTTTCGTGTCCGGACCGTAACGTCACAACCCCTGCAGGGATTTTTAAATAACTTGGCACAAGTGATCACCATAACAAGACGATATGTCCCCCGCAAAACCCAGATCCGTACCTCAAAGGTCAAGGTTGCACTTTTAGTTTATAGGTCAAAAACATTTTTAAATAACTTGGCACAAGTGATCACCATAACAAGACGATATGTCCCCCGCAAAACCCAGATCCGTACCTCAAAGGTCAAGGTTGCACTTTTAGTTTATAGGTCAAAAACAGGTACGTAATTTTGTGTCCGGACCATAACGTCACAACCCCTGCAGGGATTTTTAGATTACTTGGCACAAGTGATCACCATAATAAGACGATGTGTCGGGCGCAAAAACCAGGCCGTACCTCAAAGGTCAAGGTCACATTTGCAGTTCATAGGTGAAAAACAGGTATGCAATTTCGTGTCCGGACCTTAACGTCACAACCCCTGCAGGTTTTTTAGCTCTACTGATCAGAGATCAGCAGAGCTTATGCCGTGGTGCGGCGTCCGTTGTCCGTCCGTCCGTCCGTCTGTCCGTAAACTTTTATTTGTAGCGACAACTCCTCTGAAACTACTGGATGGATATTCATGAAACTTTACAGAAATGTTGCCCATAAAGTCTAGTTGATCCTAGCAAAAATTCATGTTGATGTGAAATCCAAGATGGCCGCCAAAGCTAAAAATAGAGTTTTAAAATACAAGTTTGTAGCGACTACTTCTTGAAAACTACAAGTGATATTGATATGGGACTTTTTCTAAAATGATCAGCATGACATGATGTTGATCCTTGTCAAAAATCGTTTTGATTCAACGTCAAACATAGCGGCCATCTTTGTTTACATAGAGTTATATAGTAAAAACTTGTAGCGACTACTCCTCTGAAACTACTTGGCGGATTGTCATGAAACTTTACAGGAATGTTTCTCTTGATGTCTAATTGATCCTAGCAAAATTTCAGATCTGCCAGAAATTCAAGATGGCCGCCACAGCTAAAAATAGATTTTTAAAAAATAAGTTTGTAGCGACTACTTCTTGAAAACTATAAGTGATATTGATATGGGACTTTTTCTAAAATGATCAGCATGACATGATGTTGATCCTTGTGGAAAATTATTTTGATTCGAGGTTAAACATGGCTGCCAGTGGCCATCTTTGGTTACATAGAGTTATATAGTTAAAACTTGTAGCGACTACTCCTCTGAAACTACTTGACGGATGTTCATGACACTTCACAGGAATGTTGCTCTTGATGTCTAGTTGATCCTAGAAAAATTTCAGATCGGCCGGAAATTCAAGATGGCCGCCACAGCTAAAAATAGATTTAAAATAAATAAGTTTGTAGCGACTACTTCTTCAAAACTATAAGAAATATTGATATGGGACTTTTTCTAAAATGATCAGTATGACATGATGTTGGTCCTTGTCGAAAATCGTTTTGATTTGACGTTAAACATGGCTGCCAGCGGCCATCTTTGTTTACATAGAGTTATATAATGAAAACTTGTAGCGACTCCTCCTCTGAAACTACTTGACGGATTTTCATGAAACTTCACAGGAATGTTCCTCTTAATGTCTAATTGATCCTAGCAAAATTTCAGGTCGGCCGGAAATTCAAGATGGCCGCCACGGTTAAAAATAGATTTTCAAAAAACAAGTCTGTAGCGACTACTTCCTGAAATCAAAATCAATCAGTAGAGCTTCAAGGTCATTGACCTCGTGTTTAAATAACTTGGCACAAGTGATCACCATAACAAGACGATGTGTCGCGCGCAAAACCCAGGTCTTCAAGGTCAAGGTCACACTAGGAGGTCAAAAGTCAAATTGTGTCCTGTCAATAACTTTTGCATGCCTGGACGGATTTTCAAATAACTTGGCACAAGTGCTCACCACAACCAAATGAGGTGTCGTGCACAAATCCATGTCCATGGCTCCAAGGTCAAGGTCGTACTTAGAGGTCAAAGGACGCTTCGGGGGCATTTATCACTTACAGTGTATTTCTTGTTAACTCTGTTATACGGACATCAACATTGTCATGTCCAATTATTTTTTATATCTCCGCATTGCCATGTGTAATTATTATAAAACTTGGACAGTAAGTTGCTGACATGTACCAAACATGCGCTGAAAATGAAAACAAGTTTTTTAGGTTTTCAACATTAAAGCATCCTCCCACTCCCAAAAAAACAGTCTGTAGAAAAGCTCTATTAACCCTTTCGGCGCCAAATATATAGCGAAAGGTTTCTCTCAGCACCAAGTATTTTTGCTATAAATAGAAACAACTAAAACTTCTGTAACTTTTTTATTTTTAAAGATAATATCTTCAAATTTGGAGCTTATGATATGTACTTATGAAATATGTAACAATTTACACACAAACATACTTTATTACAATTTCTCATACCAAATACAGTAAAAAAATAATAATTGTTTTATTTTTTATTTGTCTTTCCAAATTCATATTGTCTTGCATTTCAGTATTTACACATATATTTCACACTATCTGACACATAAGTAATAGTTCTGTCAAAAATTTCCCCTAAACACACTTGATAATAATGTTGCATTGTTGTTTGACTTGCAGTAAACAATAGTTTGACTTGCAGTAAACAATATGATGTATTATTGTTCCCTTTCCACAGTATAAAGTCAGAAACTTTAAAGCGTAGCCTGTTTCATTCTCACACAGGGCATACTGCTTTATTCCCCATTTGTATGGCTTCATCGGCAATACTGTCTGAAGCTTACTCCCCCTTGAACCGTATAATACTCTCGTCTGTTGATAAGTCGCACATTGGTCCATACAATTCAGATACGTCGGTTCACCTATGTTCATAAGGGGCCTGATTTTCCAAAGACGGTCAAATCCTGGTTCCGCTCTCACAGGTCTTTCATCTGCGTTGTTTGTGAAATGAAGAAACGATGTCAACCATTCATAACGATTGCGACTCATAACGTCTGTGAAAGGAAGATGTGTCAACCAGAATTTGCCCAAATAGTCTGTGAAAGGAAGATGTGTCAACCAGAATTTGCCCCAATAGTCTTCTATTTCATGCTTTTGGCACAAACCCATTGATATTTAAGTGCAATGTAAGCCTGCATTTCTTGTATGTGTCTTTCCAGGTTTGAAACCGTGAAAATCGAGTAAGTCCCGTCGAATTGTCGAAGAACCGAAGCACATATTGATTAGTTTCATCGCATATCAAACCAAATACTTCGTTTGGAAAGTAAAGCTTAAAATAGTTCACAGGAGAGAAGTCTGTTGTGTCAACAAGAACACCATGTGGCACTCTGAATTCAGGCAACCAATCTTGTGTGAACGGAACAATCCAGTCATACTCACTCCACATGAACTCGTTCACCATGTCATCATTTCCAGCCTGGTGTTGAATACCAGCAGCTTGTGGAGTTATTCTAGCTGGAGCTCCAGGCTGTTGTACAGGGTTGATGTTTCTTCCACTCCCATGAGCATGTCTGACAGGTGCATGACCATGTCCTCTAGCACCTAGGCCACGTCCTCGAGCACATATGAAACGACCACGGCCTCGACCACGCACAACGTTTGGCGACTGATTTTCAATAGAATCAGCACTGTCTGAAACATACAAAATGAAAAATATATCTACTATTTTTAGATCACCTGAGCCTTCAGGTGATCTATTGGGATCACTCTTCGTCCGTCGTCCGTCGTTAACTTTTCTTCAAACGACTTCTCCCCAGAAACCGCTTGGCAAATTTTGACCAAACTTCACGTGGATGATCTTTAGATGAATGCTTTTTGGAATTGTTAAAATTAGGTCAGTGCGACATTCAAGATGGCTGCCATTACCATATATGGCTGAAACCTTAAAAAATATTTTTCTCAAGAACCGCTGGACAGATTTCAAAAGTTTTTCTTTTAAAATGATCGCCAACGCCTAGACTATCAATTTTATTCAAATGAAGTTCCCGGGATCAAAAATGGCCATGCCCCGGGGGTCCAAAGTTTGTATATTGAGATTTTGCATGTTTTTCATATAGACATAGGAAAAAACTTTAAAAAATCTTCTTCTCTGAAACCACAAGGCACGGAGGTCTCATGTATTACATGCAGCATCAGCTTATGGTCCTCTACTAAGTTTGTTCAAATGGTGACCCTGGGGTCAAATTTGTCCCTGCCCCGTCAGTCACAGTTTTACATAGACTTATATAGGATTTTTTTTTTTAAAAATCTTCTTCTTGGAAACTACAAGAGCCAGAGGTTTGATATTTTGCATTTACTATAAGCTTATGGTCCTTACCAAGTTTGTTCAAATGGTGACCCTCGGGTCACATTTGGCCCCGCCCCCAAGGTTCACATGTTTTACATAGACATGTATAGGGAAAAACTTAAAAAAATCTTCTTCTCTGAAACTGCAAGAGGCAGAGGTTTAATATTTTTAATTTGCTATAAGCTTATGGTCCTCTACCAAGTTTATTCAAATGGTGACACTGGGATAAAATTTGACCCCACCTTGTGGGTCACAGTTTTACATAGACTTAATGTATATAGGAAACACATTAAAGTCTTCTTCTCTGGAACAACAAGAGCCAGAGGTTTAATATTTTGCATTTACTATACTCTTATGGTCCTTTACCAAGTTTGTTCAAATGGTGACCCTGGGCCCTGGGGGTCACATTTGGCCCCGCCCTAGGGTCACGTTTTACATAGACTTGTATAGGGTAAAACTTAAAAAAAATTCTTCTCTAAAACCACAAAGCACACAGCTCTCATATATTACATGTAGCCCTGAGGTCACATTTGGCTCTGCCCAAGGTGCTACACTCTAGCACCTTCATTTTGTATTTGATCTTTACCAAACTTTGTCAATGTCTTTATATCAATGTTGTTATACACAACAGAGCCCACATTTCTTGAACAATCTTAACCAAACTTGCACAGATTGTATATGACCATAAGATTTCGAAGAAGTTTGATGATGTGCCAGTACTCAGGTGATCGATTTAGGGCCAAATTGGCCCTCTTGTTAATTGCAGATTTGTTTTATAGGATACAAATGTCCTACACACATTTTCACCTTATAATTTATCTAAATTTATTCAATATTAGTAAAAAAAAAGAGTAAATTCCAAACTGTAAACAGAAATTGTTGTTTGCAAAGTGACCATAATTTCGGATACACGAAATTCGGACATATTGAAAAAGTAATCGTTTTTATACAATGTTTAATAATTTGTAAACATGAAATATAAATATAAAGTACATACATAGATGCTATTTTTTACGATGAAAAAAACACTTGATTCACGTTTTTTATCAAAGAAAAATAAAGCAGAAAAAAATCAACAAAACTGATTCTTCATTTACCGACGGTGTTTGCGACCAAGATGATTGAATAGACATTGTATTTTCTCAAAAATCACTCTCAGAACGATCATCGGACATATCTGAATCATATTCACAATTAATTCCGTCATAACAAGATAGCTTGGGGATGCTGGTGAGAATGTTCACTCTATATGAATCGCTTTTTAAGGACGGTCGATTTTGTCGCAAAAATGCAACTTCGGTGCTCAGTCAGGCCATCACATTTTTGCGACTTCATCGCCGAAAGGGTTAAATAGTTTCACCAAACACACAGGCACTCATCTTTCACATTTTGGAAAATCCGGCTTTAACGCCACCAGGCGTATCTCTCTTGTTTGTATACGGAAACATTTCCACTTGTCCCTATGTTCTCCAAAATGCTCCCAAAATGCTCCCTATCCACTATCAACCATGTCTTAACAAGGTTGTGCAGTGGTGGGAGACATCTGTTTTTCTCTCCCAAAAAACTAATTTTATTTGCTTTCAGTTTTCAATCTTTTGAGAAAGAAGCATGTTGAGAAGAGGTTATTGCTGACATTGGCAGCCAGTTTTGTAGAGGAAGACAAAATGGCTCAGGCACATAAAGCTCTAAACGTAAGTATTCATTCTGTTCAACATGGGAGTTACGAGACAGGTTGAAGGCAGAGTATGCTGATTATAGCATAAAATGACACATAGCAACATTGTGGGAAATCTTATAACTTATTTGAATTATGCAATCAAATTGATAGAATAAAATACATCCCTCCCCCAGAAGCGACATGCTTCAAGCGTACCTACCATGCAGGACTGACCTTGGATGCGGCATCATTTACCCTACATCACAAAGAAATAGGACATCACAAAGAAATTCCATTTCTAAAGGCCACTTTACAGATAAAGTAAACTTACACTTACAGATAAATACTATTTTTAAGCCCCCGAAAACTTTTCAGGGGCATATAGTAATCACACCGTCCGTCTGTCATTCCGTCCGGATTCTGTCTGTCTGTCTGTCCATCATTCCGCTTTTCGTGTCCGGACTATACCTTCAAAACCCCTGCATAGATTTTATTAACTTGGCACAAGTGATCACCATAACAAGATGATGTGTCGCGCACAAAACCCAGGTCCGTACCTCAAAGGTCAAGGTCACACTTGAAGTTCATAGGTCAAAAACAGGTACGCAATTTCGTGTCCGGACCGTAACGTCACAACCCCTGCAGGGATTTTTAAATAACTTGGCACAAGTGATCACCATAACAAGATGATGTGTCGCGGGCAAAACCCGATTCCATACCTCAAAGTCAAGGTCACACTTGAAATTCATAGGTCAAAAACAAGTACGCAATTTCGTGTCCGGACCGTAACGTCACCTGAGCCCTTGTGCCAAGTTGTTTGAAAATCCGTCCAGGCATACAAAAGTTATTGACCGGACACGATTTGACCTTTGACCTCTAAGTGTGACCTTGACCTTGGGACCACAGACCTGGATTTTGTGCACGACACATCATCTTGTTGTGGTGAGTACTTGTGCCAAGTTATTTGAAAATCCGTCCATGAATGCCAGAGTTATTGACCGGACACAATTTGACTTTTGACCTCAAAGTGTGACCTTGACCTTGAAGACCTGGGTTTTGCGCGCGACACATCGTCTTGTTATGATGATCAGTTGTGCCAAGTTATTTAAAAATCCCTGCAGTGGTTGTGACGTTACGGTCCGGACACGAAATTGCGTACCTGTTTTTGACCTATAAACTTCAAGTGTAACCTTGATCTTTGAGGTACGGATCTGGGTTTTGCGTGCGACACATTGTCTTATGGTGATCACTTGTGCCAAGTTAATTAAAAATCCATGCAGGGGTTTTGATGGCACAGTCAGGACACGAACTGCGGACGGACGGATAGATGGTGCGATTACTATATGCCCCCGAAACCCTTTCGGGGGCATAGAAAAACAAGTTTGCAGCGATTAATTCTTAAAAACTGTAAGAGATATTGATATGGGACTTTTTCTAAAATGATCAGCATGACATGATGTTGATCCTTGTCGAAAATCATTTTGATTCGACATTAAACATGGCTGCCAGCAGATATCTGTGTTTACATATAGTTATATAGTAAAAGCTTGTAGCGACTACTCCTCTGAAACTACTTGAAGGATTTTCATGAAACTTCACAGGAAGTTGTTCCTGATGTCTAGTTGATCCTAGCAAAATTTCAGGCCACTGGAAATTAAGATGGCCACCACAGCTAAAAATATATTTTTAAAAAACAAGTTTGTAGCGACTACTACTTGAAAACTGTAAGTGATATTGATATGGGACTTTTTATAAAATGATCAGCATGGTCCTTGTCAAAAATCATTTTGATTCGACATTAAACATGGCTGCCAGTGGCCATCTTTGTTTACATATAGTTATATAGTAAAAACTTGTAGCGACTACTCCTCTGAAACTACTTGACGGATTTTCATGAAACTTCACAGGAATGTTGCTCTCGATATCTAGTTGATCCTAGCAAAATTTCAGGTCAGCCGGGTATTCAAGATGGCCACCACTTCTAAAAATAGATTTATAAAAAAACAAGTTTGTAGCGACTACTTCTTGAAAACTATAAGTGATATTGACATGGGACTTTTTCTTAAATGATCAGCATGACATGATGTTAGTCCTTGTCGAAAATCATTTTGAATCGACATTAAACACGGCTGCCAGTGGCCATCTTTGTTTACATAATAGAGTTGTGTAGTAAAAACTTTTAGCGACTACTCCTCTGAAACTACTAGACAGATTTTCATGAAACTTAATAGAAATGTTGCTCTTGATGTCTAGTTGATCCTAGCAAAATTTCAGATTGGCCAGAAATTCAAGATTGCCGCCATGGCTAAAAATATACTTTTAAAAAAACAAATTTGTAGCGACTACTTCTTGAAAACTGTAAGAGATATTGATATGGGACTTTTTCTAAAATGATCAGCATGACATGATGTTGATCCTTGTCGAAAATCATTTTGATTCAACATTAAACATGGCTGCCAGCAGATATCTGTGTTTACATATAGTTATATAGTAAAAGCTTGTAGCGACTACTCCTCTGAAACTACTTGAAGGATTTTCATGAAACTTCACAGGAAGTTGTTCCTGATGTCTAGTTGATCCTAGCAAAATTTCAGGCCACTGGAAATTAAGATGGCCACCACAGCTAAAAATATATTTTTAAAAAACAAGTTTGTAGCGACTACTACTTGAAAACTGTAAGTGATATTGATATGGGACTTTTTATAAAATGATCAGCATGGTCCTTGTCAAAAATCATTTTGATTCGACATTAAACATGGCTGCCAGTGGCCATCTTTTTTACATATAGTTATATAGTAAAAACTTGTAGCGACTACTCCTCTGAAACTACTTGACGGATTTTCATGAAACTTCACAGGAATGTTGCTCTCGATATCTAGTTGATCCTAGCAAAATTTCAGGTCGGCCGAGTATTCAAGATGGCCACCACTTCTAAAAATAGATTTATAAAAAAACAAGTTTGTAGCGACTACGTCTTGAAAACTATAAGTGATATTGACATGGGACTTTTTCTTAAATGATCAGCATGACATGATGTTAGTCCTTGTCGAAAATCATTTTGAATCGACATTAAACACGGCTGCCAGTGGCCATCTTTGTTTACATAATAGAGTTGTGTAGTAAAAACTTTTAGCGACTACTCCTCTGAAACTACTATACAGATTTTCATGAAACTTAATAGAAATGTTGCTCTTGATGTCTAGTTGATCCTAGCAAAATTTCAGAATGGCCTGAAATTCAAGATTGCCGCCATGGCTAAAAATATATTTTTAAAAAAACAAATTTGTAGCGACTACTTCTTGAAAACTATAAGTGATATTGATATGGGACTTTTCCTAAAATGATCAGCATGACATGATGTTGGTCCTTGTCCTTAATGACTATTATTTTGATTCGACATTAAACATGGCTGCCAGCGGTTATCTTTGTTTACATAGATTAATATAGTAAAAACTTGTAGAGACTACTCCTTTGAAACTACTTGAAGGATTTTCATGAAACTTCACAGGAATGCTGATCTAGCTATCAAAATCTATCAGTAGAGCTTCAAGGTCATTGACCTCTTGTTTTTAATGTATTTAAAAAATTAAACATTTTAAAATTAAGATAAAACACATCTCTTTTAATTACTGATGAGTACAAACTGTACGACACTAGTGTGAAGAATACTTGTCGAATTATTTGATTAATAATAAATGTATCAAAATGCTGCATAAATTACCCATGATACACCATCATGCACAGGTACATGTGCCTCAATGGCAAAAATTTGCCGTCGGCGGCAAATACATAACGTAACGGCAAAAATATGCCTACTACATCACAGGTGGCGTAGACTGCTCCACAGCATTTGACTGAACCGCGTTATGCGCAGTGAAGCAGTCTATACTGAGCAATTTTGTTGAAATCTGGTTGGCTAATCGTAAGGTCAATTGGACGTGACCTCTAATGCAGTGTTGTCAGAGCCTTAGTAGTGTAGAGTATCGTAGCATGATAAAGGGTCTGATTTTAATGAGATTGCAACAGATATTTACAAGGATTTAACAGCAAATTGTTAATGTAATGATGGTAGCAAGCATGAACAAAGATCTGTAGGACGACTAGAGTGTTCTGAATGCATTAGCTTTCGTACTCAGTACTGTTGACCCTAACAGAAACCGTGTTCACTTGCAGAAATATTCACAATTGTTTAAAATGCTTTATTCATTTTTTATTGCAGATTCCAGGGATTACAGCGGATGTCTTTGTGCTGGAAACCTTCATTTGCGACACTTGGGTAAAACAAAATAAAGTAAGTAAAATACCAAAAGTAAATATACATGTGCAATATTATAAGGTATTAGTAATTGCTTTGTCTGTCTCTCTGTCTGTCTCTCTGGCTGCCTGCTTGCCTGTCGTCTGTCTGTCTGTATGTCTGTCTATAATAATGTAAAAAAATGTCATGGGTAGACTGTCAACAGTGAGAGGGTCAGTTAGTCAAAGTTCAAGGTCACTATTACCGAATAATGATGAACTTGTCTTCATCCTCTGGCTGGCGTGGCGCAGTCGGTAGCGCGGCGGATTTGTAACCGGAGGCTCCGGGTTCAATCCTCCGTGGTGCCACCGAGTTTCGTCGGTGTGTTCTTGGGCACGACACTTTCCCTTAGCCTCGTCCGTCTAATGGGGACGTTAACCGGGCGGTCCCGTGTATCGATCTATCCTCCGAGCACATTAAAGAACCATAGGAATCTTTTCGATAATAAGAGTAGGGCACTGTTCCCGGATTCCTATGTATCCTTCCCCTCTCTCTATGGCGGCTCTAAATAACATATACTGTGTTGATGATCCGTTAAACGACATTCAATTCAATTCCTTTGTTCTTCGAAAAATGTATGTGGTTTAGGGTACAAGTTCTGAATCTCAGATTTTATTGGTGCAATAGTGATCAAACTTTATCAGTATGTTCCTTTTATCGACCTGACATGGTGAGCCCATTTTTTTGGCACTGTGACCTTCATTCAAAGGCAATGTGGTGGAAATACCTATGAAATAGGTCATCTAATGAAAATCTGGTGTCTAATTCTATAGATATAAACTGACAGGTCACACATGTTTTGCTCATATTCTTAAAATGCTTTCGCAGATGACTCATATTCTATTTGTTGATTAATAAGGTCGTACAAAAACATTCCGTCATATTTCTGATCACCTGCGACCACAACGTCAAAAACATTCCGTCATATTTCTGATCACCAGTGACCACAAGGTCACACACATGACATGGTCACACACTTCAGCAAAAATGTTGACGTTATATTTTTTCCTCGTATTTTCAGAATGCTTTCAGTCCATCCGTCGTCTTTGCTCATATTTGTAAAAAGCTTTCACAAATTTCTTTCATATTTTATTTGTTGGTTACTAAGGTCATACAAAAACATTTTGTTATATTTCTGATCACCTGCGACCATAAGCTTAAGGTCACACATTTGAAAGTTTCTTCGCGTCATGTCTGCTTTCAGTAAAGTGTTAAAGTTACATTTTTGCTTATACAAAGTCAGGGTCACACAATTTTTACCTAGAATTTTTGCGTTTAGATCTGCATTCAGTAAAATGTTAAATTACATGCACCATGCACTGAGTGTTCAGTGAGGGCATTAGTCAGGTATAAATAATTCATCTTTCTCTATTGTTATTTTATCTTCAAGTATACACAACAATGCATTTACATGTAAATGTTTCACGGACAATAATAGAAAATCTACAAATGTTATAGTTTCGTGAACTTGCTACAAAGCATCAATATCAAGTGGAGATGTTTGATAATTTTCCACTCAATTATGGCCCTTTGTATTTTTAATGCATTTTGTACTTGGTAGTCACTTAGAAAATTCTTGTCCGGGCTTTTTCTCTATAATATATGTCTATATATCTTATAGGAACAAAGTCTTGTATGTTGACCCACCCACCAACAAGTTGCCAGCGTGGGGTATTTGTCTGCCTCGCACGACAGTTCAAGTTTCAAAAGGTGACCATGGAGTTAAAACTTTCCATGTGCTATCTCATCATTCACAGTTTAACCTATACTTGTTTATTGGGCAACTTCTTCAACAATATGCGTTTTCCAGTAGAGCATACATAGACCCTCTTAAACCTCTTGTTCAGTTAGAAGGCCAACACACTTATTATCAGAAACACATGAACCCCCCACCCCCTTAAAAAAAAGAAAATACATTTATTTATAATTGTTATTGAATAGATGTATGTTATAAGCCTTGTATACTTTTTTTTTATCAGACAGATGTTTTGATGAAGTTCTACAGCATAATTAAGGATTTTAAAATGGTGGACAGAAAAAACGTGCTGTTTAGAATATTCAAGTCTTTATGTAAGTATGCCACAATATTTTATTTTTATCCCCCACCACGACTAAAGTGTCACCTTTGTCAGTCGTCTGTCCCAAGTTTTACATTCAATTTTTTTTTTATTAAGTCAATTACTGGGATACCAAAAGCCATACAGTTTCAAAACTTCATATACACACTAACATCTATATGACATCAGTAAATAGTTCAGTATGACTGACCTTCAGGTCTCACAACACACTTCGATTTTACTGTGTTGGCCATAGGCAGTAAAGTCCAATTTTCCATTCTGAATCAAACATTTACAGTCTAAAAATGTTTGAGAAAATACAGTTACTGCTGCTCATAAAATCTGGTACATAGCCAACATTGTTTTTTTTTAATGTGAGTGGTGTCAGGCAAGGTACTCTTTTCGGCTTTCACTAAACAGTTTGCACCTAAATTTATACGCATTTTGAGCACCCACAAATGTGTCACATTTTGCTGTCAGTGTCGTCTAATCGCTGTTCATCCAATCTCACACTATTGTTTTCTCACCTGCAACAAGAAAAGAAAATATCCATGGGCAATTATTAAAATATCTCGAACCGAAGAACACACCCCTAATTTTTATGGTGTAAGAATCACCCTACAGTCACATGCGAGGGAGCTAACTGTGTAGTGAGACCTTCACCTACTTTCCATTAAGTTTTCAAACTTCATACACAGGTACATCTGTATTACAGAAAATATTTCTACGACCTGTGGGTCAATATGAATAACCTTGACCTACTTTGCAGGGTTAGACACTAACATTTTATGACTACTAGCCTACAGGGCTAGAGCCTTCTTATTTTTACTAGCCCTTCTTAAAACCAACTAGTTCTCCTTTTACTCTTTTGCGGCAAAATAAAAAGATACCAAAATATGATGCCTTGGTAGCTCCATGGATAAGGCCTTGGCTTTGGAGCTATAGACAGACATCTGACCAGTGTGTGTTCTCGCCCTGGCAAAGGCATGTTTGAGGGGAAACTTCATAACCATCTCATCTATAGCTGAGACTGCATTTCCTATATGACTGTACTGCTTGTAAATATTGCAAGACAACAGTTTTGTGACTAGGTCTTAGTTAATCCATGCATAGGCCACGGCCATTATACCCTTCTTTGCAGCAGCCTGTATAAGGTCCTTTCCCCACCCAAATTTCTTTTAAAGCATGCAGACCTTGGAAATTCCATTCCCCGTTTATGGATTTTTTTCCCCAATTAAAGGCAAAAGGCTCCTTCCCAAAAACTGGGAAAAAGGCTCTGAAAGTGACACGATGGCTAAACAAGAGGGCCAAGATGGCCCTATATCGATCACCTGAGTAATGGTCCATCTATGGTCATATACAATCTGTATTGTAATGGTAATGGTCCATCTATGATCATATACAATCTGTGCAAGTTTGGTTAAGATTGTCCAAGAAATGTGGCCTCTGTTTGGTAAAGATCAAAGACAAAATGAAGGTGCTAGAGTGTAACCTCTGGGGCATGGCCAAATGTGACCCCAGGGCTACATGTAATATATGAGAGCTGTGTGCCTTGTGGTTTCAGAGAAGAAGATTTTTTAAGTTTTTCCCTATACAAGTCTGTGTAAAACATTTGACCCATGGGGCAGAACCAAATGTGACCCCAGGTTCACCATTTTAATAAACTTGGTAAAGGACCATAAGCTCATAGTAAATGCAAAATATTAAACCTCTGGCTCTTGCAGTTTCAGGGAAGAAGATTTTTTTAATTTTTCACTATACAAGTCTATGCAAAACTGTGAACCCCGGGGCGGGGCCAAATATGACCCCAGGGTCACCATTTGAACAAACTTGGTAAAGGACCATAATATTATAGTAAATGCAAAATATTAAACCTCTGGCTCTTGTAGTTTCAGAGAAGAAGATTTTTTTTCCCCCCTATATAAGTCTATGTAAAACTGTGACCCCCGGGGCGGGGCCACATTTGATACCAGGGTCACCATTTGAATAAACTTGGTAGAGGATCATAAGCTTATAGCAAAGGCAAAATATTGAACATCTGGCTCAAGCAGTTTCAGAGAAGAAGATTTTTTAAGTTTTTCCCTATACAAGTCTATGTAAAACATGTGACCCCTGGGGTGGGGCCAAATGTAACCCCAGGGTCACCATTAGAACAAACTTGGTAAAGGACCATAATCTTATAGTAAATGCAAAATATTAAACCTCTGGCTCTTGTAGTTTCAGAGAAGAAGATTTTTTAAGTTTTTCCCTATACAAGTCTATGTAAAACTGTGACCCCCGGGGCGGGTCCAAATGTGACCACAGGGTCACAATTTGAACAATCTTGGTAAAGGACTATAATGTTATAGTAAATGCAAAATATTAAACCTCTGGCTCTTGTAGTTTCAGAGGAGAATTTTTTCCCCCCTATATAGTCTATGTAAAACTGTGACCCCCGGGGCGGGGCCAAATTTGACACCAGGGTCACCATTTGAACAAACTTGGTAAAGGACCATAAGCTTCTAGCAAATGCAAAATACTAAACCTCTGGCTCTTGCAGTTTCAGAGAAGATTTTTTAAGTTTTCCCCTATACATGTCAGTGTAAAACATGTGACCCTTGGGGCGCGGTCAAATGTGACCCCAGGGTCACCATTTGAACAAACTTGGTAAAGAACCATAAGCTTATAGTAAATGCAAAATATCAAACCTCTGGCTCTTGTAGTTTCAGAGAAGAAGATTTTTTAATTTTTTTTCCTATATAAGTTTATGTAAAACTTAGACTCCCAGTGTCACCATTTGAACAAACTTAGTAGAGGACCATAAGCAGATGCTACATGTAGTACATGATAGCTCTGTGCCTTGTGGTTTCAGAGAAGAAGATTTATTAAAGTATTTTCCTATATGTCTATATGAAAAACATGCAAAATCTCAATATACAAACTTTGGACCCCCAGGGCACAGTCATTTTTGACCCCGGGGAAAAACACATCATTTGAATCATACTATTTTTTGCTGATGATGCTTTTCCTATGCTGTTTTTCGTTTGTTTCGATGGAGACAGTTCCGTATTTAAATATCGCCACATTTTTGTTTACAAAGTGAAGGTCACACTCACCATGTCAATAAAATGCTTAGAATTTAATATTTTGATAGAAATACTACAAAAACGATGTGGAGACCTGTATCAAATGCGGGTTATTTTTTAGCATTTTTGCGCCATCAAAGAAAAAATGGCCAATCAGTGTTCAGTAATCTGACACACCTACACATTCGCGGGTGCTTGTCTTGGTCTATATCGTACCCTACATTACATGATATTGAAGACTTTGAATAGCGAAAAATTGAAACAATTTGACAATCATATAAAAAGAGTATGATAATGGAGCTTTGGAAAAGGCCGAGCACGACACATACAAAATATTGCAGTCTCGGTTTGATTGAGACTGTTCATGAGCGGTAGTGAAATATGCTAGCTACCGCTCACGCCCTCTAGCCCCGGGTTGAGGAGAACTCAATATTAAAAAAAATCAATAGTACACAATTTTAACCATCCCGAAGATGGCATGCATACGGCGGTGGACATGGAGTTATTTGCTTCCCCATGTCGTACGGCGTATGGTCCCAGTATCTAATAAAATTAAATGCCCCGAAGAGCGAAATAAACATAATGGAATTTAGTTGGGAGCAGCGGTTATGAAGCCTGCGTATCACAAGTAACAGCCAAAAGACTAAAATTAAAAAGCAGACAACATATCCTATAAGTGGTTAAACAATACCCAGAGCCTTTTATCGGCCGGAGTAGTGGAACCACCGAATCAAAAATTAAGTAAGAAAACAAAAGAAATTGAAAATGTACCACCGATAACTAAATATAAGTATCAGGCTCAGCGATCTCCAAAGATCGAATGAATAACTACTGATTGCAAGCGCGGGGAGACGTTTTACTGCCGCCACACTGCACAAGCAACGCCACTGTGCTATAAAAAAAGAGTATGGTAATGGAGCTTTGGAAACAGCCGAGCACGACACATACGAAATATTGCAGTCTCGGTTTGATTGAGACTGTTCATGAGCGGTAGTGAAATATGCTAGCTACCGCTGACGCCCTCCAGCCCCGGGTTGAGCAGAACTCAATATTAATAAAATCAATAGTACACAATTTTAACCAGCCCGAAGATGGCATGCATACGGCGGTGGACATGGAGTTATTTGCTTCCCCATGTCGTACGGCGTATGGTCGTAAAATTGACATTTAAATTATAAAAACAACTAGCCCGTCGGGCTTGTCAATTGTGAGTTTTACTAGTCCTTCTCGAAAGTGACTAGCCTCGGGCTATCGGGCTAGCGTTAGTGTCGAACCCTGCTTCGTTCATTTAGTGCATTTCTCACATAATAACTGCCATACAGCTTTCAAACTTTTAGCACCATGTGGTTACCGGTTTTAGAATAGGGCTACTGGAAATCCCGCTGGAGGCAGAGGGTCCTGTGAGGTTACCAGGTATAAGAAAGGACCTCTGCAAGTGTGGCTAGAAGCAGAGAGCCTGGTGTGGTTATTGGGTTTAGAATAGGACCACTGCAAATACCCCTAGAAGCAGAGTGGTAGGACCCCCCACCTCCCTTCTTCATGTTGTCATTTTTGTCATGCTCATTAAGGTGTTTATCATGACACTGTTATTGTAAACATGGCTTCATCATAAATGGAGAATCTACTATGGAATTTGCAACAACTCTGTGGTCCTGCATTTTAGAATCTTCTTGGCCTATTTTCCGCATTTTATCTCGATGTAAATGAAGGAGGAGCCTGGCATGTTCATTTCAGTTTGGTGCCATAGAACCTTTCTTATGTTGGTGTGCCATAAATCCTACGCATTCAAACTCCAGACATTTACGTTACACTCACTTATATTTACATGACAGCAACATGTTCAAATCATAAATATGTCAATGTAAACAACCTGGACCTATTTTTAGCTCTGGCCAAGGCCAGTAGGGCTTATACCATGGCCTTTCGTCCGTCGTCTGTTAACTTTTTGATATCAACACTCTAGCACCTTCATTTTTCATCCGATCTTTACAAAACTTTACCAGGTTATTAATATCAATGACAGCTCACCAGCCAGATCGGACCAGTAACACCGGAGTTATTGCCCTTGAATTAACGAAAATTGCTATATTTTGTCTTGTCAACACTCTAGCACCTCCATTTTTCATCCGATCTTTACCAAACTTTATCAGATTATTAAAATCAATGAAAGCTGAGATGAGTCTGAAAACCAGCCAGATCGGACATGTAACTCCGGAGTTATTGCTCTTGAATTAATGAAAATTGCTATACATGTATTTTGTCTTGTCAACACTCTTGCACCTCCGTTTTTCATCGGATCTTCATGCATGTGATACTTTCAGGACCTCAATCTGGGAGTTTAGTGGGTTTTTTAAGGGAGATTCAGCCAAAAAACTGGGAGTTTTTTTCGCGGGCTCTTTTTAGTGCACGAGCAGTATTTTTACCCAAGTTCCATAAACTGATACCTAAAAATAAACTTTTAAACAAGTTTCTTCATTGATTTCAAGGAGATAACAAGAATGAATTAAAACAGTTTTTAAACAATATTTTATTTAATAATCAATGATAAACATGTAAGGGTATCTAACACTATAAATATAAGTGTCATCTCTTGAACACACTCACAGCCCTAACTTTAACACAGTGAACTTCCACTAACTGTCCTGAACTTAGTTGCACACACCCTTGCACTTCCTCACAAGTTCACTGCTTGGTCTATACTCATAGCATATGGCTGTATTGTTATTTCACACTGAGGAGGCTTTGAACAGAGGTTGCAAAACAGAGGTTGGAACAAAAGCAACCAACATCAATCAACTGTTGTTTTTTTAAAGAAAATCTGAAATCAAACATACAAACATCAAACTAAAGCAACGTCAATCAAGGAAATGGACCTTTTGAATAATAAATCTTTATAAAATTCATTTATTGTTTTAATTCAATCATACATACTCACCAAATTCACGCCGACAAAGTCTACTTTCGTATTGAAAACTATAAGTGATATTGATATGGGACTTTTTCTAAAATGATCAGCATGACATGATGTTGGTCCTTGTTGAAAATTGTTTTGATTTGATGTTAAACATGGCTGTCAGCCGCCATCTTTGTTTACATAGAGTTATCTAGTAAAAACTTGTAGCGACTACTCCTCTGTAACTACTTAATGGATTTTCATGAAACTTCACAGGAATGTTGCTCCTGATGTCTTATAGATCCTAGCAAAATTTCAGGTCAGCCGGAAATTCAAGATGGCCACCATGGCTAAAAATAGATTTTCAAAATACAAGTTTGTAGCGACTACTTCTTGAAAACTATAAGTGTTATTGATATGGGACTTTTTCTAAAATGATCAGTATGACATGATGTTGATCCTTGTCAAAAAATCTTTTGATTTGATGTTAAACATGGCCGCCAGCGGCCATCTTTGTTTACATAGAGTTATATAATGAAAACTTGAAGCGACTACTCCTCTGAAACTACTTGACAGATTTTCATGAAACTTCACAGGAATGCTGATCTAGCTATCAAAAACCTATCAGTAGGTTGCATTCCACTAATTGTACAGGCTTCATAAGGTTACACTCCACTAATTTTTACACATTTTTCAACTATTTGTCCTGTTATTTATCAGATAATTGTTGCATGTGTTCTTTTATGACGTGAAAATACGTAATAATAACCTCATAATGTTATACACTACTAATTTAAAGACCTCATAAGGTTACACTCCACTAATTATACAGACTTCATAAGGTTACACTCCACTACATGCTACATACGATTCCAATAAGTTTATAATTATTTACCAGATAATGGTTTCATATTTTCTTTTTCTTGTTAGCTCGACTGACCGAAGGCCAGCAGAGCTTTTGAGATGCCGAGTTGTCCGTCATCCGTCCGGCGTCCGCCGTTAACTTTGTCTCATTAAGACGAAATCACCTTCATTTTTCCTCCGATCTTTACTAAACTTGAACAGGTCGTTAATATCAATGAAAGCTCGGACAAGTTCGAAAACCAGCCAGATCGGACCAGTAACAGCGGAGTTATTGCACTTGATTTAGTTAAAAATGATACATGTTGGGTCGTTAAGACGATAGGGCCTTCATTTTTAGCTCTACTGATCAGAGATCAGCAGAGCTTATGCCGTGGTGCGGCGTCCGTCGTCCGTCTGTCTCTCCGTAAACTTTTTTTTGTAGCGACTACTTCTCTGAAACTACTGAATGGATTTTCATGAAACTTTACAGAAATGTTGCCCATGAAGTCTAGTTGATCCTAGCAAAAATTCATGTTGATGTGAAATCCAAGATGGCCGCCAGATCTAAAAATAGGTTTTATAAAAACAAGTTTGTCTTGATTACTTCTTGGAAATTATAAGTGATATTGATATGGGACTTTTTCTAAAATGATCAGCATGACATGATGTTGGTCCTTGTCGAAAATCGTTTTGATTCGATGTTAAACATGGCTGCCAGCGGCCATCTTTGTTTACATAGAGTTATATAATGAAAACTTGTAGCGACTACTCCTCTGAAACTACTCGACGGATTTTCATGAAACTTCACAGGAATGTTGCTCTTGATGTCTAATTGATCCTAGCAAAATTTCAGATCGGCCGGAAATTCAAGATGGCCACCACGGCTAAAAATAATTTTTCAAAAAACAAGTCTGTAGCGACTACTTCCTGAAATCAAAATCATTCAGTAGAGCTTCAAGGTCATTGACCTCTTGTTCATCCGAACTTACCAAACTAACAAATTGTTAATGTCAATGTTAGCTCGGACAAGTTCGACAACCAGCCAAATCAGACCAGTAACAGCGGAGTTGTGGCCCTTTATTTTGTTAAATATTCTATATTTTGCCTTGTTAAGGCGATAGGGCCTTCATTTTTCATCTGATCTTTACCAAACTTTACCAGATTTTTTGACTTTTTTTTCTTGTATTGGTTTTATATTTCTTTATTTCTTTATTTCTTTATTTTTTTATTTTTTTTTGGGTTTTTATTATCTCTTCTGTTCAAGTTCGAAAACCAGCCAGATTGGAGTTATGGCTCTTGATTTAGTTAAAAATGCTATATTTTGCCTCTTTAAGACGATAGTCACTCGCTTCATTGATGTTATAAGAGCCATATTAGCCAGTAGAGCATCCACAGGCCCTCTTGGGCCTCTTGTTCAGTGAAATAGTGGATTGTATGGTTAGTTGAATTGAATGTTGTTTAACAGCTCGTCAACACAGTACAGGTTATTTAGAGCCGCCCCAGAGAGAGGGGAAGGATACATAGGAATCCGGGAACCTGCCCTACTCTTATTATCGAATAGATTCCTATGGTTCTTTAACGTGCTCGGTTGATAGACCGATACACGGGACCGCCCGGTTAACGTCCCCATCCGACGGACGAGGCTAAGGAAAAGTGTCTTGCCCAAGAACACACCGACGGAACTCAGTGGCACCACGGAGGATTGAACCCGGGGCCTCCGGTTACAAATCCGCCGCGCTACCGACTGCGCCACGCCAGCCCGAATAAACCTTATATTCTCATTGTTTATATTTTCACAGTGAGACTTTAAGAACTTATATTCTCACAGCCGGAAAAAATGGAACTCCTTTTTTCTACATTTGCTTATAACAGTCATAATTCGTGTCAAAGTATATGTATGTAAATCGCCTCACGCGCTGGCGTTACTATATTTATACGCGAATACGTTAAAGGGGAACTGTCGGAACGAAACATATTTTCTGTTTGAAACAGTTTGGTAGTGTTGCATGATAAAAAATAGAATATTGGTGGTTTGTCGTGAATATAGGATTTATTTTCATTGAGAAGTGAGAAAACTTATATTTTCACTCGTGCACTTTCATCTCGAAGTGAGAAAACTTATATTTTCACTCGTGCACAAGTGAAAATATGTTTTCTCACTTCTCGATGAAAATAAATCCTATATCCACTCCAAACCAACAAATATCCTCTGTATATACTTAATAACTCGGCCATGGTCAGAAAGCGGTCACAGTTATTTGAATTGTGGGTACATGATGTGGCATTCTAGGATGGCTATTTTTAGGTACAATTGCTTCATGATAAAAGGTTGATGTTATTTAATTAAAGTTCATAGATACCTCATCTGTTTTAATTATCGTTCAAGGAAGTTTCAGTCATTATTTTGTTGACGAGTCTGCCATTTTAAGGCCACGTCGTATTTGCATGCATGGATAAAATGTGTATAAATATACAGACTTAAACATTGTCTAGGAGAGCCTTGTCTGGTAGAGCCGTATATTATATGCCCTGTCTGGCCGAATAAAACGTGTTGTCATTTGCACCAGTGAGTTTGTCAATTCATTATCCCACAACGACGCAGTGATGGCTCTAGTTTTTACATCCGATCTTTACCAAACTTTACCAGATTGTTATGATAAGGCCTTCATTTTGCCCTATTTCAGCAAAACAGCAACACTTTGCAGGGTTAATCAGTACCATGACTAGTTGTGCATATTAGTCACCTTGTTCCGGTTGAATGATTTTTGGTGGTGTTCTGGCCCTTTAAAGGTTTTAATACACATAATGTGTATGGACTAGTTCTGCTGAACCCCTGGCCGGATTTCAATGAAACTTGGCAAGGATGATCAGTATCAAGCCTAGTTGTGCATATCATCACTGTGTTCCAGTTGAAAGATTTTTGGCAGAGTTATGGCCCTTTACAGGTTTAAATACACAAACTTTGTCCGGACTAGTGCTGCTGAACCCCTGGCCAAATTTTAACAAAACTTGGCAAGGGTGAACAGTATCAGGCCTAGTTGTGCATATCATTATGTTCCAGGTTCGATGTTTTTTGCGGAGTTATGGCCCCTTATACACAAACTTTTTCTGGACTAGTTTTCCCGAACCTCTGGTTGGATTTCATTGAAACCTGGCAAGGATGATCAGTATCAAGACTAGTTGAGCATGTCATCACCATGTTCTGGTTGAAAGAATTTTGGCGGAGTTATGTCCCTTTAAAGATTTTACTACACAAACTTTGTCTAGACTTGTTCTCCTGAACCCATGGCCAGATTTCAGAGAAACATTGGAGGGATGATCAGTACCAAGCATAGTTGTACAAGTCATCACTGTGTTCTGGTTGAAAGATTTTTGGCGGAGTTATGGCCCTTTTAAAGGTTTTGATACACAAACTTTGTCCAGACTAGTGCTGCTGAACCTCTGCCCGAATTTCAAGGAAACTTGGCAAGGATGATCAGTATCGAGTCTAGTTGTGCATATCATCGTTGTGTTCCGGTTAAATGAGTTATGGGTTTTTAAAAGTTTTAGTACACTAACTTTGTATAGACTAGTTCTCCTGAACCACTGGCTGGATTTCAACGAAACTTGGCATTGGCAGGAATGGTCAGTACCAAGCCTAGTTAAGCAAGTCCTTACCATGTTCCTGTTGTTAATGATTTTTGACAGAGTTATGGCCCCTTATACACAAACTTTATCTGGACTAGTTTTCCTGAATCTCTGATTGGATTTCAGTGAAACTTGGCAGGTATGATCAGTACAAAGCCTAGTTGTGCATATAATTGTCGCGTTCCGGTTGAATGATATATGGTGGAGTTGTGGCTCTTTAAAAGGTTTTAATATACAAACTTTGGCCAAACTAGTTATCTTCAACCACCATTCGGCTTTCAACAAAAACTTGGTTGCGTATATCATTGTCTTGTTCTGGTTGAATGATTTTTGGTGGAGTTATGGCCCTTCAAAGGTTTCAGTACATAAGCTTTGTCCCGATTACTTCTTTTGATCCGCTGCCTGAATTTCCATGAAACTTGGTAGGGATGACCTTTACCAAGCCTAGTTGCACATGTTTTCGTCGTTCCAGTTGAAAGATTTTTGGCGGATTTATGGCCCTTTCTCCTGTAGGGAATACATCTGTTTTTACTAAAAACAATCCCTAGTTATAATTTTAGTATGGTTATTTAGTGACTCAATGCACAACACTTATCTAGAATGGGTTTTGACCGCCTGCATAAAGGGGCCCGGCTACAAGCGGTTAAAACCTATTTGATACAATTGTTGTGCCTCAATTCCGTATATAACCATACCAAATTAGAACTAGGGCTTTGTTTAAATTGTTAGCATGGGTCAAGGGTTTATGTTTCTATTGTGGGTGTTGTTGTTTTGTGGTTTTCAGTCCCGTTCAAAGAACGGAGGGACTATAGGTTTGGTCGATGTCCTTCCTTCCATCCGTCCACTCGTGTCCGATCAATAACTCTGAAGTCCATGGAGGGATTTTAAGAAAACTTGGCACAAATAATCACCACAGCTAGACCCAGGCCCCTACCTTCGAAGTCAAGGTCACACTTAGATTTCAAATTTGGCATATATAGGCATAGTAATGAATGTATTCATGACAGTTGTGTCCGATCTATAACTCCGGTGTCCATTGAGAGATTTTAAAATAACTTGGCACAAGTGATCACCACAGCTAAACGACGTGTCGCGCGCAAAACCCAGGCCCATACCTTGAAAATCAAGGTGATACTTTAAGATCAAAGGCCCCTCCACCCACCAGGCAAAGATGTATTTTTATGCCCCCGAACATTTTTCAGGGGCAGATAGTAATCGCACCGTCCGTCCGTCGGGATTCTGTCCGTCATTCCGAAGTTCGTGTCCGGACCGTAACTTCACAACCCCTTCAGGGATTTTTAAATAACTTGGCACAAGTGATCACCATAACAAGACGATGTGTCCCCCGCAAAATCCGGGTCCGTACCTCAAAGGTCAAGGTCACACTTGAAGTTCATAGGTCAAAAACAGGTACGCAATTTCGTGTCCGGACCCTAACGTCACAACCCCTACAGGGATTTTTAAATAACTTGGCACAAGTGATTACCATAACAAGACGATGTTTCCCCCGCAAAACCCAGATCCGTACCTCAAAGGTCAAGGTTACACTTGAAGTTTATAGGTAAAAAACAGGTACGTAATTTGGTGTGCGGACCGTAACGTCACAACCCCTGCAGGGATTTTTAAATAACTTGGCACAAGTGTTCACCATAACAAGATGATGTGTCGCGCGCAAAACCCAGGTCTTCAAGGTCAGGTCACACTTTGAGGTCAAAAGTCAAATTGTGTCCGGTCAATAACTCTGGCATTCATGGACGGATTTTAAAATAATCACCACAACAAGACGATGTGTCGCGCACAAAATCCAGGTCTGTTGCCCTAAGGTCAAGGTCACATTTAGAGGTCAAAGGTCAAATCGTGTCCGTTCAATAACTTTTGCATGCCTGGACGGATTTTCAAATAACTTGGCACAAGTGCTCACCACAACCAAATGAGGTGTCGTGCACAAATCCAGGTCCATGGCTCCAAGGTCAAGGTCATACTTAGAGGTCAAAGGACACTTTGGGGGCATTAATCACTTACAGTGATATTTCTTGTTTTGTTTTTAAGTTTTAGTTATGATCACATTGGCATCCCCTCTCCATACACCCACCCTGCTCCTCCACCCCAAACAAATATTTCCCCCCAACACCACACCCTGAAACTACAAGAGCCAGATGTTTTACATAGACTTGTACAGGTAAAAATCGAAATAAATCATCTTTTCTAAAACTCCAAGAGCCAGAAGTTAAATATTTTGCATTTACCATAAGCGTATGGTCCTCTACTTAGTTTGTTCAAATGGTGATCTTGGGGTCCACTTTGGCCCGCCCCACATGTCACAGGTTTTACATAGACTTATATAGGGAAACACTCAAAAAATAGTATTTTCTGAAGCTACAAGAGCCAGAAGTTTAATATTTTGTATTTACCATTAGCTTATTGTCCTCTACCAAGTTTGTTCAAATGGTGACCATGGGGTGAATTTGGGCCCGCCCCACGGGCCAGGGGTCACATGTTTTACATATCCCGGCACAACCAGTTTTCGCACACATAAGGACAAAACATGAGATTAAAACCTTACATTTAAATAAAAGACTTTTCCTTTCCAGTCTATGTTTTTATTAATTATAGTACTGAAATTCTGCAGAATCATGCCAAATTGGCATGACCTGTATTGTTTACATTTTTTAAGCAAAAAGACGACCTATTTACCTCATTCCTAACGGAACATCCAACCTCTTTTCGAGCACTTCCGGTAAACATGAAAAGTATACTGCAGAACAGAAATTTGTACCCAATAATAGTTTTAATAAAACATATAGTCAACACTTCTCAACAGTTAAAAAATAATGTTAACCCATGAAAATAATGTTTAGAAAGTATTTATAATTTATTTTTAATGTTTTGTTTTTTTCAGGTGCACATGAAAGGCAAAACAAGGTGTCTCCCCTTCTTAATGACCCTTACATGAGTTGAAAATGATAAATATACCCACAGACCTAATAACAAATATTATTAATATGTCTGTGATGTACCCAAATCTCAAAATTGTCACATCTTCCCACAATTAACATTCCTAATTTGAGTAAACATGTTGAGGTTTGAGAGAATGAAGTGCTTGCAGACCGCACATTTTCCAGATTATTTTTACATGAGAGGGTAATATTTTAAAGTGAATATTTTTTTATCTGCAGTATACTTTTGACTTTTTTGAGGGAAAGTAGATCATGAGATTACGTCAGCAATTGTGCAGACGACAGCTGTTTAATTTGTAATCAATCAAAAAATGGTTTTAATCAATGGTTTTCACTATTCCATAGTCAATATTATGGAATAGTGAAATTGACTGAAATACATATTGAGGTCAGCTTTTTATTTGTATAATGCCTCTCGTATCTCCATTTTTGTTTATATTGTCATGTTGACATACTGCAGGAGTATCTGTCAAAATAATCAGGTCATTGTTTGCAAATGAGGGCACGCATTCTTATTTCCGCTGTTTATACGGAAGTGTTCGAATTCAGGTTGTGTGCGAAAAGTGGTTGTATCGGGATACATGTACACTTATATAGCAAAAAACTAAAAGAATCGTCTTTTCTGAAACTACAAGATCCAAAGGTTTCATATTTTGCATTTATCATAAGCTTATGGTCCTCTCACAAGTTTATTCAAATGGTGGCCCTGGGGTCAAATTTGGCTCCGCCGTAGGGGTCATCTTCTACAGACTTAAATAGGGAAAACCTTGAAATTTAAAAACTCTTCTTCTCTTAAACTACAAGAGCCAAAGGTTTAATATTTTGTATTTACCATAAGCTTATGGTTCTCTACAATGTTTGTTCAAATGGTGATCCTGGGGTTAAATTTGACCGCACTTCAACGAATCATATGTTTTACATAGTCTTTAATAGGAAAACACTTTAAAAAATCTTCTCTGAAACTAAAAGAGCCAGAAGTTTAATATTTTGCATTTGCTATAAGCTTATGGTCCTCTATGAATTTTATTCAAATGGTGACCCTACGTTCCAATTTAGGGATTCTTTTTTTTAAAAAAAAATCATCTTTTCTAAAACTACTAGAGCCAGACGTTTAATATTTTGGATTTACCACAAGCTTTCGGTCCTTTATCGAGTTTGTTCAAATGGTGACCCTGGGGTCCAATTTGGCCCAGCCCCAGTGTTCACATAAAACTTAAAAAACAATCATCTTTTCTGAAACGTCCCAGGGATCACATATTTTACAAGACTTATATAGGGAAAAACTTAAAACATCGTCTTTCTGAAACTACAAGAGCCAAAGATTTAATATTTTGCATTTAGCATAAGCTTATTCTCCTCTAACAGGTTTGTTCAAATGCTGGGCCTGGGCCGGTCAAATTTGGGCCCGTCCCAGGGGTCGCATGTTAGGGAAAACCTTTAAAAAAAAATCATCTTTTCTAAAACTACAACAGCCAGACGTTTAATATTTTGTATTTACTATAAGCTTATGGTCCTCTTCAAAGTTTATTCAAATGGTGACCCTAGGGTCAAATGTGTATAGCCAGTAGAGCGATACAGGCCCTCTTGGGCTTCTTGTTAGTAACTCATGATAACTGCTTATATGTTATCCACAAACATTTTTCAAAACACACACATCTGTTGATATGTTATTTTTCTATTCAGGTATTAGAAGAGATGGTTCACCAGTGGATGTCGATGCATGTATTGAGTTCTTCGAGACCGGGTTTGGAGAAGAAGGTGTGGGGGTGGACAGGCACATGCTCAGGTACTATGCCAAGTTCCTTACCAAACATGGTAGGGAGGTGCATTTCACTGTAGATGATGAGGTAAGAGATTATGTATTATCATAATTTTGTCTTGTAAAATAAAGTGGTGTTTGGGATTATTCTTCGTCAGTCATCCATCCGTCCATGATTAGCCATTTCTTCAAATGACTTCTACGCAGAAACCAATTGGCCAGTTCTGATCATACTTAATATATAGGATCCTTAGATCAGTGGTATTTAAATTATGTCAACAAGAATTCCAAGATGGCCACCATTGCCATAAACGGTTGAATCCTCAAAAAATCTCGTGAACCACTGAACAGATTTCGACATTTTTTTTGTATCTATGTTCACTAGCCCCATGACTATAAGAATCTTACATGGGTATCCGGTGAAGATAGGGAATTCCAACCCGAGCTATACGTGTTTTTATCGGAAGCGAGGCTCTGCCGAGGTTCCGATTAAAACACTTATACCGAGGGTTGGAACGAGGGTTGGAATTCCCTATCTGAACCAAATACCCATGATAGATTCTTTTTCTTGCATATCAGAGAAATGTTGTGCATTGACGCCACCAGCTATTAACGTTTTGCATGTTTTCCTGCATACCGGATGTTGGCGCGCGTGAATTTTATCTCGACCCTAGGGTGAGATGGAAATATCTAGCCCCGGTTAAATGGCGGATATCCTTGTCTGGTATGCAAGAATATCCAGTATGTTCAAATGACGTTTCCGGGTTCAAAACTGTCATGCTCTAGGGGTCCAAAGTTTGTATGTAGAGATTCTGCATGTTTTATATTGGTGAAAACTTTAATAAAACCTTTTTCTTTATTAAAACCAAAAGGCCGAGAGCTCTCATAAATTGCATGTATCTTAAGCTTATGGTCCTCTACCAAGTTTGTTTAAATGGTGACCCTGGGGCCACCTGCTCAGTGATGGTCATAGTTTTACATAGAGTCATATGGGAAGACTTAAAAAAATAATAATCTGCTCAGAAACTACAAGAGATAGAGGTGTTATGCATGTAGCATAAGCCTATGGCCTATTACAAAGTTGTTGCCTTAGGGGTCTCACATGTTTAACATAGACTTATATAAGGAAATGCATCTAATAATCTTCTCTGAAACCACAAAGAGCTCTCATATGTTGCATGTTCAATGGTGACCTTTGAGTAAATTCTGACACTGCCCTGGGGACATGTTTAACAAAGACTTACATTGGAAAATCTTTAAAAAAAAAAATCTCTGAAGCTGCAAGAGTAAGAAGTCTAATATTTTGCATTTACCATAAGCTTATGGTCCTCCCTAAGTCTGTTTAAATGGTATGGTGACAGTGATTAGGTAACATTTTATTACATGTGTTATAAGTTGTCTTGTGAGCTGTGATGCAAGTTAATCATGATTACCACAAGTCTGGCTTTATTTATGCAACAGTTGCCATAATTATGGTCATTATGTACTCGGAATTCATGTGATACCATAATTCAGACGTGTATTTATATAAATGCCATAATTTAATTCAGACCAATAGGTAGACTGAATTCATGTAAATGTCATAATTCAGATCAATATAGTTTGCTTTATTAACACGCAAAGTCCATCATTGTTTACCAGACTTGTTCAGAATGGTAATTTTAATTAAAGCTCATATAAAAGTAAAACCAACACCCTCCAAACCACCCACCCCCACTCCCATACCTCACCAACACCCTCCAAACCACATAACCCCCACTCCCATCCCACCTCACTGCCAATGTTTAGAATCTGGACATTTTGTTTTTCATTTTACTTCATTTCCACCAAATTTTTCGGAAGATGTTTATCAATGAAATAAAATAATTAAACAAGAAATATTGCCAGTAAGTGACAAATGACCCTGAAGAGGTCTTCATATAGTAATTTCAACACTATTGAAATGTTACGAGTTACAGCAAGTATACAGGTAAAACACTGGTAAATGGAAAGTAAAATGAAGTATGCACATAACACACCTTCTAATCCTGCTAAACATGTTTGTGTTATTTGATGAAATTCCCTTATGCAGTTTTGGAGTTGACACAGTATTTATCTTTGACCTCTAAGTTTGACCTTCGCCGTTGATAATTCCTTATGTACACCATGCTGCCTTAAACCAGTAGAGTGATACAGCCCATTTGGGCCTCTTGTTTCATTAGGATTTTCCTTTAAAACATGTGACAAGTATTAAATGCCATTGTCGTGCCAGTCAGTATGCCATAGTAACTTTTGTTAATGTTACTGTTTTTGTTTTATTATATTGACAGAACATTGAAACGGTAGCACCAACAACTACAAGAGAAACAGAATATGATTGGACAAAAAAATCCCAACTTTTAGATAAATTATTTACCTCTGAAAGAAAAACGTTGCCAAAAGAGGAAGAGGATCAGAGTACAGATATTATTGACAGGAGTTGATGTGAACATGACTACTAAAGAAATTAAACTTGTAGAAATATGGAGTAATATAAAGGATTTTGGATAATTACAAAATGAAAAGTTCAGTTTCAAAGCCAACATGACCTTTACATGCAGGTCAATAAAAGGAAATAAACTCTGTAAAATAATGATGTCATGCATGGCATTATTGCAATATATCTCAGAGATACTTGGGTGATTTCAAAAATAATGAAGCATAAGTGTAATTTTTTGGTAACATTTCAAATTACAGATGGGATTATAATTTTTAGTGCAATAGTTAGCCAATATGTTCAAGTTTATGTCATGAATACGGCCAATGGATAAGTTAACATGTTACAATAAAAATCTAAGTGTTTATATGAATTTTAATGAACTTTTTTGAAATAAATAACCAAATTGTGATTCACAAATTATCCCAAACAATAATCATAATACTGTTTTTGCAGCATGTACATATAAAGTAATATGTTCAACAATAATTTTTTAGTAAAAATATGTTCTGTAGTCCAAAATACAATTGAAAAATATAGGTTTTCATGCTTTTAAGTCCCATTATTTTATAAACACACACCTTAATGTCATTTTTATGCACCATTATCTTAAACTTTTGAAGAGTAAACTTTATGTTTTGCATAATTTAGGACATACTCGAGATATTTGCAAAGTTTCATAAGTGTAAATTAAAGTTTGCCAAAAATATGAATACTTAAAATAAGCCACATTGTCTTGCTTTTTTGTACACTTGGGACAATGCCTTGCATTATTAAAAATCAACATACATTTCTGATCTTAAAACAGAGTCTACTAGCTACAAAGTTAAGAACTTTTAAAATTTGCCCCATGACCTATGTGTTAAACAGGAATTTTATTTGTAATATTCTGTTTTAAGATTTAATAGTTAAAGATTACAATTAATGTTTGCAGGTTTAGACCGTTCTATCTCAAATCATTTGGAGGGAAATGAACAATGAATGTAAATACAGCATCAAAATAAAACTTTAAACATTTTCTTGGTTTCAATGATCCATGAATGCCCTTAAAGAGCTTAAAATTTCTTCATTTTTTTGTTTTAAACATTAACCATAATTCTGTACACTTTAATTTACTAACATCATCAGTATGTTTATTTTAATGTGTAAATCAGTGTTCCTGTAGGAACATATGTAAATATAAACACTTATAATGTTATTTCACGATAAAATTCCATACAATATAGAAAAATTAAATATTGCAAAGTGATTTCTTATTATTCTGAAAACAAGAGATCTTATCAGAATAAAGTAATGATTGAATAATATCTTAGCATTAAGACAATATATTGTGGAATAATAAATCTTTGTTTTTGATCTGGTAGACTCCCAAAAACTTACAATAAATATATTGATACTTCATAAATAAGAGTTAATTTATAGCATTTGATAAAAGATTTATAAATGTGTACACTTGGGACAAAACTATTGAACAAATTAAACTTTCTAAATTATCAAATGAATTACCAAGATTAACTTTCCGTAGGAATACCTATATTATTGTTATATTATTCAAACACTGAAAACAATTTACTTTAACAAACATCTATACAATTCAACTGATTATACATAACTTAACTCCTAACAAATGAAGTCATGTTAAATGCTTAAACATAATGGCCTGAAGTATTATATCCCAAGCCAGAACACAATTATTAAACTCATACCTGAACTCAGACACTTGTTCTTGTACCTCTGTACATGCAACAAAAGTGTACCAATACATTTATGTACAGTGAAACAAGTGTACATATGTATGTACATTAAAACAAGCGTACTTTTCTACATTCAATGTACAGCCAAACAAATGTATCTCTGACCTGTACATGCAAACAAGTGTTGCCGTACCTTTCTACTTTCAAATAAGCTTACCTCTGTGCCTCTGTACATGCAAACAAGTGTACCTCCATACATCTTTATAGCAAAACAGCTGCACATATGTACATGCAAACAAGTGTACCTCTCTGTATCCAAACAGATGTATCTCTGTAAATCCAAAAAGGTGTACCTCTGTACATCTTAACGAGTGTACCCCTGTACACCCAAACATTTAGTGTACCTTTGTACATTCAAACAAGTGTACCTTTATACCTCTGTACATCCTTACAATTGTACCTTTTATATACATCCATACATGTGTAACTCTGTACATCCAACCAAATCTACATCTGTACATCTTAACATGTATCTGTCATCTATAAATCCAAACAAGTGTACCTATGCTCACATGTAGAAAAAAAAGTGTAAATCTATATCTCTGTATATCTTAACAAATGAACCTCTGTCCATCTGTACAGCCAAACAAGTGTACATAATAATGTACCTCTGGTACATGCAAACAAATGTACCTCTGGCACATGCAAACAATTGTATCTCGGTACATTTGTACAGCCAAACAAGTGTACATAATAATGTACATCTGATACATGCAAAGAAATGTACCTCTACATCTGTACAGCCAAACAAGTGTACTTCAGTACATCTGGTTTATAAATGCAAACAATGGTGCCTCTGTACATGCAAACAATGGTACCTCTTTACATCTAGACAAGTACTAGTACCTCAATACAGCTGTACCTCTGTATATCAGTGAACATGAGTACATCCAAACAAATGCACCTCTGCACATATACCTCTGTACATCCAAGCAAGTATTCCTCTGTACATCCAAACAACTGAATCTCTGTATATTCAAACAGAGGTACACCTTTTTGGATGTAAAAAGGTGTACCTCTGTACATCCAAGCCAGTTTATCTCTGTACCTAGACTGTACATCCAAACAAGTGTACCGGTACCTCAATTAATCTTCATTTGATATAATGGTCTCTGGCCTTCTAAAAAAAGGCCTTGAATATGTGTTTGAGTTGGAGTCACAACAGTTTTACTTCTTAAAGTGCCCTCAAAGGGAACTTTAAGGACCAGAGTTGCCATCTTTAATGTATCAAATCATTTCCTGAAAACTTATTTGACATTTATCAAGTGTAATGAGCAAAACCAGTTTTTTATGTCCCAAGTGTACAATAACAATAGTTATATTTATGTGCAGTGTAAAATACTCATAGAGGCATTATCTATTAAACCTTATACAGCATATGTCAAGTAGAAGAATGTTGCCTTACTATGGAACAGAGAAAGAACAAATATAATTGTTAACAACAAAAATATATGATTTTACCTTTTTTTCTTGTAGGTTAATTTGGAATATTTACAAAATATTATGTTATTTTACCATTAGAACACTTCTCCAGACTATTTTCTATGGAAATTACATCTTTCTGCTTGCTGCCTTGTAATAGAATGACTTGTGGTATAATTTTCCTGGAACTGACACCTCTCAATCAAAATTGTCAAATTTCATGTACACTTGGGACAACACAAATATGCCAGAATTATTTTTACATGCTATCTTACCATCACAATGTTGTCATAGCTGATGCCTATTGGACATGTTCTTACTAAAAAAGTGCTTAGAGATTGAAAAGGCATGTGGACTTTAAAAATATCTATCATTTATGCTAAATTGTACACTTGGGACAGTTTTTGACTGGTTATTGTATATGGCTGTCAACAAGTTCAATGAACAAGATAATGTATAGAAATGTAGAAAAACTTAAAGAATACATATTTATGTGCTGAAATAGAAAACTTTTATTCACCTCATTATCAACACCTTTTCTAACAGCACCTCAGTATACCAATTCTGGTGAAAAAGTGGGTGCAAAAAGTCTTAGTACACTTCAACTTCAAACTCTTATGGGAAAATAAAACATGTTTGGAGACGGGTTACATGTTATGTAACCGATAGTGAATATGCCATGCTACTGTATAAAAAAGACCATTTGCTGATATGTCAGCTGGTTGCATAGTTATTCAAAACTAAAAATGGTGTTTTAGTTGAAATGTCACGCAAAACAGTACACTAGGGACACTTTTTGACATGTTTTTACAACATAACTTTTTAAGGAAGCAAGCTAATGTGATGAAACTTTGCATGAGAATCAACTACCACTAAACACATCTCCAGGACTTAAAAACTTGGTTATTTAGCTTTCTGGTAAATAGATATTGGAATGTTAATAAAAAGCTTCATTATTTTTGAAATCACCCACTTGTGGTATAGTGCAATGTCATTGGCAACAGCTAGAGATAAGTGTGGTATAGTGAAATGCCATTGGCAACAGATAGAGATCAGTGTGGTCTGGTGAAATGGCATTTTCAATGAAATGGCATTTTCAACAGTAGAGATGTGTGGTATGGTGAGCAGCTACAGATAAGTGTGGTATGATGAAATGCCATTGGCAACATATAGAGATCAGTGTGGTCTGGTGAAATGTCATTTTCAACAGTAGAGATAAGTGTGGTATGGTGAAATGTCATTGGCAACAGCTAGAGATAAGTATGGTATGGTGGTATGGTGAAATGCTTTTGGCAACATAGAGATCAGTGTGGTCTGGTGAATGGCATTTTCAACAGTAGAGATAAGTGTGGTATGGTGAAATGTCATTGGCAACAGCTAGAGATAAGTATGGTATGGTGAAATGCCATTGGCAACAGATAGAGATCAGTGTGGTCTGGTGTAATGGCATTTTCAACAGTAGAGATAAGTGTGGTATGGTAAAATATCATTGGCAACAGCTAGAGATAAGTGTGGTATAGTGAAATGCCATTGGCAATGTATAGAGATCAGTGTGGTCTGGCAAAATGGTATTATCAACAGTAGGGAGATAAGTGTGATATGGTGAAATGTCATTGGCAACATATAGAGATAAGTGTGGTATAGCGAAATGTCATTGACAACAGATAGAGAGAAGTGTGGTATGATGAAATGTCATTGACAACATATAGAGATCAGAGTGGTATGGTGAAATGTCATTGGCAACAGATAGAGATAAGTGTGATACGGTGAAATGTCATTGACAACATATAGAGATCAGTGTGGTATGGTGAAATGTCATTGACAACAGATAGAGATAAGTGTGGTATGGTGAAATGTTATTGATAACAGATAGAGATAAGTGTGGTATATTGCAATGCCATTGACAACAGATTAGAGAAAGTGTGATATAGTGAAATGTCATTGGAAACAGATACGGATCAGTGTGGCCAAATATTAACACCCTTCAACTAATGAGCAAAACAACCTCGTGAAAAGTGCCAATATAAAAATGTGATTGTCTACTGATATGCTATCAATAACATCCCATTAGTGATTAATTGTTACTGCATGTGTTAAATGTTTATATAACTATCTATATATGATATTTGAACTCAAATAAGTGAATGTTAATGAAGGAATTAATATGTAAGTTTATCGATTAAATATTTTTTCAGTTTTATAGAGGTGACTTAGTTTTGTTTTCTACCATGAATGTGGCCCCAACTGTCAAAACAGGAAGCAAAACTCCCCTAGTGTTACCTGGAAACTGAATACCGTGGTTTTGAATTGAATAGGGATCAAGAACATGATATTCATTTCCAGCTACCATCTTCATTTACATTAGATCAGCAGAGCTTATGCCATGGTGCGTCGTATGTCTGTCTGTCTGTCCTCAAACTTTTTTTGTGGCGACTACTCCTCGGGAAGTACTGGATGGATTTTCATGAAACTTTACAGAAATGTTGCTCATAAGGTATGGTTGATCCTAGCAAAAATTCAGGTTGATGTGAAATCCAAGATGTCCACCAAAGTTTAGCTCGACTTTTCGAAGAATAAGAGAGCTTATGTAATCACGTCGGCGTCCCACATCAAGGTTTGCGTGTAAGCTGTGTTACAAGTATATATCTCTTACATTTCTTATCCTAGCACAACCAAATTTGGCCATGTGCTTCCTTATAGCATTATCTTAAGGGCTGCATAAGCAATTTTGGTTCCTTTAACCCATGGGCTCCCATGGAACCCAAATTATGATAGCCCATAAAATGTGTACCATTTCACATCAAATTTTGCGTGTAAGCTGTGTTTACAAGTCTATATCTCTTACAATTCTTACCCTAGCACAACTGTAACAACACAACACACACGTGTACAAGTTCGTATAGTTTATTAAGATGTATAGCCAAGTGATCGTATAGTTTTTATTAACAAGTAATGGTTGATGTAAGCATGTTCATTTCAAATACAAAGTTAATCAGTTACTTCTGCAGCAGAGTCAGTTCCAATTCCTTCCACAATCTTGTTGCCGTAACCACCAGCAAAGTTCGTAACACCGAACCGTTCTTTAGAGAACCAAGATCCTAACCGACAGCCTAACCTTTTGCCTAATGTAACTGCTGTGTCTCTGCCGAATAATGCAGGCCAGTATATACTAACAACCCCACTACACAAATCATGTTTCTGCAGGAGGTCTAATCTTAAGTTAATTATCACTAATATGATGATTATACAGTGGTCAACGTTTGATTGGTCAATTGAATGATGTACTTAATGAGAAAACAAAAGCATCCTACGTCTTCTGATAACTAAAGTTCAAATATCATCCATGTCCTGGTACACAGGATAGTGTCACTTAACCACTTATGAACTGCTGACCAAATCATTCATGTATAATTCAATGGCTAGATTCTACCAGTTATAGAAATATAATATCAGCGTTAGTAAAAATACCCATAAACGAGAAATGATGATGTATAAGTTAAGTCCCCCATGCATGACTCTGTTACACAACCAAATTTGGCCATTAGCTTCCTTATAGCATTATCTTAAGGGCTGCTTAAGTAATTTTGGTTCCTGTAACCCCTGGGCTCCCATGGAACCCAAATTCTGATAGTCCATAAAATGTGTCTGTTTCACATAAAATTGTGCGTGTAAGCTGTGTTTACAGGTCTTTATCTCTTACATTTCTTGTCCTAGCTAAACTAAATTTTGGAATTGGTTTCCTTATAGTATGTTGTAAAGGGTTGGGTAAGTAATTTTGTCTTCTGCAAATTCTGGGCTCCCATGGAACCCAAATTGTGATGGCCCATGAAATGTGCAATAAAGGCAGATCTAGGTCTGCATGTAAGCATGTATATATCTATTATTTTGGTTTTGGGATATCTTATAGCGTTACGCATCTTATTCATACTTCACCCATATTAGGGCATGGGCTCCCTCCTACCCCCTCCACACTTTTTTTTATTTTGTGTACTTTTTTTTTTTTTTTTACATATTTCTGTGTAGTTTTAGTCAATTCTTACATTATATGTTGCACCACCCCCCCCCCCCCCCCCCTCCCTCTCCCCCACTCCCCCTCCCCCCACTCACACACACACACTTGAAACTCCTTTTTTTTTTTATTTTTTTTTTTTACATATTTCTGTGTTGTTTTAGTCAATTCTTACACATAATTATATGTTGCCCCCAAACCCCAACACCCACCCCCGCCTCTCACCCACAACTCCCCCCTCCACTTGAAACTCTATTTTTTTTAAATTTGTGTTACATATTTCTGTGTTGCTTTTGTCAATTATTACACATGTTGCACCCTCCCCCCTGCCTCCCCTCCCCTACCACCCACCCCCAGCCCCCACCACCCACTCGAAACTAGAATATTTTTATTTAATTTTTATTTTTATTTTACATATTTCTGTGTTGTTTTGGTCAATTCTTACACATAGCTTCTTACACGTATATGTTGCTCCCTCCCCCCACCCCACCCCCTGCCTTTCCATCCCCCTCCCCCCACTACACCACACGCACACACTCAAAACTTTTTTTTTCTTCTTTTCTGCCACCCACCCCCAGCCCCCACCACACACTCGAAACTAGAATATTTTTATTTAATTTTTATTTATTTTTACATATTTCTGTGTTGTTTTGGTAAATTCTTACACATACCTTCTTACACATATATGTTGCTCAATCCCACTCCCACCCCCTGCCTCTTCCCCCCCACCCCCACACACACACTCGAAACTTTTTTTTTTACATATTTCTGTGTTGTTTTAATCAATTCTTACACATAGCTATGTTATTGTTTTTTTCATATATCTGTTGTTTTGGTAAATTCTTACACATAGCTTTTGACACATATATGTTGCCCCCTCCACCCCACTCCCTGCCTCTCTCTCCCCCCCCCCCCCCCTCAAAAAAAAATTTGTTTACATATTTCTGTGTTGTTTTTGTCAATTCTTACACATAGCTATCTTGCCCCCTCTCACCCCACTGGAAATATTTTTATTTTGTTTTACCATATTTCTGTGTTGTTTTGGTGAATTCTTACATAGCTTCTTACACATATATGTTGCCCTCCCCACCCCCCGCCTCTCCCCCATCCCCAATCAAAACTCGATTTTTAGCTCGACTGATCAGGGATCAGCAGAGCTTATGCCTTGGTGCGGCGTCCGTCTGTCCGTCCGTCTGTCTGTCCGTAAACCTTTTTTTTGTAGCGACTACTCCTCTGAAACTACTGAATGGATTTTCATGAAACTTTACAGAAATGTTGCCCATGAAGTCTAGTTGATCCTAGCAAAAATTCATGTTGATGTGAAATCCAAGATGGCCGCCAAATCTAAAGTTGGTTTTTAAAAAACAAGTTTGTAGCGACTACTTCTTGAAAACTATAAGTGATATTGATATGGGACTTTCTCTAAAATGATCAGCATGACATGATGTTGGTCCTTGTCGAAAATCGTTTTGATTCGACGTTTAACCTGGCTGCCAGCGGCCATCTTTGTTTACATAGAGTTATATAATGAAAACTTGTAGCGACTACTCCTCTGAAACTACTTGACGGATTTTCATGAAACTTCACAGGATTGTTGCTTTTGATGTCTAATTGATCCTAGCAAAATAACAGGTCGGCCGGAAATTCAAGATGGCCGCCACGGCTAAAAATAAATTTTAAAAATACAAGTTTGTAGCGACTTCTTCTTGAAAACTATAAGTGATATTGATATGGGACTTTTTCTAAAATGATCCGCATGACATGATGATGGTCCTTGTCAAAAATTGTTTTGATTCAACGTTAAACATTGCTGCCAGCGGCCATCTTTTTTACATAGAGTTATATAGTAAAAACTTGTAGCGACTACTCCTTTGAAACTAATTGGCGGATTTTCATGAAACTTTACAGGAATGTTGCTCTTAATGTCTAATTGATCCTAGCAAAATTTCAGATCGGCCAGAAATTCAAGATGGCCGCCACAGCTAAAAATAGATTTTTAAAAAAGAAGTTTGTAGCTATTACATCTTGAAAACTATAAGTGATATTGATATGGGACTTTTTGTAAAATGATCAGCATGACATGATGGTTATCAGACAAACATTATTTTGATTCGACGTTAAACATGGCTGCGAGTGGCCATCTTTGTTTACATATAGTTATATAATGAAAACTTGTAGCGACAACTCCTCTGAAACTACTTGACGGATTTTCATGAAACTTCACAGGAATGTTGCTCTTGATGTCTAATTGATCCTAGCAAAATTTCAGGTCGGCCAGAAATTCAAGATGGCCGCCACGGCTAAAAATATATTTTCAAAAAACAAGTCTGTAGCGACTACTTCCTGAAATCAAAATCAATCAGTAGAGCTTCAAGGTCATTGACCTCTTGTTTATTATTATTTTTTTACATATTTTTGTGTTGTTTTGGTGAATTCTTACATAGATTCTTACACATATATGTTGCCCTCATCACCCCCACTCCCCACACCACCCACTCCCGCATCTCCCCCACCTCCACCCCCCACCCCCACTCAAAACTCATTTTTTTTTTTTTACATATTTCTGTGTAGTTTTGGTCAGTTCTTACACATAGCTATGTTGCGGTCCCAACCCCACCCCACATTGTTTTGACCTTGTTTTCTGATGGTATATACTAGCTATATAATTTATTATTCTCTGAAAAATCGAATAGTCAAGCTGAGCTGCGCTGTTCTCTGACAGCTCTTGTTAAAAAAGAGGTTTGTAGAGACTACACCTCTGAAACTATAAGTGATATTTGGGACCTGGACTGAAATGATCACCATAACATTTGTCCTAAGCAAAATTCATTTTTAGCTCTACTGATCAGAGATCAGCAGAGCTTATGCCATGGTGCGGCGTCCGTCTGTCCGTCCGTCTGTCTGTCCGTCCGTAAACCTTTTTTTTGTAGCGACTAGTCCTCTGAAACTACTGAATGGATTTTCATGAAACTTTACAGATATGTTGCCCATGAAGTCTAGTTGATCCTAGCAAAAATTCATGTTGATGTGATATCCAAGATGGCCACCAAATCTAAAAATAGATTTTTAAAAAACAAGTTTGTAGCGACTACTTCTTGATAACTCTAAGTGATATTGATATGGGACTTTTTCTAAAATTATCAGCATGACATGTTGTTGGTCCTTGTCGAAAATCCGTTTGATTCGACGTTAAACATGGCTGCCAGCGGCCATCTTTATTTACATAGAGTTATTTAGTAAAAACTTGTAGCGACTACTCCTCTGAAACGACTTGACGAATTTCCATGAAACTTCACAGGAATGTTGCTCTTGATGTCTAAATGATCCTAGCAAAATTTCAGGTCGGCCGGAAATTCAAGATGGCCACCACGGCTAAAAATAGATTTTCAAAAAACAAGTTTATGGCGACTACTTCTTGAAAACTATAAGTGATATTGATATGGGACTTTTCCAAAATGATCAGCATGTCATGATATAGGTCCTTGTCGAAAATCGTTTTGATTCGATGTTAAACATGGCTGTCTGCGGCCATCTTTGTTTACATAGAGTTATCTAGTAAAAACTTGTAATGACTACTCCTCTGTAACTGCTCGACGGATTTTCATGAAACTTTACAGGAATGTTGCTTTTGATGTCTAATTGATCCTAGCAAAATTCAGGTCGGCCGGAAATTCAAGATGGCCACCATGGCTAAAAATAGATTTTCAAAATTCAAGTTTGTAGTGACTACTTCTTGAAAAGTATAAGTGATGTGTGTGTGTAGTTCTAAGGTTTATAGTCCGTCCGCCAACGAACACATCAAGGTATACCTGACGCGATGGGCACAATAGAGTCTGGACTTTAAAGTATAAGTGATATTGATATGGGACTTTTTCTAAAATGATCAGTATGACATGATGTTGATCCTTGTCAAAAATTATTTTGGTTTGACATTAAACATGGCCGCCAGCGGCCATCTTTGTTTACATAGAGTTATAAAATGAAAACTTGTAGCGACTACTCCCATGAAACTACTTGATGGATTTTCATGAAACTTCACAGGAATGTTGACCTAGCTATCAAAAATCTATCAGTAGAGCTTCAAGGTCATTGACCTCTTGTTATTAAATGCCTATTTGAAAAGCGGGACGTGTTATGGTACTCCAAAAGTATGAGACCCACCCTCATGTAACTGCCCTAGGGAAGAGGAGGAACTCTATTGTTTTTAGGGCCAATAGGTCAAAGGTCTGGTCACAGTGACCTTATATTGAAATATTAATTCCGCATAATAACATTCAAACCATACACTACTGCATAGGTACGTTGCCCTAGGTGAGAGAAGGAACCCTATTGTTTTTCAAGCCAGTAGGTGAAAGGTCAGTCACAGTGACCTTATATGGAAATATGCATTCCGCACAATAAGTTTCAAACCTTAACACCTACACTCATAAAACGTCATAAGTGCATCTCCCAAGGTGAGAGGAGTATCCTTATTGTTTTTGGGGTCAGTAGGTCAAAGATCAAGGTGATAGTAACCTTATATGAAAATATGCATTACGCATAGGAACTTCAAAACCCACTCGCGAAACTTTTAGATTTATTGTCCTAGGTGAGAGGAGAAATCCTATTATGTTTGGGGTCAAAGGTCAAGGTAACCATGCCTTATATGGAAATAAGAATTCCGCATGATAATTTCAAAACCGTAACTACTACATTCAAGAAATTTTATAGGTTAATCACTCTTGTTGAAAGCAGGAACCTGTTTTTGCTTTTAGGATTAGGTTAAAAGTCAAGGTCACAGTGTGACCTTATATGGAAATATGCATTCTGCACAATAACATAAAAATCATAAAACCTGCACTCATGAAACTTCATGGGTACATTGCCCTAGGTGAGAGGAACATAATTTAGTAGGTCACAGGTCAAGGTCACAGTGGCCTTATATGGAAATATACATTCTGCATAATAACTTCAAAACCATAATACCTACGCTCATAAAACTTCATGGGTATATTGCCCTTGGTGAGAGGAGAAACCCTATTGCTTTTGGGGTCAGTAGGTCAAAAGTCAAAATCATATTGACCTGACACCTGTCGCGTGCATATAATGCCCCATTAGGCAGCGCTCTTGTTCAATTTCAAATATGGCCACCAGCGGACATCCCTGTTTACACAGAGTTATATAGGAATATTTGTGGCGACTACACGTCTCAAACTACTTGATGGAATTTCATGAAACCTTTCAGGAATATTACTCTTGATGTCTAATTGTTTTTTAAGTAAAAATTAGGTCAGCCTGAACTTCAAGATGGCCACCACAGCTAAAAATAGATTTTAAAAGTACAACTATTTGCTGACCATATGTTAGTGATTTAGTTCCTTTACCAAAATGACTGACTTAGCATGAAGTTGGTCCTAAATCAAATATTTATTTGACGCCAAACATCGCCACCAGCATCTATCTTTGTTTACAGAGTTATATGGAAAAACTTGTGGTAACTACTCCTCTGAAACTGCTTGAAGATCTTCACGAAACATTACATTACTCTCATCATAAAAATGATTTAATTTGAAAAATATTGAAATTAAAATGTTTTTACTCCGACAACTGTAAGGGCTGCTTGGACTTCAAACAAGTCTCCTCCAAATATGGCCACAATAAAATGTTGTATCGTTTAATGATTAACAAACACTACCTCTTCAAATAATGACACACATATAAAAAGTTACGATACCATTCCAAAATCTAGCTGTTCAGATCTTCAGGAATTTGTTTCAAGGTCATGGACCTCTTCAATAAAAAGGTTATTAGATTTGTATTGGGATGTGTGCACCAGTTCTTCCGCGTAATAATATTATATGCAGATAAAACAAGTGCATATCTCCCAATACAAATCTTCTAACCTATACTTACTACACAGGACATTTAGAGATGTTATCTCCAGATAATCAGTTTCAGGATATTGTATTTCAGTAACCATGACATTGTTAATAGTATAACCTAAATTATTAACGTCCTTCAACAACATCTATAAATGGTCTTCCTCTTTTTTTTTTCGAAGGAAAATTTGAATTGGTAAACGTCTGCTTGTAACAGGATTAAATACATGTGTGGTATCAACACAGTTACTCTTCTGGCCGTCTTGTTCCAGAGGCAAAAGGTCGTGACTGTTGACCGAGGGGTTGCAGGTTTCAATCCTTACTCGGGTCTTGCCATGCGTGAACTTGAGCAAGTTAGTTTTGTTCATCAGACAAGAACCGTGTGCATCTCTTGTCCATCATCAGACAGCGTAAAAGAACCATCATCTACATAACAAGAAGCACAGACACTCGCATTTTGAGGACTTGTCATTTTATTGGGAAACCAAGCTAAGGGCATGATTCTGCTTAATTGCACATCAAAATGATCATGGCACTTGGCTCTACGAGCTCTTCACGCGACAGTGAATACATGTACGTGTGTCATGCTTCATTGAATCCTTTAACGATGATAGTTTTAATTTCTTGACAAGCTTAAATACAAAACTTGAAGCATTGTAAGTATAAAAGGGGATATAATTGTGTTAAAGCATGAGTTATATAACCTGGCTCTATGATGTTGACCAATTATGCCAAATACACGTGCGAAGTTTCAATCTATAATGTGGAGTATTTTCCAAAATACAAGCTTACATACAAAACTGAAACCAAGTTTTCTTAAGTATTAAAAGGGGTCATGATTTGTTATGTTCAAACTAAAAGCATGAGTTATATAACCTGGCTGTATGATGAACAATTATGCCAAATACATGTGTGAAGTTTCAATCCATTATGTGAAGTATTTTCCAAAATATAAGCTTACATACAAAACTTTTAACCAAATTTTCTAAGTATAAAAGCGTCCATTATTTTGTTAAAACAGAACCACAAGTTATACCGGGCTCTATGATGTTATCTTATGATACCGAAGACGTGAAGTATTTTTCGAGATACAAGCATACATACAAAATGTTAACTAAGTACAAAGGGGCCATAACTTTGTTAAAATAAAAGCTTAAACTATGTGGCTCCAGCGTAAATGGCGTTTCTACGATAGAATTTGCAGCAACTCTGCAGTTCAGGGTGAGAAGGTTCTAGGCGCATTTTCCATTTTTTATCTCGATGTACATGGAAGATGAGCCTGGCATGTTCATGCCTGTTAGGCGCCATATAACCTTTTCATGTGTTGGTGCGCCTTAAAACCCCAATTCAATTCAATTCAGTTAAGTTCTAGAACCTGTACTGGTTAGGGGCCAGTCTCTGTCCAAGCCCAGTTTCTGTCATTCTCATTTAAAAACTGTTTACACTGCAAATTACTTAAGCGATGTTACTTATTGACAAACGTTTAGCACTGAAGATTGGAAACAGAAGAAACACAAAAAGTAAATGATCGGTACACAAAAACGAAAGGGATTTCTCCAAAAAGTGTGTTTACTTCCTAATATGGCGTTGGTGATGCGCGCGCAAACTGCCGCATAATAAATTATTAAAGAAAAATAACAGTTATGACGTCATATTTTATCACACTTCAACGGACGCAGTCAAAATATACCACAATAATATATTTTAACCAAAGAGAGGCAACTCGTACAACCTGTATCTGTTTTACACAGAGTTACCCATTGTTATAGCGTAAATTGAAGTCATGAAAAAACATTACATTGACTTTACCAGGCACATTGTTATAGTGATCATGGTTGAATAGACTTGCAAACGTTTTTAGCTCTACTGATCAAAGATCAGAGCTTATGCCGTGGTGCGTTGTCCGTCCATAAACCTTTTTTGCGGCGATTTTGTTTTGATTTCGGCGTTAAACATGGCTGCCAGTGGCCATCTTTGTTTACATAGTTATATAGTAAAAACTTGTAGCGACTACTCCTCTAAAACTACTGGATGGATTTTCATGAAACTTTACAGGAATGTTGCCCATAATGTCTAGTTACCTAGCAAAGATTCACATTGATGTGAAATCCAAGATGGCCACCAAAGCTAAAAATTGATTTTTAAAATACAAGTTTGTAGCGACTACTTCTTGAAAACTAAGTCATATTGATATGAAACTTTTTCTAAAATGATCAGCATGACATGATGCTGGTCCTTGTCAAAAATTGTTTTGATTCAGAGTTAAACTTGGCTGCCAGCGGCCATCTTTGTTTACATAAAGTTATATAGTAAAAACTTGTAGCAACTACTCCTCTGAAACTACTCGACAGATTTCATGAAACTTCACATGAATGTTGCTCTTGATGTCTAATTGATCCTAGCAATGTTTCAGGTCGGTCGGAAATTCAAGATGGCCGCCACGGCTAAAAGAGATTTTTAAAAAACAAGTTTGTAGCTACTACTTCTTGAAAACTAACAGTGATATTGACATGGGATTTTTCTAAAATGATCAGCATGACATGATGTTGATCCTTGTTGAACATTATTTTGATTCGACATTAAACATGGCCACCAGTGGCCATCTTTGTTTACATAGAGTTATATAATGAAAACTTTTAGTGACTACTCCTAATGAAGCTTCACAGGAATGTTGCTCTTGATGTCTAGTTGATCCTAGCAAAATTTCAGACCAGCCAGAAATTCAAGATGGCTGCCAGAGCTAAAAAAAAAAAAAAAAAATGCTCTATGTCTTAATTGATCCTAGCAAAAGTTACGGTCGGCCGAAAATTCAAGATGGCCACCACGGCTAAAAATAGATTTTTAAAAAACAAGTTTGTAGCGACTACTTCCTGAAAACTAGCAGTGTTATTGATATGGGTCTTTTTCTAAAATGATCAGCATGACATGATGTTGGTCATTGTGAAATATAATTTTGATTCAACGTTAAACATGGTTGCCAGCGGAAATCTTTGTTTACATAAAGTTATATAGTAAAAGCGTGTAGCGACTACTCCTCTGAAACTACTTGATGGATTTTCATGAAACTTAACAGAAATGTTGCTCTTGATGTCCAGTTGATCCTAGCAAAATTTCAGGTCGTCCGGAAATTCAAAATGCCTGCCATGGCTAAAAATAGATTTTTAAAAAAACAAATTTGTAGTAACTATTTCCTAAAAACTATAAGTGATATTGATATGGGACTTTTTCTCAAATGATCAGCATGACATGATGTTGGTCCTTGTTGAAAATTATTTTGATTCGACATTAAACATGGCTGCTATCTTTCTTTACATAGAGTTATATAATAAAAACTTGTAGTGACTACTCCTTTGACGGATTGCTGACAATCTGATCTAGCTATCAAAACCTATCAGTAGAGGTTCAAGGTCATTGACCTCTTGTTAATTCATAAAATTTTACTGTATCATGACTAGTTGAATCTATCACTCGATAAAAAACATGACGGAAACTGGGCGTGTAAACAAAACGATTTCTCAGTTTTAGCCTATTTATACTTTGATAATTTATGTAAAACAAAATTCTTTGGTCTCAAATTTCCAGGAACAGGTAACCTAATAGAAAGTAGAGTAAAAATTGTTAAGATACATAGATTTGTCTGAAAAATTAGTTTATGTTTAAATAAGTGATGGTAAGTGGCCCCCGACCAGTATCTATCAAGTTATCTAATGATGCCCAATAAATGTGTGAAGTTTCAATCAATTATGAGGAGTAGTTTCCAAGATACGAGCTTACATACAAAGATTTAACCAGGGGACACTGATCTGATGACGCTTGACGATGAATGTACGAAGATCCAGTTATGATAATAGCCTACAAAACATATTCAGCTAATGAAACCTAGCACTTTTCATTCATCTTTGATGTTGCGCTGACCTAATTTGTCGTTTAAAGCAAAAGTTAACAACAATGATAGACAGACGGCGATTGATCCCACTAGCTAACCTCTAGGCTCAGGTGAGCTGAAGAGAGGATTATTACAAGAAAGTAATGCTAGACATTGATTTTGCTAGAGAGCACCACTGGCCAGTCCAAGTGTTGTTAATGAGAGTTCTCCAAGTTTCTTCAATGTTAAGATGTAAGGGCAGCATACTTTCGGGGAAAATCGAGACAAAAAATGAAGAAGTAAATTTTATGTGTAAATAACAGTAATTTATTTACCAAGCAACATACTATGTACATTGTATATTTTCCATTTTTTAATCACTGAATGTTTTGTTAAATGTTTTGTAAATTAAAACAAAAGTCTGACTGACAGTAGAATGTTGATCACGCACGACCCTATAGCAGTTATCTCTACCTTATCACTCGTTTAATTTCTGACTTGCTGACACGACTTCTTAATATCAACGTTTAATCTTACAATAGTGCTATCCAGTGTAGTATAATCTCTCTGATTGGCTGCATGGTTAGTTCCTTTGTACAAAGATACCATAGTAATGTCCAGCTTAGCTTCTTTGTGGTTTCTGATGGACTTAGATAACGTGCACTGTCCAATCATGTGATAGTTTTGCACAGTTTAGGTTTGTTGCAATTTCAGATCTGTTACCCCATCTATTCCCATCACAATTCTCTTTTGTTTAGCACCTACTTGATTTCTGAACTTATAAATCCTAGCTTGTTTTGCTTTTGTTGATCTGAACTTATGGTAGAATGGTTGTTTTTTCTTCTGAAGAGGGATTTTGCCTCCAAAAAAGTATGTATTAAAGTCAAAATCGTAACTCTTTACAAAGTCTCTATTAGCACTTTCTGAAGGAGACGCTTTCACAACAGGAAATGGTTTCTCCCCGCGATATTCTACAATATGGTGCCCCAGGTCGTCGGCCAACTCCTGGTGAGTTCTCTGTAAAGAAATAATAGCTTTTTCAGACTGAATCCAGTTCAAAATATATAAAACAAGTGACTGAAGTGGGCCTGTATATCGCTCTACTGGTTTAAGACAGTATGATATCCGTAAGGTTTTTTAGTGATTTTTTTATCGCATTGATAAACGTTTTGTGGCAAACTTGGTATTTGAGTCAAAAACAAAGCTTTCATGGCTGGTTTTCAATTTCCCCACCAGCTTTTATTGAAATTAACAATATAAACAAGTTGGGGTAAAGATAACATAAAGTTGCCAGAACGCTGATATCAAAGAGTAAACTGACAAGACAGCTGCTGGACAACAGACATGGCACAAGCCCTACTGGCCTTAAATGTTTTACAGCAGTATCTTTATATAGTCAGCAGTAAAAACTGCTCAACAAGTTACATACTGTATAAATTAAACATACCACTATTATTTTTGCATTGATAAGATGAGATGAACTCCATGTCACGTGACAACACGCAAATTTACTCAGATCTGCTGATGAAGGCCATAATATATAGTCAAATGTTGTTACTCTGAGTCAAGGATTTTATTTATATAGAAGATGTAATGAGTTCTACATTCTAAATACCTGATTTTGAATACCAGCGAACAAGGCTCTTGTTAGGGACACTGGATTTCTGGAATTTCCCTCAGCTTTGATATATATATCCTTGATGCCAAACAATTCGCATACGGACTTGAGCACTCGGTGGGATACCACACCATAACCTGTAGATAGGTAGGAATATACAGTTGTGTTGTTTTAATTTTGATTAATTGTGTGCTTGTAAAATGTATTTATACTATCATTTTATATATGCATATATTGGGTAAAGTGACAGTGAGTCGTGACACCTTTTGTTAAAAATGTCATAGATCTATGATGTAAAAATATACTTCAGTCTGTTTTAAGTCAATATGGGAGTATCTCACCGGAGTACTCTAGCTGTATATAAGTATTCCCCGTGTGGTTGCCAGGGGCCCCGTTTGGTCACGGGGCAAAGAATACGGCCACTGCAGATCCCTTTGGAGGGATAGGCAGAGGGGTAGAATCCCCTCAAATTCATGTTCATTTTATCATTTTTTGTTCATGTTCATTAAAGGTCTTCATCATGATCCCTGCATTGTTTCAGGTGCTATCTCGCTCGCATCAAAAGAGCAGTGGCAGAAAAACAATAACGTGGCTCCAGCGTAAATGGAGTTTCTATGATAGAATTTGCAGCAACTCTGCAGTTCAGGGTGAGAAGGTTCTAGGCCCATTTTCCATATTTTATCTCGATGTACATGGAAGATGAGCCTGGCATGTTCCTGCCTTTTAGGCGCCATATAACCTTTTCGTGTGTTGGTGCGCCTTAAAACCCCAATTCAATTCAATTCACATGTAAAAACGGCATGTTATGTATAAATTATCACTCCTTTTTCCATATCACGCCTAATATCATCACGAAAATTCAATATCACCTGCAAATCGCGGGTGATAACCTGTGCGGGAAGATATGGATTGCACATCATGTGTCATATCAGGTGGTAAAAAAACGAAGTATCAGGGATAATAACTGTATAGTTTAATGATAAAAGGTAAAACAGTACCCAACCCATGCATGATATCGAGCCTAGATCACAAGTTGGGCACTTGTGTTTTTGCGAGAATGTAGAAGAAAGTGTGTATGTGTTGACATTATTTGGTGCTACAAATGGATGGTTATTCTGTTTTCTTTCAATATTTATGTTAACTTCATCGAACATGTAACACTGGATGAAACTAAATGACAATATATGAGCTCACTCTATTTAATTGTAGGTCAGACACAATGTCTGACTCAATATCAAGGCAAAACTGTTTTTCGTATACCTCCTTTCCTATCATACTGGAAACCAGCAATATATCATTTTTTTGGGGGGTTTAAGTGGTAACACTAAACACTTAACTGGTTCCCTAATTTAATTTTTTGCATTTTATGTGCATTTGTAGAAACGTAAAGACATTACCAAATCAGGTAAAGTCGTCCCATTCAATATCATGTCAGACTTACGATCACTTTACCCTAACATGTATTTACATTGCCAAGGCTCGTAACTTTCAGAAGGTTGAACGATAATGACCAGCTTATCAACACATTACTGGGTTATGCAGAGCTGCTGCCATTGGGAGGGTACATGCATGCTCTTATTATCAACACAGTATTGGGTTATGCGGAGCTGCTGCCATTGGGGAGGGTATAAGCATGCTCTTATTATCAACACGTTATTGGGTTATGCAGAGCTGCTGCCGTTGGGAGGGTACAAGCATGCTCTTATCAACACATTCTTGGGTTATGCAGAGCTGCTGCCATTGGGAGGGTACAAGAAGTTATGCAGAGCTGCTGCCATTGGGGAGGGTATAAGCATGCTCTTATTATCAACACATTCTCGGGTTATGCAGAGCTGCTGCCATTGGGAGGGTACAAGCATGCTCTTATTATCAACACGTTATTGGGTTATGCAGAGCTGCTGCCGTTGGGAGGGTACAAGCATGCTCTTATCAACACATTATTGTGTTATGCAGAGCTGCTGCCATTGGGAGGGTACAAGCATGCTCTTACTATCAAACAAATTATTTTACTGATCTGGAAGAGTTTTACAGTCAGTACGGACAACCTGGCTTATGTCACCTTCTGACTAATAAAACAGTAGCTGAAGTCATCAGGTCATTGTATCAAGAGAGACAACAATACTACTAACAAGTCACAACCTCCTCTGTCAGCCCTTAACCCGCTAAGCATGACTATAATATATAGGCTTTGCATCCATTGTAAACCCAGATCAGCCTGAGCATAACTCACAGGCTGACCTGGCTTTACAATGTCCAGCTGCTGATCAGCATTTCCCCCAAAACACCCCTTTGCCACATAAATGGAATGGTCTTAATTCAAAGAAAGAACAGTCCATTATATATATGTAGCGGGTTATGGGTTAAAAGACAACCTAGGACTCTTAAATTGTATAGGATTGTACTTATAAATGTCAACTGCTTTAACGGATCAATATATCTCAATAATCTCACCCAGACATATATATCAATATGAGTTTGCTCTTCATATACCACAATCATACATTCAAATTAAACAATTTTGTTTTGTTACCTTTGTGTTTCTTGAAGGCTGTTAATTTGGTTCTGTGACTGATTTCATGAAAATTATGCCACACTGAAACAAGAGAAAACACTCAGCTTTTAATTTAATTGTGTGAGAAGTTTTACAACAAAACTGTGCCTTACTTAAAGGGACACACGGCAGTCTTGAAGTGTTTGAAATGGGTGTCTCGATTTATATATCCAGTATCATTTTTACTTTTACCCTGGTCACATTTAGATAAATCAAGTATTCACTATTTCGTCTTATTATACATTACTATAAGTCTTAATATATTATTGGTGCAGTAATATCAAAAGTTAATAATATGCCAAAACAATTTATTTAATACTATTCTTATAATTAATATCAATGATTGAACAAATGCAAGTTATGCAGAAAAACTAGCAGGATGTTGTGAGTTTTAAAAAAATAAAGATTGCTGTGTGTCCCTTTAAAGAGTGTACACCAGTCATGTAGCAGCATGTTTAAGAATCAGAACATCGTTTACTGTGAATTATCGTTTAATATATCATGGTTTGGAGTTCAATTGTACAATTGAACGACAAACCGTGATATATTATAGATAATTCACCGTAAACGATGTTCTATTTCTATTCTAATAACCCTAAAATGTGAAAATAACGCACACATCTGAAATCTTTCGCATTGCTTTGCTTAATCTCCTAATGTTGCATACTTTACAATGAGCAATTTGCAATGCTTATTCTCCTAACGTTGCAAAAATTACAGTGATATATCGTTCAATATATATAGTGCGGGTGTATTAAAATTTACAATATAATACTGGAATACATTTTTGTTACATGTATGCTTAAATATCGAAAAATAAACTCATTATAAACAAGTTTTTTTTAAACAAAAACAGATGTCTCTCAAATGATGCCAAGTTTGGAAGCAATCTGCAATTTTTTTTTGCTCTTTATATGCAATGAGCATAGAAAATCAAGTTAACAAGGGCCGTAGCTCTGCAGAAACTGTCAGACATAAATCCTGTTGCCAGGTGCACCTGAAGCTGAACATGTGTACAAAGTGGAGCAGGCATACAGTGTTAATCTCGTCTGTCCGTCTGACCGTACGTCTGCATGATAACGGTTTTACATTCAAGTTTTTCATTAAGTCGACCTATACAGCTTTCAAACTTTATACACACATCTATATGAAAACAGAGTTTTTCAATAAAAATTAGGACAATATGAATGGCATTGACCTACTTTTCCCACTTTGTTAATTTACATTAAAGTTTTACATTCAAATTTGGTTCAGCTTATTTCTCCAACACCAGGAGCTGTAGAGCTTTCAAACTTCACACTTGAGATCACAGGTAAACAGGGTTAAAATGGTGTCACTGTTTTATTGAAAAACAATTCAATTGCGTGGAGAGTGTGATCCAGTGGTAGAACGAAAAGTTGTGGATTCGATCCTCGCCTTGGCCATGTTATTTATCCTTGAGCAAGATAATTAATCCACATTGTTTAGTACTGATTCTACAGAGAGATTAATTCACAACTGATGTAAAAGAAATAGGTTTAAACTACTGAAATACAAGCGATCGTTTTGATCTTTTTGATATGTGTACATTAAGTAAAAGAAGAGTCGTGGTTAGTAATCATAAACTAACTTTAAATCAACAAATAGTTGTATTCCTAATTGCATCATGGTGACTAACAAGCACCCCAATAACTGGATGAAAGAGCAAACTGCTGTCATGTAGGTGTAAACATGTGTGAAGTTTGATATTTCTATGACATCTGGTGCATGAGAAATGGACTTTAATTTACCAAACATCTGAATGTAAAAATTTAAATATTTATTGTAAATTAGTGAAAAGTAGTTTAATACATTCATATTGACACACTTTTGGTGAGAATATACAGCTGTCATGTAGATGTGAACACTGTGACGTTTGAAAGCTCTGTGGTTTCTGGTGTCTGAGAAATGGACTAAAACCTTGAATGTAAAACTGTTTCAGTACTTTTACCTGCCCATACCCATATATTATTTGCTGGAATAGCCCTAATATTATCATGTTCAACTTAATACAGGAAATGTTTTAATGAGCTCACTTAATTTTATGTTTAACAATACTTACAAGTGTGGCCTTCAAATCTATCAAAGTAAACCAATCGCTGGGCAGCCTTGTTTTTAGCCTGAAAAGTTCAAAAATTCATCGTTAAACAGCAATTTCTACTGGGTAAACATCTTTAAAACAAATTCTTGCAGACATGCTTTAGGCTAAGTTTTGCATGTACAAGGATGCATACTACCGGTAAGTTTAAAAAGGATACATGAAAAATTGTAGACGCAAAAGCCACAAACCTTTTAAAACACTTTTTTTTTTACATACATTATACGACTGCCACAAATGCCTGGAAACCTTTAACATGCAGCTGAGCTGGTTTTGGGTAATATAAACATTTTTCTAAGTGAGAAAACCCTTCATTTCTAAGTGGGGAAAACTGACATTAAGTAAGAAATACCTACATTTCTAAGTGGGGGAAACTGACAATAAGTAAGAAATACCTACATTTCTAAGTGAGGAAAACTGACATTAAGTAAGAAATACCTACATTTCTAAGTGGGGAAAACTGACATTAAGTAAGAAATACCTACATTTCTAAGTGAGGAAAACTGACATTAAGTAAGAAATACCTACATTTCTAAGTGCTGCTTTTCCATCTGAAGCTTTGGCCAAACTAAATCCTGAAAAAGAATTACATATCATAAACTTTAAAGTGAAACAAAATCTAGATAATTTATTAGAAGTGGTTTTATGAATTAAAAACAAATCATCTTTTACAGCAATTTTATAAGATTGTAATCAGTAATTGGTGTTTAACTGTAAACAAATTAATTCACAAGACCCTTGGAGTGTAATTTTTCACCAGGCTTAACTGTAAGTCTGCAAGTCTATAACTTTGAAGTCTGACATCTTAAACAACTGTTTACCATGCATACCAAAATATAACAAACTAGAAAAGGGGTCCATGGGGCATGAATGTCTTAAGAAGTTACCAGTTGCTTGGAAAAAAATCATTATAATACAGTTATGAACCCTGTATCGTTCCCAGGCAAGAACAGGGCAACTGCTTAACCAGACAGAGGGGTAAAATCCCACAGAATCAGAATTCATGGTCATTTTGTCATGTTCATTTAAGGTCTTTATTATCATCCCTGTATTTGTTGCAGATGCTACTTGAGTGAACTGGTAGCAGAAAACTATGATAAAATGAAAAATGGAGTGTTACGCCAACTTTTTTAGCAACTCTGCAGTTCTGCAGGTGAGAAGGTTCTGTGCCCATTTTGCATTTTTTATCTTGATGCAAATGGAGGGGAAGCCCGGAATGTTTATTCCTGTTGGCACCATATAACCTTTTTTTGTTGGTATGCCTTAATATCCACTTCAACTCAATTTAAATCATTACGCTTAAGTAAATTTTATATATCTAGGATCAAACAGTTTTTAACAGTTACGATTTGTCAAATAAGTGAGACCAAGATGTGTGTATGGTGTTGGTGTTTTAAAGCTTAAAATGCGGTATGACAGTTATCTGAAAAATGGACTGAATTAATGATTTATGTCAAGGTTATTCACAATGGCCTGCTGAAGGTATGAACATATCGCTGTCATGCAGATGTGTGTATGTATGAAGTCTGAAAGCTGTATAGCTTTTGATATCTGAGTAATGGACTTTAAAAAACTTTTGAATATAAAACTTAAATCTCTGTACATACAGGATAAAATGGACAGACAGGCAAGCGTAACACTATATCTAGTCTGCTCCACTTTTGTTGTGGACAGAAAACTGGCTGTTTACCTGCCAGACCATTCTTGTTTCCAGTGACTACCAAAACACTAGAACTCACAACTTTTCCCTGACTTGCTGTCACATTGGCTACTTTTTTACTCTGAAATGTAAAAATCAGTTATGGTATTCATTTTTAACTGGAAAGTTTAAATAATTGTTAGAATTTCAAGGCTGACCACAACACAGTGGTAATTAATTACTCTGAGTTCAGTTATTGTGTTTCCCACAGATAAATGTTCAAGTGAGCTAGAATTCCAACATGCACCATGACAACATACCTAATTCTTAAATAGATGAACTTCTCACTGATAATGTTCAGGTGAGTTAGAAATCCAATATGCACCATGACTACGTACCTACTCCTTACACTGATGAACTTCTCACTGATAATGTTCAGGTGAGTTAGAATTCCAACAGTTAGAATTCCAACATGCACCATGACTACGTACCTACTCCTTATACTGATAACGTCTCACTGATAATGTTCAGGTGTGTTAGAATTTCAATATGCCCCATGACAATTACCTACTCCTTACACTGATGAACGTCTCACTGATAATGTTCAGGTGAGTTAGAATTTCAATATGCCCCATGACAATTACCTACTCCTTACACTGATGAACGTCTCACTGATAGCGTTCAGGTGAGTTAGAATTCCAACACGCACCATGACTACATACCTACTCCTTACACTGATGAACGTCTCACTGATAATGTTCAGTTGAGTTAGAATTTCAATAAGCCCCATGACAATTACCTACTCCTTACACTGATGAACGTCTCACTGATAATGTTCAGGTGAGTTAGAATTCCATCACGCACTATGACTACGTACCTACTCCTTACACTGATAACGTCTCACTGATAATGTTCCGGTGAGTTAGAATTCCAACATGCACCATGACTACGTACCTACTCCTTACACTGATAACGTCTCACTGATAATGTTCCGGTGAGTTAGAATTCCATCACGCACCATGACAATGTACCTACTCCTTACACTGATAACGTCTCACTGATAATGTTTTTTTGTGTTTTTTTTAAACTCTTACTTTCTCAATATTTTTATGTTTTGTAAGTACGAAAATATAACAACAAACTTTAAAAGGACACTGTCTGTAAGTATTAAAGCACATTACTGAGCATAACCAAATAACAGAGAAATGTTTATCAATTGTTATTAAATAAAACAGGATTGTTTTCTTTATGAATATGGACCCAGGCCTACAGGATTGTTTTCTTTATGGATATGGACCCAGGCCTACAAGATTGTTTTCTTTATGAATATGGACCCAGGCCTACAGGATTGTTTTCTTTATGGATATGGACCCAGGCCTACAAGATTGTTTTCTTTATGGATATGGACCCAGGCCTACAGGATTGTTTTCTTTATGAATATGGACCCAGGTCTACAGGATTGTTTTCTTTATGAATATGGACTCAGGCCTACAGGATTGTTTTCTTTATGAATATGGACCCAGGCCTACAAGATTGTTTTCTTTTTGAATATGGACCCAGGCCTACAGGATTGTTTTCTTTATGAATATGGACCCAGGCCTACAGGATTGTTTTCTTTATGAATATGGACCCAGGTCTACAGGATTGTTTTCTTTATGAATATGGACTCAGGCCTACAGGATTGTTTTCTTTATGAATATGGACCCAGGCCTACAAGATTGTTTTCTTTTTGAATATGGACCCAGGCCTACAGGATTGTTTTCTTTATGAATATGGACCCAGGCCTACAGGATTGTTTTCTTTATGAATATGGACCCAGGCCTACAGGATTGTTTTCTTTATGAATATGGACCCAGGCCTACAGGATTGTTTTCTTTATGAATATGGACCCAGGCCTACAGGATTGTTTTCTTTATGAATATGGACCCAGGCCTACAGGATTGTTTTCTTTATGAATATAGACCCAATCCTCAGGTCCATATTCAATGTTACTGCTAGGAAAAAGCTTATCTGGAGCACTGATTATAAGAGTGATTTGAAGGTCAATTTATCAAATTTACTAAATTTGTAAAAAGTTCTAATTCTGTGGGTGGGGGGTTCTTGGCGAATTCAAATTCGGTGGGTGGTTTTTGTTTTTTTTTACTGTCGTTCTTGCCCCCCAAGGCCTTTTTTCCTGGAACAGCCCTTAACTAATTTGCCATTACTTCTGATATGCAATGTTTAGTATTAGTAACCGTTTATGCAAGCTCTTAAAGATGCTTACATATTACATAATATTAAATAAATAGTAACTCTTCTTCAAATTTTCGAACACTTGTTCTTTTTCAAGAAAAAGCACAGAAATACAATGTCATAACGTCAGCCATTTAAACAACAAGACGGATTTTACTTAAAAGTTGTATTTCTGTGCTTTTTCTTGAAAAAGAACAAGTGTTCGAAAATTTGAAGAAGAGTTACTATTTATTTAATATTGAATTGACTTAACCTTTTGAAAGACTATACAGATATAAATATCTATATTACATAATAAAATGGAAATGAATTGACTCTAGGGCAATCATACCTAATGGTTCCATCATTATTCAATTAGACGGTCAAGTTTTCTGTTGAAAGGATTTATTGCTTGGGCTTAATTGCTGCAGCAACTAGTTTTATTAAGATAATATAATTTTTTAGTAACTTAAACAAGTTATACCCCTGACTGGTAACAGATTAACTGCTGCTTCTGCCATACTTTTCCTATTCATGTATCAAAACAGATAGAGTCATCTCTTTACCATAGTTTTACTGTGAAATAGAACATCTGACATCAATAAGAAATATTCAGAAAAATACGAACCTCTAAAACTATTGAGTCGAATCCTTCAAATGTACCTGTAACAGAAAATGTACAGGTATTTTACTTTTTTCTGTTTTATGTAGAGTAAAAGACATAGTTTTCGATATGGTTTGGAAAATGTTTTGAATCCGAATACATATAGATAGTTTTAAAAACTCTATCTCCAGTAACAGAACATACAAGGTAAATGCGATTTTGTTCAAGAACGAGAGGCCCAAGCCAAGAGGGCCTGTGGACGCTCTACTGGCTGTAGATAAAGTTTATGTATAAGGGGCCATAACTCTTTCAAATATCGTTCAACCAGAACATGGTGATGATATACGCAACTAGGCTTGGTACTGATTGTCCCTGACAAGTTTCGTTGAAATCCAGCCAGAGGTTCAGGAGAACTAGTCTGTACAAAGTTAGTGTATTAAAACCTTTATTCATTCAACCACAACACGGCAATGACAGGTGCAACTAGGCTTGGTACTGATCATCCCCATCAAGATTAGCTGAAATCCAGCAAGGAATTCAGAAGAGACTAATCTGGACAACGTTTGGCTATTAAAACCTTTAAAGGGCCATAACTCTGCCAAAAATAATTCAACATGAATATGGCGAGGATATGCACAACTAGGCTTGATACTGATCATCCTTGTCAAGTTTCATTAAAATCCAGTCAGGGGTTCAGGAGAACTAGCTGTTAACCAGAATGCCACAATGATATGCACAACTATGCTTGCTGCTGATCATCCCTGTAAAGTTTCATTGAAATGTGGGGAGGCGTTCAGGAGAACTAGTCCAGACAAAGTTTGTGTATTAAAACCTTTAAAGGGCCATAACTCTGCCAAAAATCATTCAACCGAAACATGGCAATGATTTGCACAACTAGACCTGATACTGATCATCCTTGTCAAGTTTCGTTAAAATCCAGCCAGGGGTTCAGGAGAACTAGTCCAGACAAAGTTGGTGTATTAAAACCTTTAAAGGGACTCTAACCAATCATTCAACCGGAACACGGTGACGATATGTACAACTAGGCTTGGGACTGATCATCCTTGAAAAGTTTCACTGATATCTGGCCAAATGAAGGCCCTTTCTTCTTAATGAGGCCAAAATATAGCATATTTCAGAAAATCAAAGGCCATAACTCTGGTGTAAATGGTCCAATCTGGCTGTTTTGAAACTTGTTGGAGCTTTCATTGATAGTAAGTTAACAATCTGGTAAAGTTTGGTAAAGATCGGATGAAAAATGAAGGCCCTATCGTAATATTATTGAGGCAAAATATAGCATATTTAACTAAATCAAGGGCCATAACTCCGCTGTTACTGGTCCGATCTGGTTGGTTTTCAAACTTGTCCGAGCTTTCATTTATATTAACAATCTGGTAAAGTTTGGTAAAGATCGGACGAAAAATCAAGACCCTATCGTAATATACCTTTTCCCAACTAAATCAAGGGCCATAACTCCGCTGTTACTAGTCCGATCTGGCTGGTTTTTGATCATATCCGAGCTTTCATTGATATTAACAATCTGGTACAGTTTGGTAAAGATCGGATGAAAAATGAAGGCCCTATCGTCTTAACAAGGCAAAATATAGCATTTTTAACTAAACCAAGGGTCATTACTCTGCTGTTATTGGTCCGATCTGGCTGGTTTTAAAACTTATCCGAGCTTTCATTGATATTAACAATCTGGTAAAGTTTGGTAACGATCGGATGAAAAATGAAGGCCCTATCGTCTTAACAAGGCAAAATATAGCATTTTTAACTAAACCAAGAGCCATAACTCTGCTGTTATTGGTTCGATCTGGCTGGTTTTTAAACTTGTCCGAGCTTTCATTGATATTAACAATCTGGTAAAGTTTGGTAACGATCGGATGAAAAATGAAGGATCTATCGTCTTAACGAGGCAAAATATAGAATTATTAACTAAATCAAGGGTTATAACTCTGCTGTTGCTGGTCCGAACTGGCTGGTTTTCGAACTTGTCCAAGCTTTTATTGATAGTAACAATCTGGTAAAGTTTGGTAAAGATCGGATGAAAAATAAAGGCCCTATCGTCTTAACAAGGCAAAATATAGCATTTTTAACTAAACCAAGGGTCATTACTCTGCTGTTATTGGTCCGATCTGGCTGGTTTTTAAACTTATCCGAGCTTTCATTGATATTAACAATCTGGTAAAGTTTGGTAATGATCGGATGAAAAATGAAGGCCCTATCGTCTTAACGAGGCAACATATAGCATTTTTAACTAAGTCAAGGGCCATAACTCCTCTGTTACTGGTTCGATCTGGCTGGTTTTCGAACTTGTCCGAGCTTTCATTGATATTAACAATCTGGTAAAGTTTGTTAAGATCGGATGAAAAATGAAGGCCTTATCGTCTTAATGAGACAAAAGTTAACGACGGACGGACGGACGACGGACGGAAGACGGACAACTCGCCAACCCATAAGCTCTGCTGGCCCTTGGCCAGTAGAGCTAACAAACAATTGTGATGGATGTCTGTGAGGGATATTAAGATATACACTAAAAAAAAAATGAAAATGCTGTTTGATTTAAATCTGCGGGAATCAGTTTCTCAACGTGCTCTATAAGAGTACTTTTTCATTATTTTATAAATATGTCACATACGTCATTGATGTAGATCTCATAATTTATGTTTGTAAATAAACTTATATCAGAGGTGAATGTAATAAAAAAATAATGTTTACTGACTTACATCCCTCAATTGGGTCCGGCGGTCCGATATGGCATCCTGGTAACCTTTTCCCAGCATAACCCCTCTGCAGTACGGCCGTCTGTCGCCTGACTGGTTTTACCCTCTTCTCCCTCGATGCCATGATTTTTTCACGTATGTTCCTTGGTCCATCTCCCTTGTGCATCTTCACCAGTTTTTTATTATCAAAAACTCTAGCATTTAAGCCAGGAAGCACAATGCCAGACTTGCCTACAAGGAAAATAACAACAGTATTTTTAACTTAATAATAATAAAACAGTGCTCCAGGTTTACATTAGTTTTTATTCACAACAAAGAAGGTTCAAGCTAAGGTCATCAGATCGGCTATAGTTAAACTAACTAGAACTGTCGCCAGAGGCTAATACTCCAATCCCCCCACCCCACACAGTCACCCCTGCCCCAGGCAATTTTAGTCTTTTGTTTTGTTTGCATGATGTTTTACGTCATTTTCAACACATGTCAGGTTATATTTGACGGTCGATATTTTTGTGGTCGAGGCAGACCACCCACTTTTCCTGGGTAGAACCAGTACTGTACACCTCCCCCCATCCGTAAGAATCGACACTTACTCACTTACAAGTCAAGCTCCCAGTTGGATTCGAACACGCAGCGGTGAGAGGCGAGATGGATTACAACGCAATGTTGTTAACCACTCGGACACGGAGACGTCACTTTTGAACCCTTTTAGTCACTTGAAATATTGATCGAATGTCATGGAAGTGATTTATATAGGACAATAGTAACTGAGTTGCCCACACAAGGTATGCCCTTGCACCTCATTTGAATCTGAAAATGAATTAAGCTTCAAAAAAGGCCATAACTCACCTAAAGATAATGAAACCAAAATATATTTTCTAAAAGACTATATGAGCATCCTCATAGCATGGCAAACTTGAGCAAGTCATTGGCACGCTAACTATATGAATCCTTGTACTTTTTAATTACATGTATTCAGACTTTAGCCAGTGATAAACACAGTTAAAGTGTAAAGCCCTTACTGCAAACAGAGAAGCAGGATAAAACAACTATCAGACATAGACTAAGTGCTACATTTTGACCCCTCCCCACTACTGCAGATATTTTTGCAATCCTGTTTCAATGGCATTCAATTTGAAATGCAACATGACCATATTTCAAAAGAAATGAAGAAATTATATCCGCCTACCCCACTAAATTCCAGCATCCACCAATGCAAAAAGAACTGTTACATGTACTGACCTCAAAATTTCCCACTCTTATGGGACTAGGGGGTCTGGGTTGTTTTACATAAAATTACTCCTACATGCTCAAATGTAGGAAAGTGTAATGGTGTACATTGCCTCAATTCTGCTCATATTTATAAAATAAATACTTTTTAACATATATATGGTATTTCGTACATTGTATAAGGGAATGCAATCAGCATAAAGAGTTCATCTGAGGAATCTAGATCATCTAGTGATGTTTTTTTTTTTTAATACAAACATTTTCCTTTGAAAAAAGCAAGCATCTACATTGATTCTGATTAACACGCAAGTATTCATAATGCTCTCCCTTGTTAAATTATGTGACGGATGCTTTTACTTAAAGGGAATATAGCGACACAGCCAAACAATCTTTATTATTAAGAGTTCTGAAAAACTTGGAAAATGGTGAAAGAATTATCAAAATCGGATGATAAACAAAGAAGATATGATCGTTTGAAGGTTCTGTTGAAACGAATATGGAAGCCGCCATTTTTAGAGCTATGACATAACAGTTCTAAATGACCATATATGGATTATTGATAAATATGAAAAATTACTTATTTATATGAGAACAAATTAAAGTAACTGTATGAACATAATGAAGAATATGTATAACTAATGTCAATAAAGCTTTATATGCCCAGTTAAGGAGTTTGCATTCATTTGCAATGATTTGCCTTGCTTTAAACGATATTTATCAATATTCCATATATGGTCATATGGAACTATGACATCATAGTTTTCAAAATGCCCGCACCCATATCCATTTTAGTACAACCTTCAAATGGTCATATCTTTTTTGTTTATCATCCGATTTTGATAATTCTTTCACCTTTTTGCAAGTTTGTCAGAACTCTCAATAAAAGAGTATGTTTGGCTGTGTCGCTACATTCCCTTTAGCATATTTTCAAAAACAATGTAGACATGGATCTTTATAACAATTATTAAATCCATGATTTGGCGCAAAATGCATGATCAGCAGCTGGACATTGTAAACCTTACTCGCAGGCTGTAACTTTCAGGCTGATCTGGGTTTACAATGGACGCAAGGCTATTATAGTCATGCTTAGCGGGTTAAGGGTTAAGTTTCACGAATATCTTTTGAGTAGTTTAACAGAAGTAGTTACAGAAGCTTAGGTGGCCATCTTGGATTGCCAAGGGCTTAATTGTCAACCTGAATTTCACGTAGAACATTGCCACAAAAAAATAAAATAAGTACAGACATATGACTGATGCTATACCATAACATACGCTCTGCTGATATTTACTCAGTAGAGCTAAAGATCATGATGTTTATTACCTTGTCCAATCATCTGTCCAACATTAAAATCCCCACGTCTTGTCTGATTTCTTCCAATTCCTCGCCCTCTTTTTATACCAGAGGCACTGACGGTGGTAAGACTATCCCAAAGTGCCTCGGCATCCTCTGAAACATATAGTAGGAATATGTACAAACATATAGTAGGAATATGTACAAACATATAGTAGGAATATGTACAAAGACAATACTATACTGCATAATGTTGTTAAAATTGTTGTTGTACATGAGGTCGCGTCCAAATATGACATTACATGTACATGACTGTGCAGGGCCTTTTTACCCTTCTTTGCAGCAGCCTGTATAAGGCCCCTTCCCCAACCAAATTTCCTTTAAAATCATGCAATTTTTTAAACTTACCTCTGGAAATTTCATTCCCCATTCATGGATTTTTCCCCCCGATTTAGGTCAACCTTCCCCAAAACTGGTAAAAAGGCCCTGCTCTGTTTGCAATTATGATCACGTTCAATTAACAATTAAGAACATTGACTGACTGAATGCCCCTTCCCCAAAACTGGTAAAAAGGCCTGCTGTGTTTGCAATTATGATCATGTTCAATTAACAATTAAGAACATTGATTGATTGATTATAGGTGTTTAATGTCATTTTTCAGCTCATATTAGGCTATGTATAATGGTCAGTTTTTAGTGGTAGAGGCAGAACACTCAATTATTCCTGGGTAGAACCAGTACTGTATATCTCCTGCCATCAATAAGAACTAGAAATTGTTATTGTCCATGGGACAAAAACGTATGGCTCCCCCACTCGCCCGAACAGACATAATTGACGACTCTAGGTCCAACTGTTCTTTATTGATCTGAGATCGTTTTGATATTCAATATCCCTGTGACTGTATCTACTATCTGTATCAGTAAGGCCACATAAAAAAATATGTGTGGTTCAAGTAACCCGACCGACCCTATTTTTTTAAAGGGCCGACCCTAAAACTTCTTATGCGAAAATTAAAAAAAAAAAAATAAAAAAAATAAAAAAATAAAAAAAAAAAAAAAAAATTAATAAAAAAGAAATTAAACAAAAAATCTAAATTAAAAAATATTTAAACAAAAAAAAAAAATAAAAAAAAATAAAATAAAAAAAAATCTAAATTAAAAAAAATCAAAAATCAATAGAGGTCATCTACTGGTCATGACCAACCATCCTTCCAAGTTTGAGGACCCTAGGTCCAACCATTCTCTAGTTATTGATCGGATATAGTTTCACCGCAACCTTGACCTTTGACCTAGTGACCCCAAAATCAATAGGGTCATCTACTGGTCATGACCAACCATCCTTCCAAGTTTGAGGACCCTAGGTCCAACCATTCTCTAGTTATTGATTGGACATCGTTTCACCGCAACCTTGACCTTTGACCCCAAAATCAATAGGGTCATCTACTTGTCATGACCAACAATCCTTCCAAGTTTGAGGACCCTAGGTCCAACCGTTCTCTAGTTATTGATCGGACATCGTATTAATAGTCAAGGTCACTACGACCTTGACCTTTCACCTAGTGACCCCTCTACTTGTCATGACTAACCGTCGTTCCAAGTTGGAGGACCCTAGGTCCAACCGTTCTCTAGATATTGATCGGACATCGTTTTGATAGTCAAGGTCACTGCGACCTTGACCTTTGACCTAGTGACCCCAAAATCAATAGGGGTCATCTACTTGTCATGACCAACCATCCTTCCAAGTTTGAGGACCCTAGGTCCAACCATTCTGTAGTTATTGATCGGACATCGTTTTGATAGTCAAAGTCACCGCAACATTGACCTTTGACCTAGTGACCCCAAAATCAATAGGGGTCATCTACTTGTCATGACCAACGATCCTTCCAAGTTTGAGGACCCTAGGTCCAACCATTCTCTAGTTATTGATCGGACATCGTTTTGATAGTCAAAGTCACCGCAACATTGACCTTTGACCTAGTGACCCCAAAATCAATAGGGGTCATCTACTTGTCATGACCAACCATCCTTCCAAGTTTGAGGACCCTAGGTCCAACCATTCTCTAGTTATTGATCGGACATCGTTTTGATAGTCAAAAGTCACCGCAACATTGACCTTTGACCTAGTGAGCCCAAAATCAATAGGGGTCATCTACTTGTCATGAACAACCATCCTTCCAAGTTTGAGGACCCTAGGTCCAACCATTCTGTAGTTATTGATCGGACATCGTTTTGATAGTCAAAGTCACCGCAACATTGACCTTTGACCTAGTGACCCCAAAATCAATAGGGGTCATCTACTTGTCATGACCAACCATCCTTCCAAGTTTGAGGACCCTAGGTCCAACCATTCTCTAGTTATTGATCGGACATCGTTTGTGACACAGACAGACAGACCTTCAGACAGACAGACAGAAAGCACAAAAACAATATGGCTCCCCTACCACACTTTGTGTGGGGGAGCCATAATTAACACTTTCTCATTTACAAGTTGAGCTCCCAGTGGTATTCAAACTCGCAGTGGTCAGAGGCAAGATTTCAAATGTAGGTATAAATAATAGTGATTATTGTTTAAATGAGATTTGCTTTTTATGCTCTAAATACTCACGCTTATTGAAGAACGACCCTTTTCTAACAAAAGTGACCTGGGTAAAGGCGCCGATCACTCCACAATAGGACGACTGTGGGTTGGACACACTTGTCAAGATTCCTAAAAAAGGAGAAAGTGACAAATAGAACATCATAAATTTAGATACAACTGCGTTTTGACATCCTCCATGACAGTGACAGATGCTATACAAGACCTGTGGTGATTGGACTGTCTACATGACTGCTGCTGGAGTCAAGCACTGTTGATTGGACAAAGTTACATGACAGGAACACAGTTACTGGAGTCATACTAGAGCACTACTAATTGGACAGTTTACATGACAGTTGCTGGAGTCATACAAGAGCATTGCTGATTGGACAGCCTAAATGACAGTGATAAGTTTCCAATAGGCTTAAGATTAGTAATATTATTCAAATCATAAGTCCTATGACTCATAGCATTTAGGTCCGTGTCTACTAAATAAAAACAGACTGTGATTGGTAAAAAAAAATTCTTGGGAATCCAAAACTAATGTTTACCAATGTCATGGATTGGATAAAATATAATGACTGAAATAAAACAACTTGAGAATTTAAACATCAGTCAGAGCTCTAACCTTAAACAGTTACAAGTTTTATAACTGCTGGAAGTTATTAAAATGCCAAATTATTATCTCCCTTTGGTTTAGAGTAGCAGATACTTTTCCCTAATGACCATTTGTAACCTAAATCAGTTACCAAGATCATTTGCTAATAAATCGAAATAGTTGCCAAATGTGCAGTGTTTATTTATGTCTGAATACGTATTATTAAAGATAAATACATCTTCATCAAGATCCAATTAGCTGTCGTTCACTAATTGTCATGTTGGTGCCTACAAAATGATTTTTAATGAATTTTGTTGCATAACAGTAGGTAACTTGAGAGGCCTTGTGGATTGGATTTTCGATGCTCATAGAATTTTATTGCATGGTTGTAAAGTTCAATAATCACCCTACCTGGAGAAAATTATATATATTTATAGGGAAAATTCCTGTACAGCAGTCTTCGAAATAGTTTTTTTTAAGCACTTGCCCCTTCGGGCAGACAACATAGAATTTCAACTTGCCCGAATCCATTTTAACTTGTCCGAAAAAAAAATCAATAAAAATGACTAAAAAACTTGATTTCTTATTGTATCTTTATTCTCTATATGAAAATAACAGAGAAAAACTTTTCTTGAAGAATTTTCTTTGTTTCGTTTACAGGGTCCGACAAATCTTTAAAATCTGTGGTAGCCCACTGTGGTAGCCCACTGGGCTACCAGAAACTGAACTTGGTATCCCGGCATGCGCGCGGCGGACTTGAGCCGACTCATTAACATTTTTCACATTGGTGAACTGTTATTGAACTGATGTTTGTATGTAAATGGATTTTGAACATGTTTGTATGTAAATGGATTTACTAATCAAATTATTTCTATAATATATGACTTTTGACTTTGTTGTTTTACCAATATAAAAATAAAACAAATTATCAATTTCCTTTTAAGTAATTTAGAGGCATTTTATAAAGATCCAAATCTAGGCTTTAAGGGTTTAACTAAATTTTAAAAAGATTATTTTAAATCATGTGGGTGCTAAAGCAAAATTATTATAAAATGCCTCTTAATCATTGAAATGAAATGGATAACGTTTTATTTTTTTGATGATAGTCATTTGTACTTAAAAGTCGTCATCAACGTGTAAAAAAAATCGACAATAAAATCTACAGTCCAGGTTACATTTTTACGCTAGCGTTAATAAACAATAAAGTTGTGCTTTTATATACGAAATAAACAAGTGCTAATATACAAAGGCTAACGTTGATGACTACACGCGCAAACAAATGCATGTACATTGTACCAGGCAAATACTCAAAGGAACGGCCAGGTGATGTGATGACGTAGCGTGTACTGAGTTCATTAACTACACATGTTTGTGTTACATGTACATAACACAAGCAAGTTCAAAACATTTGTAAACGCGATGTTTTTAATATGGTGGTCAACACTAACTGATAAGCGTACGTGTTTTTGAATTATGAACAAACTTTTTGCATCAAAAATCAAATTAAGAAAGTGTGTGACATCTTGATAAAAATGTATTTACGATATCCCACAGAGTTCTTCTATTTATAGAAATTATGCAAAAATATTTAAATTTTCCTTGGTTGTTGAGATATTCAAGTTCAAAGTTCACTTATAAACAACTTTTCCCGATATTTTTTGTTACTGTTTACCAGGGCCATTAGTTCAGGAAACATAAATTCTTACAATGAGTATGGTGCCCCGATGCAGCTTTTGTAAAATAGCGCCGTTCAGGATTGTTATTCGCTTTTTGATTCTGTTAGATATAATTATTGACGAAAGAGTATGATAATGGACCTTTTGGTAAAATATAACCGAGAATCCCCATAATCGCGATGGATACGAAATACCATCGCCGCGGTGGAATAAAATTGCCGCGATTAGTGGGAATTGTCGTAATCTGCGTGGTACCATCTGTATTATCATTTGATTTTTGACACCCTTTAATTGTCTTAGTCAATCGCCAGGTTTCTATTGCATGCAATTTGCAAACTAATTTGCACCTCAGGAAAAGGAGACACAATCTTCTCCCATAATGCCCTATGGCCATCCAATCAAATGTTTTCCAGTCATGTCCGAGTGAATAAATTATTGATGCAACGTCATTATTATCCAATCAAAGTGTACCCTAGAATTAAAACAACTAACGAATATTAATGAGTTTTGCATGTGTCAATCGATCTGGTCCGATCACCCGTGGAGTCTAAACACCTTGTTAATTGGTGTTACTATTGACGCGTGGTGGTGTAATCTTATATAATTAGCTGGGAACACAGGATTTTATGATATGGATTAGAGCTAATCTGATTTTTTGCCGCGCTACTTCAAAAGAAAATTTTCAGTAGCCCGCCGGACGCGAGATATTATTGATGTATTTTTGTTTTAAATTTCCGAATTTGATCATTTTCGACCATTTTTTTCACTTGCCCGATCGGGCAGACAGGTTATAATTCTAACTTGTCCGACGGGATTTTTACTTGTCCCGGGCTTCGGGCAAGTGGGTTATTTCGAAGACTGTGTACAGAAGATAGAATGCATCTAAATTGAATGATTTTGTGGTAGTAACTGCTTCTGGTTACTATCCCAGTTTTAGTTGTTATTTTAATAACAGTCACAGGTTATGAACAACGTAACTGTTTAAGGTTAGAGCTTTGACTGAACATAAAATTTATATTTTTTCTTCAAACTGGAATATTTAACACATATTTTTTTAGTAATTTTTTAAATTATGACTGAAAATGAAAGCAAATGACATTTGGTGGAAAAAACCCTGCAAAACTGGCCAGAAACGACTAACTTTTCATAAGATTAGCTATGAAAAAGTTCCTCATTGATTACATGTCACTTGGATGTTTCAGACAATGGGAGCCACAGAGAAATCAGGGTAGCCCTAAAGGCTATAATGGAGGCCTATGGGGAAATCAATAGTTGTCTGTGACCCATATGTTTTCAAAGTATGATTCTCACAGACACAGGTATGAGGACAGATGACCTTCACCATGTTCACTCGATTAGAGCAGTGTCTTGCGTTGATCAAAGTGTGAACTTCAATAAATACAATTTACACGTCTGAAATGTGTTGAGGTTTTTCATCTGTTATATATAAATAACCTGAAAAATGCAGCCGTTTCTGGATGAATTGTGCAGATCGCCAACATGCAGCCATTTTGATGAGTTAACCGAACCAGAAACGTGACGAATATTTTCATTGGTCAATTTAGTAAAAGTATAACCAATCAAAAAATATTTCTTTAAGCCTAGTGTCACTAAAACACGGAGCTGTTATCGGTATTGTCACAATTGACGATTACAACGCGGGTTGGTTGCTTATGAACCACAGACATAAGAACATTATTCGGATTTAATATGAAAAAGGCACAGCCTAAATGGGGATTTATCCAGTTTGAGTAACTAACTTAAGGTTTGGTTTGGCACGTTTTGACATTTTCAAGTTTAAGAATATATATAAAACTTGGAGAAAATTTAGTGGAGTGTCGTAACCAATGTTTGTTTAAACAACTTTTAAACGCATTGAGCGAAGGCGTCGGGAAGTTATCCACAACTCTGTTTCCATGTAGCTCTGCCACTGGGAGTAGAATTTATCCTTTTGATTTAAAAATAAGATTTTATTTTTTTTCAATTGTGGGGTTGGCTTGGAAAGGACGCCGTGCTGAGATTTGTATTGCATTGATACTTAAAGTGTCTTTGGTACTAGACGTCTTTGAAGATGACATTTTAACTCCAAAATGTCACTAAAAAAAGAAAAATAGAGTCACTGAACATTTTCACCATTTTTTTTCATTACATTAAATTTATTGAAAAACAAAGATTACTTTTCGATTACCTATATACATACACATCTTTGAAAACATACACAAACAATTGTAATCCTCATTCGTCTTTTTACTTTAAAAATACTGTTAAAGGCATATATATATATGGACCGTATCCCACCTTTTTCTTTACAAAAAAAAAAAGATTCGATATATAAAAAACGTATGTTATAATGCTCACTTTTGTTAAAACTTATATATGACAAGATCCTATGACATTTCTTTCAAAAACAAGTAAATATATATAGATCTAGGTTCTAATTATTTTTTATTATAATTTCTATAAATTACACATATTTTGGAGTTACATGTAGTTTGACATTTTCACTGTAAAAATACTGTACACACAATTTTGCTGACATGGAGATCGAATATAAAATATCAAACTGTATAATTGAGGATATTTCACTCATCTTCCTTTAAATGTAAAAAAAAAGGACAGAGATTCACATTCACGTGTTGTGGGATGAAAATTGAAATAAAAATTCCTGATTTCGGAATCAATCGAGATGCTGCGAAGGTGCATGATACAATTGTCAGATTATTAACGATGTCGCAACATACAAAGTGAACTAAGTAATGCCTATTAACAGTGTTAACATTGATAACAGACAAAAGGAAAATCCCAAGGTTTTATGGTTAGGAGTTTTCCTTTTTCTTTTTTTTTATACTTTATTGTGTACGAAACAACAATTCTATTACACCCATACCTACGTCTAGTTTGTAATTATCTCCAATAAGTATATGCGCATGATCTGGGAAAGATTGGTTGACGTCATACAGTGATGCATTAGATAGAATGTCTAAGAACACGCTGGGATTTTGTTAAGTACGTTAGTACTTTGAATTATTGCAGCTTTCGATGTTCCTAATTCTAAAATATGCCAACTTTAATAATTTCGGCATCATATTTTACTAGCACCACAAACATCACCACAAATGCTTTCGCAAAAGACGTTTTTGAAATATTTAATGTTAACCCTTTAATGTTCCGATTAATCGATTGTTTTAAACCTATCATCGGTTTGTTAAGCATCCGATTATGAAGATCGATTATGAAAGTCTATAATCGATCATCGGTTAAATGTAAACGTGCACTTTAATTAACATTCAAAATAGAAATAAACATAATTATCCGGGAGACAACTCTTGTAAAAATGAGTATGATACACAAATAAACACATTTATATCAGTTATAATAAAATACAGACTTTCATGGCATCAAAACTCAGATTAGCATACACATGCTATACTTCCTATACGGGTAAGTATTATCGAGGTAATTTAAAAATATCCATATTTCATTTCATGCAAAAATATATTTAAAGCATAATTCTGCATCTTGATCGCGGGAAGTAGGTAACTAGTAGATTTAAACAATATAGAAAATAAGCACACATATAGAATGTATGCATGCTAAACTGTTCATGACTCAAACCCGTGGTCCAAAGCACACAATTATAATGTGACATAAAAAAATAGTGGTTGTAATTTATTCGATAAATCTGAATTAAAACACTGTGCGTTTGTTTTCATTACCAAATGTTACGTTTAACTGAAACAAATAATAATATATTATTAAACTTATTTGCCAGGTGTGCATGTGAAAAGCCTTATCATAAAAGTGTTTCGGTTGTAATATGTATTTCTTAACTAATTTTCTAATTATAAACTGCGTTTTAAATTCTTATTAGTTAAAAAAAAAGTAATACATGTATTGTCAAAATTATTCATGGAAATGCTGGAAACTGAAGCCATTAGGGTTTTGTTCTCGGTTTATCGTGACTAATCTAAATCAAAGACCAAGATTCACTTTAGAAGATTCCTTCCATTAATTTTCTTATCTTTTTCATTTTATTACTTAAAAAAAAAATATAATTACAAAATAATACATTATTTGCAGATTCGAACTCGGATCTCCTGCGTGACAGGCGGCCGTGCTTACCACTCCGCCACTGTCACAATTTAATGACGTCATCATTAACTAGTATATATTTTAATGTGCGTTAGTCTGTTTCCGCGACTCGTGATACTTAGCAAGACCTGAGTAGTAGAGTAAATACAAGACTTGAGTAGTAGAGTAAATAGAGTTTTTTAAGACCCAAATCAATTAAAATTGTTCTGTTTAGTCGTATTTATCGATTATTAGTAACTGGCGAGACTACTGGCCAGTATTGATTCATCCTCTCTAATTGCGGAAAATAACGAAGAGTTCCGATGTCTTTGATCGTACATAGTCGGCCAATTCCGTCATTCTTCGCTTATGGCGAGATGTCGCGAATGGCGACCAGACAAGGGACATCGCCGAAGAGGCCCGAAGTGAATTTACCATGCCTATCAGCGGAAGTAGAGACTGGTTTCCCATTCCGTAAGCTGGACTCTCATATACTTGGCCGTAATCGGAAACCAAAGGGATAATTATTTTCAGACGAACAGTATGTGGAGAAAAGTTGATACCGTTAAGGGGATTTTCATCCCTGGCGCTTCGCGCCAGTGATAAATCCCCTATTAATATGTCTGTGTTATGAACTAAATACTAATAAAAAAAGAAAAGATTGATTTCAAATATATGCATATTTAATGTTTAAATAAATGACGCGTTCATATTTTATCTCGAGAGTAAAAAAATTAGAAATGAAAAAAAAAGTAAAAGAAAAAGAAAAGGATAGGATATAAGGAAGACAGTACTTAGACGCCAATTACGTGATAGGCCCTTCATCATACTGTCTGGCTATCACAGCGCACCCTGGGAATTCTACCAACGAGCGTAGCACCAAGAATCACCAAAAAGGTCGGATGTAGACAGAGTGGACAAAAGCATCAAACTTTCCGTGATAGTAGTTTGTAGTCTAACTTCAAATTCTAAAAGGGTCCCCAAGGTCACAGGCAAGTATGTTACTATTTTTAGCACATTTAAAAATGTCTCAAATGTCCCCCTCCACAACACCGTGTTAACTGTTTTTAGCACATTGCAAAACCCAAAGACCATTTACACAGAAATGTTTAATTTTTTTTTTTGGTTTAGATCTAAGCTCGTCTATAATATATTAAATGTCGCCCACCCATGTTTATTATGTTTAGCACATTGCAAAATGGCCGCAACCCAAATTCTTAAATATAGCAATAAATTATTGATTATGGCTTAACACAAAGACCATTTACACAGAAATGTTTTATTTTATTGTTGACAAAGATTTAAGCTCCTCTATAATATAAGAAATGTCACCCCACCCATCCCACCCCACTCACCCACCCCTGTTACTATTTTTAGCACATTTCAAAATGGCCGCCATCCAAATGCTTAAAGATAGCAATATATTCTTAATTATGACTTAACCCAAAGACCATTTACACAGAAATAATTTATTTTATTTTTGGCTTAGATTTAAGCTCATCTTTAATATAATAAATATCACACCACCCCAGCCCACCCAACCCGAGGGGAAACTCAGATGCATATATGTTCACAAGACCACGAATAATCTTGGTGCATGGTGAGTTGGCTCTTTGACGTGATCACCAGGATCTACATCAATAGCTGTAGTACGAAAGATAGAGTTTATATCATACGAATATATGTCGTCAGTAGGTTTAGAAACGGTGTACATGTTTTGAAAATGTGTCTGTTGTTGGCGTTATAGCTACTTTAAGCTTTGATAAGTTATCTATTTTATTTTAAAATACAACTGCGGAATAATGAAGAACGACTCATTTTAGATCCATTCTGGAGACAAGTCCCTGGGCAGTTGAACGTTCGCCTGCAATGTAAAGCTGTCGATCCTGTGTGCAGGGAGAGCCTGTTCCTGTTAAAAGAGTAATACAAAATGCCCGTTAACTCTTCCTCGTAATCGAGGCTGTTGTGATAATCAGAATTGATTGTGTGCAGTATCGGTAGAAAGAAGGAAAGGATGGATGCATATTTGTTCTTTTGAGGCAATCCAAAGCAATCTATGAAATGCATGAACATAAAATATTGATCTTAACGCCATTCATTGGTTTCTTTGAATATCAGAGTACTACACTTGGAATAAAATTCGGATATACAATCTTCAATGTTCTTAATTTCTTAAACTAAACACCTTCATACAACAACGTACAGTAAATTACGGTAACGTAAGCATAAAGTTCTCCGGCCATGTTTTGTTTCATGAACATGTTTATGTTTATTTAAATCGAAATCAATACACAGCAATAGATATTTACAATTCACACATTGCAATATCTGTAAAACGCGAGAATAAGATTTGATGACGTAGAAAACTTTGAACAGATAAATTAATCCAGGTAAATGTATTTATCAATTATCTGGCAATAGTTGTGCAGCTATACAATTCAGATTTACCTCATTTCCCCGTGCATTCACGCAGTGGTAAAAGTAGTATCTACGTCAAGGACATACTACTTATTTTTACATACAACTTAGTAACGGTTTTCAATGTAGGTGTCTCTCCGAGACTATCAAGAAATGTTCATATGATGTTTAAGAGTTAAATTTGTTAATTGATAATACTACAAAAAGGGTGGCCATTCATTTTTAATAACGCAGGTATCCAAGGTATAAACCTTAAGTGAAATGATTTTTTGTATTTTAAAAAGCGTAGATAATGTTCAAAATGAGTTGTTACAATCAATGATCTAAAGAAATTTTAATAGTTTATTGCATGTTTTTTTCTAATTTCTTTAAATATAGAAAATGATGTAAAATACACAATGTAACGGACATTACAAGAACCAAACATTGTTAACATCATGGACAGGTACGTCTCTCTGTGATATCTGTCACCCGTGAAGGTTTGGAATAATTTCGGATTTTAATGTTCTTAATGGTTTAAGTCAAACACATTCATTTAACAAGGTAGCGAAAATTACGGTAACGCATGCTTAATAACGCAGGTATACACGTTATAAAAAGTAAGTGAAACGGAAATTTGTATTATAACAGACATTAATAATGAAGAAAACAATACCATTCCTTTCTTCCATACCTTTTTAGGCTTCAAAATGCAGTTGTTTTTTATATAGGTAACGTGTTCTAGAACCTGTAACCCGATAACTCTCAGATGACAAACAAGTTGCAAAAGACTACATTCATAACGGGTTTCCAGAAAACTAGGGTCAACAAAATAATTCCCCTAGTGTGTGTGGGGAGGTGCGGGGGTGGGGCGAGTGAGGGGCGGGGGGGGGGGCGGGGAGGGGTCACCTCATTAGTTTGTTTACATCTACATTATATGCAGTTCTCATCTCATTATATGCAGGGTCTTTGTTATTACATTTAGCGTATTTTTCATTATATGCAGTTCTTGTGTATTTACGTGCAAATGGTTCGTCATTATAGTCACATCACTGACCATTATGTTCGGTGGTTCTAAAAGCGATTACACGAGGTTGATGTTTAATGCACATGTACTAGTATACGTAGTTGAAAGTCAATTATGTGCAGTGGTTCAAGGGTAGCGTTATCACCAAGGTGAGTTGTCTTTAACATATTGAAGTTTGAGCGCTTCAAGATGAAATAAAATCTGTTATCCACGACAAAACAACACATTTTCTTTTTATTTTATGCTTTATAATCAACGTGTACAGTATGCAGACTTTTTGTTGGACAACGCACAAACATATTAATAAACAGATAGAAAACTTCCTATCTTAACCAATGAAGTAACCGAAATATCACGTGACACCTTAACTTTTCCTATCTTCTCTCTCAATTATTCACATATTTTGATGAGAATACGTTCAAAAGTTTCATAGTGAATAGCAAAATCGGATTCAAAATAAGTAATTGTATAAAAAGATGTTTAAAGTTAAAAATGTTATCATTTTTCGTTTTTCTCTTGAAAATCAAAGTTTAGACATAAACACAGTTTCCGTCAAACTTACTTTTTGCTCTAACTGTAAGAGAAAGCAAAATACTATCATTAGAAAGAAAGTTAAATTTGTGATGGGATTTGGCATGAATGAAACTTGTATCTATAAAACTCTTCATGATATGTGTGTTTAAAGTTGGGAAATATTTTGTGAAATTTTCGCATTGTGCCACGTGAAATTAAGTGTCCAATCTATTTGTTATTAGGTCTGTGGATAACGTCATTGGCTCAGTAGGTAAAATTGCTATTTTTAAATCATCATAACATCAAAAATACTTAACCGATTTCAATAAATTACGATTTATTTTCTTAGTTATTTCCAATCTAATGATATAACATTCATACCAACTTTCCGAGAAGAAAAATGCTGTTTTAGGAGAAAACAAAATGACAAACTGACATTTCCACAGTAAATGACAACAGTTCTTAAAATACTTTACACATTTTCAGAAAATACAGCTCATTTATTTTCAAGCGAATGATACATGTATATACATAAAAAAAATTAATAAATTGTTATGACGTTGAAAAAAGTAGTTCTGGAAGTAAAAACAAAATAAATCTCTTTACTTCACACGTGTATAAATCTAACCAATCTCTTTCTGTCTTTTTAACCATGTGACAATCCCATATTTCCACTATTGTACTCAAACCAGTTGCCTTAATATAACATATCTATATTAGTTTCATATTGTACTCCATCCATTTAGAGTCCAGTAAATCTATATTCAGTAGATGTGGAGTCCATATTCTGTATATGTACTCTGGGAGTAGGTGTGCAGTCCAAAAAAATCAGTATTTGTACTATCAATTGTATCATTGTACTATGAGAAGATAACTCTTAAGAGACATTTACGATTCATCTTACGATTTTATTTTAGTTGAAATTGAATTGAAAACGTACTGTTTTGATACTTAACATGTGTTTATCAAATAACTTTTTACATAGTTTTGAGGTGTGAAATAAAGAGGCCATTTAACAGTGTTGAGTACAATATTGCATTCGATTCGACTCGTACCCAACAGACAGATTCCATATTGTAGATTCTGCCTGCTGGGTACTCGTACAATATAATTCAGCATTGTACTCAACACAGTTAAATAACCGCATTATATTTCACACTTATGAAATACCAGTTTTATTTTACTGCTAAAACCCACCTTTGCATTGCTAAGAATAAAACTAAATATAATACCTAAATGCAGTGTCGTACAGCAATAAAGGGAGGGCAGCACATACATGTACTAGTAGTCATAACGCCAAGCAGTTAGTTACCTGTCGATTATTGCAACTGTTGACATTTGTTTACTTCCAGTCTCTTCTATTCAGTAGAACGGCATTATATTATACCTGGGAGGCAGCTGCTTAATAAATCGTATCTATGGTTACAATTTCTCCAGCGCAGCCTCCAAATCTGGTTACACCTGGCTACGCGCTCAGCCTGTCAGCATCTGTGCTTCTGTGTATCAGAATATCAGAATAATGGCGGCAAGTTATCATCAATTTGTTTGGATATTATGCTTTGTATTGGGATATTTCAACACTGTCCATTCAGAGGTTTGCAAATATTCTTTATTATTATAACTCTCCAAAATTACTTGTTTGCATGTTCATTGTGACGTTTGACTTATACGTATCTCAATATCTCGTTCACTGTGATGTTTGACTTATCTCAATATCTCGTCTGTAGTAGTTTTGAAGCGCACTCTAAATTCGGTAACATTCCAGGGGGCGCTTTATCAGTGGAATTCAGACGATTGGCTCAGCTACCAAACACATCCACCATCATTTGACTGTTTTATAAACAATAATACAGCGAGTTTAAGTCACATTGTTACATATAAATGGGAGAAAATACATTGCACAAGTACCGTCATCTAAATGTTTATGTAATTCGTCGTCGTAATTCTCGGCTATTGTTTTCTTATTGGTTAGGAATAACACACATGTTTTATTTATTAAAACAGCATTTAATTTATGGTTTGAAAGGTCAAAGTCTTATAAAAATTAGGTTAAGCCTAATATAGGTTATTATTTAAGAGAACTGTACACTCACTTCCATGAAATAACTTTTGCCTTTTGTTATATAATTTATTATGCTCATATTTTTCGTTTTGCTATCTTTTCTGAACTTAACTTTTAAATCAATAACGAAACAAAGAGATGTCTCATTAAGAAAGCAGTTGCATTTTCCCCTGACATTTTGCTGCTGCAGCTACTACAGCTGTTGCTCACGGTGATAGTGATTATTTATGATAATTGTTATATTGAAATCATAAATGCAGTTACTGCTACCGCTGCTGTTGCTGCTACTGCTGCTGCTGCTACCGATACTATTATTGATAATAAAGAATTAATATAATTTGTATCTAAAACCATATATGCAAGTACTTTGGCTAATGAGGAAAGTTTATGATAAAGGTTTAGTTGTAATAATAGAGAATTCTGCTGCTACTGCTGCTGATGATATTAATACTAATTTGATAACGGTTATACATTATTGTTGCCGATTATGATGATCACGATAATGAATTACATCATCATAATCATCATCATCAGCATCAGTCATCAATGAAAGCAGACGCAGAAGCAGCTGTAGCAGCAGCTGTAGGATATAGAGCTGTAACTGAATCATCATGATTTTGACCATACAAAGCAGTTATAACGTCTAAATGATTTCACCAACACCATTATCAACATGCAGAGCGTCCGCCTCACGGAAGGGCGTGAGTTCAATCCCTGGCCGGGTTACATCAAAGTCTGTACAACTGGTTATAGTAGCTCCCATGCTCTTGGCGTTGACAACTCTTATTAACTGTGCCATATCAACCATTTACGTGGGTGTGCTGTCGTTAACTTGAGCCCATATTCCGCCATCAACAGGCGACGTTTGGTGTTAGACCGGTGAAAATCAGCCCATTGAACACAATGCAATATAGGCTATATTTGGAGATCAGTCACAAGTTCCACAACATTCGTTCGCTTAAATACACTTTTATTCTGTGTATTAAACACATTTGGCTAGCAAACGGTCCCATAACTGGAATAATACCGATTCAGTTTTTCAAAATTTCGCGTCATCTGTCAAAACCACATCTCTACCTAACCTCTGTGCTCATACTCTCCAAAGAAATAATCCTGACAAACACAGTAAAATACTTACTATTCATGACAACAGACATACTACTTTAACCTCAGGTTAGATTTAACAATGAAATAAAAACTAATCTTGGGAAAAACACATGCAAACTAGAAACTTTGGATTTTTTCAAGGAACTATTTTAGCACCCTACGACCCGGAAGTACTTCCTGACTGGTCTGACAGCGTTTACAACATATGTATACCCAATCTCCACGCAGAGTTATCGTTCCTTGCTCTCACATAAATGAGGAACGAGTGTTCTCTGGGTAGAGATTGATGTATACCGTTTCTAAACTTACAGACGAAGAGTTATATATATAACTGACATATTTTGAAAATCCGATCTCTATAGACACACTCTATAGAGTTACCAACTCATAATTGATTTTGCGCGTATTCAACCTCGTGTATGTTCAGAACCCGTGAATATATAAACCTATACTTTAATCGGCATATACCACAGATCTAACAACAATTGTTAATATTTCTGTGCATATACACATTATTTTATAACCTGAACATCTTGATAGGGTTTGGATAAAGGTGTACCAGATGTAAAACAAATCCCATTGGCTTCTGTACAATATTTCCCAAGCTTTCTAGTTAGCCATTATTCAAACATATGGAAGAATCTTCCTCAAATCGAAATCGACTGAAAAAACCAATAATTTCACGAAATGTAACTCTTGGTGATAGATTAATACAGATTTACCTCCCGCAGATATCGATAAAGCCGCCTCGGGCGTTATGTAATTGAGCGTGTCGGCAGTCACACTTGCACACTTTATGGGGGCCATAACACATTGAGAATCATTATGTATCTACAGTGACCATATGGAATGAAACTATAAATGCACTTTATTAAATTTAAGCAAATACATTTTTAAAAAATCAGTTTAATATTTACATTAAATACTTTATTATAAAAAAGCTTTTAATAAGCTATAACTGAGAATACTTTTATGGAAATGGCATTATAATAGTGAGAACTTCTATAAAAAGCTGTTTAAAAGTTAAAAATACCATCATTTTTGATATAGCAAAAGTTTCGTTCTGACTCCTGTTTTGCCTAAAATGGAAATACCATCATTGGACAGAGAAATACATGTGTAATGGGTTTTTGCATGAATTAAACATTTATGCATACAACTCTTCATGTTATATATTTCTCCGCGTCGTCTGCTTAATGTGATTATCACAAACAACAACAACAACAACAATTAATAATTTAAAAAAAATTGCTATCTTTGCTCGTAAAACAGACCATCTATAACTAGTGTCATTAACAAAAAAACTATATCAAAATAAAGATTAGTGTTTCACCTATTTAGAACCGTTTGCACCTAAGGCTTCAGTTTCGTCATTTTGCGATATATTTACAATTAAAAAACACATGTTCGACATATTTTAAGAATTTTATATAGTAGAACATATAAGGACACTAGATGGTGTATTTAAACTCGAAAACAGACCAAGATCCTTTTAACATAAAAATGTGAAACTTATATCAAAATAAAGATAATAAATTGTATTTTAAGAAACCGTTTGCACCTAAGCGATCATATTTATAGAATTTCTAATATTAAACAATAATGAAATTTTCCCCTATACGCTCCATGTAAAAATCTGGCGACTCATCGATAACCCGTTTGAGGAAGATTCTTCCATATGACGAGCCATTGTTCAAAATGAGCCATTGTTCAAAATGAAGTTCAAACTATGATTCACTTACATATTCTTAGTCATGAGACCTTCCTCTCTAGAAAACTGCTGAGAATAGTAGGGGTCATGTCGCATAGAAGAAAAGAAAATTCTGATCTTTGTTGACACCGTGAACAAACTGCATTCATGTGTTCTACTTTCATTTTCAAAACTTTCAAGTTGATAAATAAAATCATCATACAGCCATGCAAATGGTTCTTAGCTCTCGCTAACAAGTCAATAAAGTCAATTCAGCCAGAAAAAAACGGGCCTTAAATACTCAAAAATGCCTTTTATCACAAAAAAGTTAGGGATTATATATTTGGAAACTTCTTTCCAGGCATGAATACCATAGTAATTTATGCCTAAACGATTTTGTAGTGTAATTTTGTCATCATTTGGCGGGGTAGTGCCTTTTTTCGTTATGTATTCCCCCGTTGTCAAAGCGCAGCCGTATCATGCTTAAATATGGGGTGCTGTTTTACTTTTTAATACCATTTTGAGATATCACGTATTCGAATAAGTCATATCACCAGTTTGAATACGTGATATCACATATTCGAATAGGAGAAATACGTGATATCTCAAAATGGTATTAAATAGTAAAACGGCACCCCATACTTAAACACCGTTATAACTTGTTGTTTCATAAACTTAAACTTCTTAGAAAGTTACGAACTGCTGTTAACCATTATTGCTGGAGCCTCAAATATACGATCTGCTATTAACCATTATTGCCGGAGCCTTGACGGAGCCTCCTCAAAGCTCCGGCTATATTTATTCCGTACTCAGAAAGCTTCTATGGGTGTTAGACTATTTATCAGCGTCATTTTACTGTTCGTAAAAGATCTGTATTTTAGTAAGAATACCTGGACGCAGTCAAATTGGTATACAGGCATTTTATGGTTCTTCTACTACTTGAAATACATATACATTTTAGGGATACAGGCTATACAACTGTTCTGAGCATACGAATACATCTGGTTCCAAATCGGTATCGTCACTGATTATTGATTGCTGTTAAACTTTATTAAAGGGACACACGGCAATCTTTGTGATTGTTTAAAAGCTCGCGGCGCACCGTTAGTTTTTCTACATAACTTGCATTTGTTCAATAATTAATATTAATTATAAGAATAATATAAAGGAAATTGTGTTTGAATATTACTAACTGTTTGTGTGTACAGCTATATATGTATATCTTGTTGGTGCTGTCTGATTTTAAAATAAGCAATTTTCAGGTTGATAAATAAAATCATTCTTCAATCATTAAACAGAGTTGATGAAACTTTAACTGAAGCATCTTCTAAAGTGTTTGAATGGGTCTGCTCCACTGCTACTTATTCTCATGAACTACTGATCAGATTTCAATTAAAAAACCCATATAACATTAAACCCTTTCTTCTCAATGTACATTTACATTGCTAAAAACTGAGATTACCTTCACAGACGCTAATCTTTCGAACGAATTGCTATTATATTATCATTAAGTTGGGGGTCCCAAAGGGGATGTGTGTTCACGTGATCACGGTCAAATAAAAACAAGGATCACGTCTTCACGTGAAAATAGCAGAACTTTCACATTTCACGTTAAATGTGGATGAGCAGACGTGAAGCGCTATAGGCTCGAGCTTCTCTAGTACAATGGGTTGCAACAACAACATAAAAACAACAAAACAAAACCACACACAATCACACACAAACTTGAGCCGTCAGATGTATTCTGAGGCTTTCAAATTGACAACGGCATTCTTGCATCTCATGTGGTATAAAAGTTATGACAAAAAGAGAACATTTCACATACCTGGGAGGAGGAGGAGGGACACTAAAAAGACTGAAAATGACTAAAATGTCACGTTTCACGTCACCATATCACGCGATCACGTTTTACCAAGACCAAAATCACGGATCACGCTGATATAATTTTCACGCAATCACGCAAAAATATTGTTTGTTTCACGCGTCACGTTATTAAAAACACCCCGATCACGTTTTCACGCAAAACCCCTTTGGGACCCTCTAAGTTGTCTTTTTGTTTATAACGATGATAATTTAACAATTCTTCATATTCTAACCATGATATTTTCCCTATTCCTCACATTCTAACCATGAAACAGCATTCTATTTAGTGATCCATTACACATACTATTTCAGATGTCTATCATATTCACACTATAACATTACACAGCACAGATGCCAAAATTAAAAACATGTTCATTTTATCTCATGATGACTAGTTTATCTAGTGCTCAAATCTTTCATGATAAATGTGTTTTGATTGTTGATAATTACAAAAAAAAAGTTCTAACATCTACTTTATTTTTTATCATATTCATTCCTCTTACTGTTTTCTTATGTACTTGTTCTGACCGGCTTGTAATACATAACTTTGTATCACTGTTTTCTTGTTAAACATTATGATGGAATGTGGATCTGGCATTGTATCATATCGTTGCGCATTCTGCCATTCAGCAGTGATTATTGTGTCGCTATAAAACACTATCATGTTGTTGAATCATGTGTTATTGCCATGACGTACTACCTTGTCTTTATAACAAGCCATCGGCGTAGCTACTATTAGGCCACATAGGCCAGGGCATATACATCAATTTGAAAATAAAATATAACGAAAAGCCCAAACATGCAATAAAAAAAAAATGAAGCCAGTGGGGTAGTGGGTTAAGTGTCAAAATGTGTTTCTTAATTATTTTATTTTACAGTGGAGGTAAATGGTAATTCTCAAATTTGTCAAATATTTCTTCAAATACCACGCAAGTGCTTTGTCAGATATACGCCAAAATGCACCA
>JAWPHD010003829.1:145000-204688 GCA_037043455.1 Cyrtodaria siliqua
TGTTCATCCACCACCAGACCATATGTCCCTCCACCACCAGACCATATGTCCCTCAGCCTTCAGACCATATATCCCTCCACCACCACCAGACCATATGTCCCTCCACCACCAGCCCATATGTCCCACCACCACCAGACCATATATCCCTCCACCACCATACCGTATGTCCCTCCACCACCAGGCCATATGTCAATGCATATACGTAGTATATACAAAATCCCCATGCATGTCCCTTGCACCAGTCCAACCAGGCATTCATTTCTCCGTCTTCTACCATCTGTAAATACACTTTTCGAAAACCCGTTGCGGGTAAAGCATTTTTACCCTAACTGTTGTGATCAAAACTGAGGCTCTACCGGTGTTCCAATTCAAGACAGTTATGCGAAGGGTTGGTGTCTACGAATCAAATAATAATGATTAATTCTATTTTTCTTGCATACCATTGTTCACCACCAATCGTCGTGTGTACGTGCTTTATTTACAATGGGGGCGGCGGTGACTCAGTGGACGATGGTGGATAATCTTCTGAAGTATATGAATGATTGAATTAATTAAATAATAACTAATATCCATCATTTATTTACTAATTCTTATAGTATATAAAGACATTTAAACCAAATCCGTGGTAGAAAAGGTAAAGACGTCGAGTTGAAACCTTTTCAACTCTCACCGCTGTTCGAACCCCATTGGGAGATCGACTTGTAAGTGAGACAGTGTCGATTTTGAGGTATACAGTACTGGTACTACCCAGGAATAAGAGGGTGGTCTGTCTCATCAACTAAAAATCGACCGTCATACATGGCCCACATGTGCTTAAAATTACGTTGAAAACCAAACAAAGAAATCTATTTATTATATGCCCCCATAACCGAATGGTGAGGGGGCATATAACGTCAGTCGTATCCGTCTCATCTGTCCGAGTGTCCATCTGTCCTTCAGTTCACTTTTTGTTGTCAAATTTTAACATTAAACTATTTTGTGTGTCTATCTCCTCTGACGGTTTTCAACCGATGGTTTCAAATGGTTTCAAAACCTTACTTGATGATTACCTACGACGTCAAGACGTGCATGTCATAGCTTTGTAACTCTCACGGCTGCGGGTTCGAATCCCACTGGGAGTTCGACTTGTAAGTGAGGAAGTATCGATTCTTACGGATGGCGGGAGGTGTACAGTACTGGTTCTACCCAGGAAAAGTGGGTGGTCTGCCTCCACCACAAAAAAAATCGACCGTCATATATAACCTTGCATATGTTAAAAATGACGTAAAACACCATACAAACGAACAAACAAAACAAGATGCGCATATCGATTCGGCGTCAAAATCAATCTGAGAACATATGTACATTACCGGAGTTACGGCCCCTTTTCCCGTCAAATTTTACGTGTTTCGCTGTTTGTTTTCAGTGAGGGCATCCGTGTCCCATGGACACATTTCTATTTTTTTTTTAATATTCTGTTATACTAAATACTTTCCTTAATTCCCCCCACAACTATCGTTTATGTCAACTTGTCTCTTTCTTTTATATTACAGGTTATAGACGTAACGATTATTAAGGTAAGTACACGCATGCTTTATGGTAAAAAAAGATGAAGGTAAGTACACGTATGTTTTATGGTAAAAAAAGGTGAAGGTAAGTACACGCATGTTTCTATGGCTAAGAAAGTTGAATAAGTACACGCATGCTTTATTGTAAAGAAATTTGGGGTAAGTACACGCATATTTTTATGGTAAAGAAAGTTAGGGTAAATACACGCATGTTTTATGGTAAAAAAGTTAAGGTAAGTACACGCATGTTTTTATGGTAAAGAAAGTTAGGGTAAGTACATGCATGTTTTTATAGTAAACAAAGTTACGGTAAGTATACACGCATGTTTTTATGGTTAATACAGTTAAGGTAAGTACACGCATAATTTTATAGTAAATAAAGTTGAGGTAAGTACACGCATGTTTTATGGTAAAGCAAGTTAAGTACACGCATGTTTTTATGATAAAAGAAAGTTAAGGTAAGTACTTGCATATTTTTATATTAAAGAAATGAATATAACTGTATCTGAATCAAAGGATTGCGAGTTTGGATTTAGGCGCCTAACTAAAATTAAAGACCTCCTGTATTTGTTTAGATCAACTCTTCCTAGGTGTAATCTTATTAAAACTGCATATGGCTTCTTATGATGTCAAGGACTTCTCTGGTATTGATATTGCCGAGATGTTGAGACTTTACCTTATTTTCAGTAGGTGATACAAGTTGTGTTACTCGGTAGGGACTAACCTATACAACCATTTGCACCTCTGCTACAATATGATAGTTGTTTGATGACTTTGGGTACATAGAATTTACATAATTGAACAAAATAAGTATGTTTATCATAAACAAATGAATATTTTCAAAACGTGCCAAAAAACAGAGAACTTCAAGTATGGTCTTAACAATTCAACATCCCTAGTCTCCATAGATGCAGAATATGGACAACGGGCCTAGAACTTTCTCACCTTGAACTGCAGAGTTGCTGCAAATTCTATTGTAGACACTCCATTTACGCTGGAGCCAAGTTATAGTTTTCTGCCACTATGAGCGAGATGGCACCTGAAACAATGCAGGGGTCATGATGAAGACCTTTAATGAGCATGAACAGATTTTTATTCTGATGAGTCTGTCATGTATTATTGTTCTACAAATGGTCACTCATTGCATTTTATACCAGTTTCTAATAAATACATACAATTTATAAGATCAATGAGAGGACCCTTCATTTTAAACCTGTTTTTTTTAAATACAATTTTTATGCAATTTTGATTAAAGTTTTAGTAAAAGGGTCACAGAAAGCATTTATTATTCCCTTCTTTTTTTTTTATTTCAAGGCAGTTAAGTACTGTGATACCATAGAACTCAGTCATACATGTATATTACACACGCGTTTAATGAACTGTTATTTCTATTTCCTCATTGAACATTTATCACATCGTCTCTATATTTCGTGCTCGACCATTTATCCCACCATTTCCATATTTCATACTCGACCATTTATCCAATCATAACTATATCTTATGCTCGAGCAATTTATCCTATCATCTACTTAGTTACTAATCGACCATATATGTAATATATCTATATATCATGCTCGACCATTTATCCCATCATGCTATATTTCCTGCTCGACCATATATCTCACAATTTCCATATTTCTTGCTCGACCATTTATCCCATCATGTCTATATTTCCTTCTCGACCATTTATCCCATTATAACTATATTTCCTGCTGCACCATGTATCACATCATCTGTATATTTTTGCTCGATCATTTTTTTCATCATCTCTACATTTCCTACTCGACCATTTATCTTTTCAGGTCTATATTTTCTGCTCGACCACTTATCCCACCGTCTCCATATTTCCTTCTCGACCATCACATATATCTCTATTTTTTTCCCCATCATAGTTATATTTCATGCTCGACCATTTATTACATTATCTCTAAAAAAAAAATCATCATATTTATATTACCTTCTTGACCATTTATTTCATCAGCTTGATATTTCCTGGTCGACCATTATATCTGTATTTCATGCTCGATCATTTATCCCATTATTTCTGTATTTCCCGCTCGACCATTTATTTCGTTAAACAGATCAACAAAAATGAATGATTTGGAACGACTCGGTTCCATTTTGGGTTTTGTAACGAGTAATTTCATTGGTTAAATCATTTTTGTCGCTCCGTTTTGATTGAAAAGATCTTGAAATCTGCGAAATTGTCTCTCTCTGGAGAGCCGAGACATATCTGCGATAGATCTTTGCATGTTTCATTGAAAGTTAGTGCCTGGTTTTCATACAAACCCGTTTACCTTTCGCATCTGTGCAGATATCATTCAAACAGCGGATTTCTTACAAACGCGGCGGCAACTATCATATCCCACCCGCGCATCAGCGAGAAAAATCATCTGTTGTGTAAAAAAAATAAAAAAATAAGCACGATGATGTCAAGTGTTATATATATTTTTTTTCAGAAATGTCAGACATAAGGCTTTACGCGTGTATGGTATTTTGCTTTGTAGGTGTTATTATGTATCTGTAGCTGGATTTCAAATGCACACACCGTCGCGGGCCATCGAATTGTTTGAAAACCTTCTAAAATGTTAGAGGGTGGGGGGTGGGTTGGGGGGAGGGGAGAGTGGGAGTCTGGGTCCATCCCCGCTTCAAGCACCTGTGGTTTTCACATGAAACATGTTGGATTATTCTATTTGCTGAACGCTATATCTTTTGATAGATGTGTGTTTTAAAACAAACAATGATCATTGTTTTGTCTTTTAACATAATTCGTTCCTATATACACTGTACACACTTCCTAATGACTCACTTTTGTGTCTTAAATAATCATCTCTAGTTTAAATATATTTTAGAATAGTTGTCTAAGTATCTAGTTGTCTAAGTATTTAGTTTTGACCATTAGTTTGTAAAATATTTTGTTTTTGTTTAAATTGTTACAACTTCTAAGAGTTAACCTCCTTTAATATGAAAACATGACATGAACTGATAAAATATATAACATAAATAAGATATAAACTTCTTAAAATTGGTAGGAAATAATATTAAAAAATATAAAGTTTAACCCATTTATTGCAGAAATTCCGTCTGTAATAAAATGAAACCTGGATAATCCTGAAGTACCTTATTTTTTAATTGAATCGTTTGAAAATTAAGTAACTGTAATTCAGCGTTAACATTATAATATTTCGAAAATTTCTTTTGCAAAAGCATTTTTAATAGTAATGCTAGTAAAACGTAATGTCAAACTGATTTTCATTGGTTTATTCTAGAATTGGGAACATCGAAAGCTGCACTACTTCAAAGCACTTTAAGGCAATCATAAGTACCCAGTTGTATAAGTGTTATAATTTATTTTTAAGGTAACACCTTCACTTGCAAGCCTTAAACTGTGTTCAGTGTGTGTGTGTGTGTGTGTGTGTGTGTGTGTGTGTGTGTGTGTGTTTCTAAGGTTTATAGTCACTCCACCTTTTAAATAATAGGACGTCCTAAGGGTATAGGTACAATAGAGCATGGCCAACAACTACTACTGTAAACGTTTGTACTGTTTGCGCTGTAAACCTTCGCCTCTCGCCGCTGCGGGTTCGAATCCCACTGGGAGCTCGACTTGTAAGTGAGGAAGTGCCGATTCTTACGGATGGCGGGAGGTGTACAGTACTACTTCTACCCAGGAAACGTGAGTGGTCTGCCTCCACACAAAAAAAATTCGACCGTCATATATGACCTTACATGTGTTGAAAATGACGTAAAACACCCTACGAACAAACAAAGAGTATGCACTTAAACTGTGTTCATGCAATGAGCAGGCTATTTTGCAGCTTAACGATATCTCCAATCAAGCGTGAAATACACGAAACCTTGAGAATATTATTGACATATTCTCATATTCTCAGACGGGTACTTATGCATTTTGTCTAGTAAATAACGAAGAAGATAAATCACTGGAGGCATTTGTACACCTAGAAACATCGTATTGTTTACCGTTTTTACAAATGATGAATTCCGCACACTTCTAGATTCAAGGTGATTATCCGATTAACGGCATTGTTGCGTTGTTGTTTTTTTACTGAGAAATCGTTACCATGGTGTTTGTATGGTCGTAATCGCGAGCTGTTCTTACCTGTAACACATGTTACTTTTATTGATGGGAGGTAAATACATATGTATATTGGTATTGCCTACTAACAATATGACTGTTATTAATTTCGTTTTGTACATAAACATGTTTAGGTATACTGTAGCATACGTATAATGTAAAACGAAAGCTGGTATAGAGGATAAGTAAATATACTATTAATTAAATAAACAGTGATACAGTAGTGTAAGTAATTATTTAAGAATTGTAACACGACCTCCGCAGTCTTTCATATACACAAAGAAGAGAGACAGCTGTATGTTATTCTATTCTACGTCAGCTGTTCCATTATTTCCCCGCGTATTTTGCATCCGTTGGAAGCGCCACGTTACATGACGTCACTTGGTAAATATACGCCACGAAGACAAAATGAACTGTAATTATAATGAAATATTAATTACAACAAACTTGCCATGCTCTCAAACCGTGCATACCCCCGATACAAACCCATCATATGCATCAGTACATATAACATTAATAAGCATCTTGAACAAGCTGGGAACGTTTGACTACGACAATGTCTTAATTGGTTTGTCACGTGACTACTAGACTTTTGAAACGCAGAACTTTGCATACGGGGGCGCCCAATGGAACAGCCTGTAAACATTGCAGCCTGATTACCTTGACCTCCGAGATAATATATAGTGCCTCAACAATACCGTAAACAATGGAGTTATTGTTGTGTTAGAATCGAAATAATAAATACGTACCTGTATTTTGTCGGTGAATAAAATAGTTAGTCGTTCGGATGCGTAGTAATTAGCACTCGTGATTTAATTACTCGCATCCGAACTCCTCACACGATAAAACACATATTTCTTAAATAACATATTTCTATAGAGTTTATATTGTCCCAGATCAATATCGGTGGGCGGGAGTTGAAGATCATCGATATCAGGCTCGCAGTTTCGATGTGTTTCAAGTCCCAAACACCAGGTTTTGATCTCGCACAATATAAACCCGCTGGAAATATGTTATTTATTATCTGACATGGATTTGTACATTCTCGAGATATTGCACATAATACAAACACATTTTTTAAAAATCGCATCGTATGCCCATATACCAAAAGAAGAAATATGCAGTTTCATCCTGTTTTTAACAGTTTGTTGTTTGAAAGTAACGCTTCTTTAAAATAAGTAATTGTTTTACATGTTTTGTGACGTTTACAATCGTTTAAAATGACTTCCAAGTGAGGATGTGTCGATTCTTATGGATGGCGGAAGGTTTACAGTATTGGTTCTACCCAGGCTGCCTCCATCACAAAAATCGACCGTCATATATAACCTTACACGTGTTGAAAATGACGTAAAACACCATACAAACAAACAAACAAACAAACAAATTAAAATGACTTCCAAACGGTTGAAGGACGTGACGTCAGAGATCTTAAATACTTCCTCAATAACCATTCTTCAAAGAGCAGTTACTGGTCGACAATGTTTTATGCATAAATCAAAAATAACGAGCTCAACAATTCTGCAATTCCCAGAGTTGAATCTTAGGTCGTATAACACAATCATATCATACCATTTTCATTACTCATGCAGTAGGTGTCTTCAAATGTCGTTGTCGTCAACTTACTTCTAATGTTTCTACTAATGATGACTATTAATAGCGTAAATTTGATGAATGTTGCACACCACACGAAAGAGATTTCCCAAACAGACATCCATCCTCAGCAAGTACACCAAACGTTACGATAGGATAGATCAACCACCTACAGCGGCATGTAGCAGCGCACTACGCAATTTTACAGCACTTCGCAACTCGCATGTAGCAACGCACTATGCTATTTTGCCGCACTTCGCAACCGAATACGTAATTTTGCCGCACCACACAACCGAGTTGAGAACTATGTACGTCATTACTGAGATGAATTTGTGTTTACTATTAATAACCTGCTGTTTGAGTGTATACCTTCATTAAGGAACCGTGACTAACTGTTCTTTCAAGAAATTCATGACAACATTGTATTTACGTCATTGAATGACCACCTTACAGTTCAAACTTCTATCCTATACGAGTACTACATCATTTATGAGACGTTTTGAATGACGTGCCAAATACTTGAAACTAGTGTACCCCTTACGCATTCGATTTTATTATGTTTTTGGAATTTATATTTCTTGCATTTTCGGCATGAAGGTGAAGGCCCGGGCCTACACGCGGCTGCCGATGGTGATGCTTATAAAATTATTCCACATTGAAATCGGCTGATTTAGAATATAGAAAAGCAATGGAAGCTTAGCGTGCATTTGTCATTAGGCCTATTTTGGGGCAAAGTGCAATATATATTAAAACGTTTTGAAGAAAAGCCTTTATTTTGACAAATGACGGGATATTTTTCATTCCAGGGACACTGTCCGTAAGTAAGCAGATATTGAGCATAACCAAATAACTGGCTGACTTTTATTCAGTGAAATGTATACATGAAAACATGAGGCTAGACCCTAAGAAGTATGTAGGAATACATTCGTGAGTTTGAAAAAAAAAAAGTTTTAATTATTATATGTAAATAAAGTGGGACCCACAATATTTACCTTTTCTGCGATCACGTGACTTCCATGAGCGCATTAGGTTTTCACCACAGTATGTATTGCGAAATATGTATAGCCCGCTTAGCTCTGTCGGGAGCGTGATCGACCACTTTACGCTCACGCACACTATTATTACTGTGAGTGTAATTTTAGTTTGGGCTGGGAGTTCAAACGCACAAAGTGGATTTACTTTTTTTTGTAACACGATTGAATTCCGTTAAACAATCTTGCTTTTAATTAGTAATATTCAATAATGTTTAGTGTGTAATGTTTGCGAACATAATTATTGTGTGTTTTATAAGCTAAAAGTTACGGACAGTGTCCCTTTAAGCAATCTAAATACGATATTTTTTAATCATAATCCCCAATTATGAACTTTTAATTTTGTGAAATAAATGTACACTACGTAAGTAAGTACCTAAAATGACGGAATAGATCAAATGCCCAAAGAAAATACACCAAATACTATCAATGGAAATGCAAGGAATGGTTATATATTGACGAACAAAGCCGTAATACCATTTACTGTTTCAGACTATTCTGCATGTCTGTTCTGTTCTATTTTATCGATAGTGTGCGCCTATAAAAAAAGTGTAGATGCACCTATAAAAACCAGGTGCACCTATATACTTCATGTCAGATATCTCGTCGGCAGTAGGTTTAGAAGCTGTGTACGTATGGTGTAACATTTGTTTATTGTTGGGGGGATACCTACTTTAAAGGAAAACTCCAAACTCAATTGTTTTTGGTTGATAATTTTCTTATATAGATATATATGAAGATAATTATGAACTAATACCTTCCTAACGAATTCGTACCTTTCGAACCTTTCGATATCAAGAACGACAACTTTGCCCGCTGAGAAGTGACGACATAGAACCTTTGATCAGATATAAAGGGCTTAAACACCATTTCGATCCTCTCCTCATTAACTTGTCAAAGGGATACAAAGAAACACTGTGCGTGAGACATACCAATGTACGTATGTATTTACGTTGACTACGATTCACGAACATCCCAAATATAAACCCGTGAAACCAAAAATAAATAGTTTTTGAACATTATTTGCTGTCCAGATAATTTGTTGTTATTTTATAAACACTGAATATTCTTCTTATTATTTCTTCATGACCTGAAATAACTAATAGACAGAGTAGAGTCTCATCGAGTTGGTCGATTTAAACATCGAGATGGGCGTTCTAAAAAGACATGCGTGTTACCTATACACAAAAATGACCACAAGATGACCCGAACAATTATAGACCTATCTCATTATTACAAATAATTTCCAAAATCTTTGAGAAATATGTTACGGCGCAGCTGCACCATTTCTTTGAACAATTTAATATTTTGTACTCGGCTCAATCTGGATTTCGTAAAAATCATTCTTGCCAAACAGCACTTATTAACCTTATTGATAGCTGGATTCTGAACACTTTGTTGGCAGTGTTTTCCTTGACATGAGAAAGGCTTTTGATATGGTTGATCATGAGATACTATTATACAAACTGCATTTGTATCATTTTTCACCTTTAACAATACGTTGGTTTCAGTCATATGTCTAACAGGACACACGTAGTCAGAGTTGGACAGTATCAATCTGAAGAGAGAATCATCAAATCAGGTGTCCATCAGGGATCCATACTAGGACCACATTTGTTCTTGATTTATGTAAATGATCTACCTCTAACTTCCAAAGAATCTTCAGTTGACATGTATGCTGATGACTCCACGCTACATACAACAGGTCTGGATGTGTCATCCAGTGAGAGTAAATTACAAACAGACTTTAAGAACATAAATAAATGGTGGACTATAGATAACATGGATATAAATCCTACAAAAAGAACATGTTTGCTAATAAGTTCAAAATATAAAATAAACCATTCTCGAAAACTCACGCTTTCGATAGATAATACAATCAGTGTCAACTTCTCGGAATTTTGATAAAACCTTATATACACCTTCTGCAATTTTTTTCGATGAGTTAGATTGGATGTCATTTGAAATAAGATGTACATTTCAAGTAGGTGTTTTAGTTTATAAAGCAATTCATAATCTTACACTAATATACATAAGTAAATTAATAACATTTTCTGAAAATAACATACATAATTTAAGATCATGCATTAAACATGTTAAGTTGTGTTAATATAATAGTGAATACTTGTTTTGCATGCCAGCTTGTAACATATTATTAATGTTACGTGCATGTATTCACTTGACATTGTTTATTAGTTGCTGTTGTTATTAGAAGGCCTCATGGAAGATAAGTGTTGTGCAATTGATTGTATAATCTTAATGAGTTGTACCTTCATGAAATAAAGAATTTATTATTATTATTATTATTATATTATTATTATTATTATTATAGACCATACTCTGTTTTGTAGCATGTCCATTTCAGCTGTCTGTCATACTCTAACTCAAATAACTAGTTGTTAGAGTACATCATTTATCCTGACACGTGTTAATCTCAGTTAAACGATTCACATTTGTGCAAATACAAAGATAATTTCAGACCATGCTACAATAATGGTATATACTGGCTATCTTTTCTGTGTGTAGCATATTTCCCACCTGTCATTAGGAATACAACGAACAACATGTGGTAAATACTCGTCTGTGTTTGTTACAGGACAATATGTTCGTTCACTCTGGAGACAACGACACTGTGATCGGTTATCTGCCGGACTTACTGCAGCTCGTGTCATCCATTACCGGACACAACTTCTCCATTAGTCTCGTGCCGGACGGCAAGTACGGCAGTGTGGATGAACAGGGTGATTGGACCGGAATGATTGGGGAGGTGCTCAAAGGCGTACGTACAACCACACCTTTGCAGACTTTATATCATATTTTAGAACATATATACTGAACAAAAAAGGTTTAGCACACGTTTTTAGGGACATAGATTAAACATGTGAACATTGATACTAGTGTTTGAAGATATTTGAAATACTAGGTGAGGATGTGATTTTCTAAAAATTGTCTTATTTTATTATTTTCAAAGCGAAATATCAGAATTACCTCCCATATATTAAAAAACATTTTTTTTCATTAAATAAACGCATTGCTTTGAACAAATTTAAGGTTTGACATTTAGAAAAATTGCCCATTCTGTCATTGTTTAAAAACCGCTGAAATGTGATCACAAACGATTGTTATTCTCAAACAAAAGCATTCCATTTTGTTTTTAGCTCTACTGGCCGAAGGCCAGCAGAGCTTATGGGATGCCGAGTTGTCCGTCGTCCGTCGTCCGTTGTCCGTCGTCCGTTGTTAACCTTTGTCTCGTTAAGACGATAGGGCCTTCATTTTTCATCCGATCTTTACCAAACTTTAACAGGTTGTTAATATCAATAAAAGCTCGGATGAGTTCGAAAACCAGCCAGATCGGACAAGTAACAGCGGAGTTATGGTCCTTGATTTAGTTAAAAATGCTATATTGCTATATTTTGCCTCGTTAAGACGATAGGGCCTTCATTTTTCATCCTATCTTTACCAATCTTTACCACGTTGTTAATATCAATGAAAGCTCGGACAAGTTCGAAAACCAGCCATATCGGACTAGTATCAGCGGAGTTGTAGCCCTTGATTTAGTTAAAAATGCTATATTTTGCATTGTTAAGACGATAGGGGCTTCATTGTTCGTCCGATCTTTACCAATCTTTATCAGATAGTTAATGTCATTGAAAACTCGAACAAGTTTGAAAACCAGCCATATCGGACCAGTAATGGCGAAGTTATAGCCCTTGATTTAGATAAAAATGCTATATTTTGCCTCGTTAAGACAATAGGGGCTTCATTGTTCATCCGATCTTTACCAAACTTGAACAGATTGTTAATATCAATGAAAGCTTGGACAAGTCCGAAAACCAGCCATATCTGAATAGTAACAGCGGAGTTATGGCCCTTAATTTAGTTAAAAATGCTATATTTTGCCTCGTTAAGACTATAGGGGCTTCATTGTTCATCCGATCTTTACCAAACTTTATCAGATTGTTAATATCAATGAAAGCTCAGACAAGTTCAAAAATCAGCCATATCGGAGCAGTAACATTGGAGTTATGGCCCTTGATTTACTTCAAAATGATATATTTTGCCTCGTTAAGACGATAGCGCCTTCATTTTTCATCCGATCTTTACCAAACTTCATGAAATTGTTAATGTCTATGAAAGCTTGGTCAAGTTCGAAAACCAACTAGATCGGACAAGTAACAGCGGAGTTATGGCCCTTGATTTTGTTAAAAATGCTATAATATGCCTCGTCCTACGATAAGGCCTTCATTTTGCATCTGATCTTTGCCAAACTTTACCAGATTTTACAACTGTCTTTTTTTATATTATTATTCATTTTTATTTTAATCATTATTTTTTTTTTTTTTTATTTATTAATTTTTATTTTTTTTTTTATTTTTTTTTTTTTATTATTATTATTTTTTTTTAACTATTATTATTCCATTTTTTTCAGATTTTTTTTTTTTAGCTCTATGTTGGACCAGAAATAAATGCTATATTTTGCATCGTTAATACGGTATGGCCTTCATTGTTCATCTAATCTTTACAAACTTTACCAGATTCTTTAGTTATGGCCCTTGATTTAGTCAAAAAGCTGTTTTTTGCCTGAAACTTTCAAAAAACCGTAAATGGCAGTCACTCGCTTCATTGTTGTTATAAGAGCCATGTTAGCCAGTAGAGCGTCACCATGCCCTCTTGTGCCTCTTGTTTAAATTTAAAATTACCTTAAAATTAATTAAGTCATTAAAATGCAAACGATTTTCGATAACCTATAAAAGTAAGTTCCCGACTTTGTTTACAAATGGCTTTTTAGCATATCTACGTCCTTTTATCATTGGCCCCGATAATACACGGATTAGTATCTCGTCTATGGAAATTGCATGCATTGCATGTGCTAAATTCATTTTGGACAGTATATTTATGGCTCCCCCACACAAAGTGTAGTAGGGAGCCATGTTGATTTTGTGCTCTCTGTCTGTCTGCCTGTCTGTCTTCTGTCTGTGTCACAAACGCTGTCCGATCAATAACTAGAGAATGGTTGGACCTAGGGTCCTCAAACTTGGAATGATGGTTGGTCATGACAAGTAGATGACCCCTATTGATTTTGAGGTTACTAGGTCAAAGGTCAAGGTCGCGGTGACATTAACTATCAAAACGATGTCCGATCAATAACTAGAGAATGGTTAGACCTAGGGTCATCAAACTTGGAAGATTGGTTGGTCATGACAAGTAGATGAGCCCTATTGATTTTTGGGTCACTAGATCAAAGGTCAAGGTTACGGTGACATTGACTATCAAAACGATGTCCGATCAATAACTACACAATGGTTGGACCTAGGGTCCTCAAACTTGGAAAGATGGTTGGTCATGACCAGTAGATGATCCCTATTGATTTTGGGGTCACTAGATGAAAGGTCAAGGTCGCGGTGACATTGACTAACAAAACGATGTCCGATCAATAACTAGAGAATGGTTGGACCTAGGGTCCTCAAACTTGGAAGGATGGTTGATCATGACAATTAGATGACCCGTTTTGATTTTTAGGTCACTAGGTTAAAGGTCAAGGTCGCGGTGACATTGACTATCAAAACGATATCCGATCAATAACTAGAGAATGGTTGGACCTAGGGTCCTCAAACTTGGAAGAATGGTTGGTCATGACCAGTAGATGATCCCTATTGATTTTGGGGTCACTAGGTCAAAGATAAAGGTCGCGGTGGCATTGACTATCAAAACGATATCCGATCAATAACTACACAATGATTGGACCTAGGGTCCTCAAACTTGGAAGGATGGTTGGTCATGACAATTAGATGACCCTTATTGATTTTTAGGTCACTATGTCAAAGGTCAAGGTCGCGTCGACATTGACTATCAAAACGATATCCGATCAATAACTAGAGAATGGTTAGACTTAGGGTCCTCAAACTTGGAAGGATGGTTAGTCATGACCAGTAGGTGACCCCTATTGATTTTGGGGTCACTAGGTCAAAGGTCAAGATCGCCGTGACATTGACTATCAAAACGATGTCCGATCAATAACTACACAATGGTTGGACCTAGGATCCTCAAACTTGGAAGGATGGTTGGTCATGACCAGTAGGTGACCCCTATTGATTTTGGGGTCACTAGGTCAAAGGTAAAGGTCGCGGTGACATTGACTAACAAAACGATGTCCGATCAATAACTAGACAATGGTTGGACCAAGGGTCCTCAAACTTGGAAGGATGGTTAGTCATGACTAGTAGATGACCGCTATTGATTTTTGGGTCATTAGGTCATTAGGTCAAAGGTCAAGGTCGCGGTGACATTGACTATCAAAACGATATCCGATCAATAACAAGAGAATGGGACATAGGGCCCTCAAACTTGGAAGGATGGTTGGTCATGACCAGTAGATGACCCCTATTGATTTTGGGGTCAAAGGTCAAGGTCGTGGTGACATTGACTATCAAAACGATGTCCGATCAATAACTACTGATTTTGGGGTCCCTAGGTCAAAGGTCAAAGTCGCAGTGACATTGACTATCAAAACGATGTCCGATCAATAACTAGACAATGGTTGGACCTAGGGTCCTCATACTTGGAAGGATGGTTGGTCATGACCAGTAGATGACTCCTATTGATTTTGGGGTCACTAGGTCAAAGGTCAAGGTCGCGGTGACCTTGACTATCAAAACAATCCCCGATCAATAACAAAACAATATCCGATCAATAACTAGAGAATGGTTGGACCTAGGGTCCTCAAACTTGGAAGGATGGTTGGTCATGACCAGTAGATATTACTGATACAGATAGTAGATACAGTCACAGGGATATTGAATATCAAAACGATCTCAGATCAATAGAGAACGGTTGGACCTAGAGTCGTCAATTATGTCTGTTCGCGTGAGTGGTGGGGCCATACGTTTTTGTTTGATAAGGTACCAATATGTCCGTTAGATTATTGACATCATCGTTGTCCACGGATTCATAATCAACTCTCATAATTATACTTACGGTCAATGAAAACGCACCATTAACTTCGTATGTTTATGCTGTTGGATTATTCGCAAATCATTTGGAACAAAACTGCTGCACTAATATGTTCTATTTTTTAAGTATTGAATCTTGACACGTAATTTGTCTTACTTGTTTATTGGTAGGCTTTTATGACACGCAGTTACGCAGTTATTTACCTTGTTTACTATGGATAATCATAACTATGGATACTCATAACTACGGATACTCATAACTATGGATAAACTTAACTATGGATAATCATAACTACGGATAATCATAACTACGGATAATCATAACTACGGATGATCATAACTATGGATAATCATAACTATGGATGATCATAACTATGGATACTCATAACTACGGATACTCATAACTATGGATAAACATAACTATGGATGATCATAACTACGGATAATCATAACTATGGATAATCATAACTACGGATGATCATAACTACGGATACTCATAACTACGGATACTCATAACTATGGATAAACATAACTATGGATGATCATAACTACGGATAATCATAACTATGGATAAACATAACTATGGATGATCATAACTACGGATAATCATAACTATGGATAATCATAACTATGGATAATCATAACTATGGAGGATAATCATAACTATGGATGATCATAACTATGGATAATCATAAAAATCCACTAAATTTCAAGCTGCATTAATTTGTCTCGGACTAAATTCCAATTCGTTTGACTGGCCTATTTATTGTTTGACTTTTGACAGTATTATCTATGACTGTTTTTGAGAAAATGATTTCAATGTGCGATGTAATTGAAGGTCTCACACCACATTTCGATTTTACTGTGTTGGCCATTGGGAATAAATTCCAATTTCCCATTCTGAAGGAGACCTTTACAGTTTAAAAGTATTTTTTTGATAAAATACAGTTATTGCTGCTCATAAAAATCCACAAAATCTGGTACATAGCCCACTTTGTTTTTTTTAAATGTGAGTGGTGTCAGGCAAGGTACTCTTTTCGGCTTTCACTAAACAGTTTGCACCTAAATTTATACGCATTTTGAGCACCCACAAATGTGTCACATTTTGCTGTCAGTGTCGTGTAATCGCTGTTCATCCAATCTCACACTATTGTTTTCTCACCTGCAACAGGAAAAGAAAATATCCATGGGCAATTATTAAAAATATCTCAAACCGAAGAACACACCTCTACTTTTTATGGTGTAAGAATCACCCTACAGTCACATACAAGGGAACTAAGTGTGTAGTGAGACCTGAAGAAAACCGGGAATTGCAAGTGCATTTCATAACACCAATGTGGAATGCACTAAATCCAGATATGCACGCAAAATGTTAAATGTCGACTCGTTAGAAGCATTGTATCATATTTTGTCCAAAATTCCTCAAATTCTAACTTTTAAAAGGATGTGTTTTGTGGTGACCGTGATATTGGCATAGATCGATATCTTCATTGAAAAATAAGTTGGAACAAAACATTCTGATTTTCTAGCCTATATTTATTCGTATTATGCTTATATAGAATAGTTCAGTTGTGATTATACCAACTTCACGCAGCTTTATACTTCTCTAAATTAATGTTGAATGCCTCGTCAACTGTTTGTTTAGGTTATTCCGAGGCACCACAGAGAGAGGGGAATGATGCACAGAAAGTTGGACGCCATGCCGTACATATTCCTATAGTTTATTAACGTGCTCGGACTATATAATTATAACATATTAGTAATTTTACTGTTTTCTTTGAGAAATGCAACACTCGAAAATTAATCAAATAAGCAGTACCGTTATGGCGATCAACAGTAATTCACAATGCAAACAATCACAATAAATTAGCATAATGGTATCAACAATGCGCCGTGTATTTTCAGAATGCGGACATCGTCGGGCCCCTGACAGTGACCCATCGCAGGTCGAAGGCAATCGAATTCTCATACCCCTTACAATCACTGGATCCTGCAATTGTCATGGTACGACCAAAAGAAGAAAAACCACCGTTAAAGGAAAGTCTAACAAAACTGCTTGTACCAATGGAGTTTACGGTATGGCTGATGTCGGTTCTAGCTTTCCTGGTTACCGGCACCGTGCTATACATTATATCCCACTTTAACCCTTACGAATGGCGACGGATGGCGAAGGATAAGGAGGCAACCATCAGAGAGGCCGAATCGTTTACGTGCCTTAACTCCTTTTGGTTCGTAATCAGTACGATGGCTTGGCAAGGTCAGTTGGGTTCATTAATTTTGCTCAGCTAGTTTCAGAATGTTAACAAGACGGTCAGAATTGCTCTGCATAGCGACCTGTATGGAATGTCCTTTCCAAGGAATTAGGCTTTGTGTATTACGCTTTGCCTGCGACCTGTATGGAATGCCCTTACCGAAGTATTAACAGATCTGTATTGAATGACCATAACAAAGTTATATATATATCAGAGTGTATATAAAACAGAATATTTTGTAAAATGCAATAGGAGTGGAGACCACCGACAGCATACAGTTAATCACTAGCTAAATTTCTAAGACAATTATAAACATACTTCTTAAGATACTAAATATTTGAACTTTCTGCATCATTTTTAAAGAAACACACTGGAAATAGCATTTTCTGATTTAATTTACACAGACAAGTGTGCACACCCGCCTGTTGTGCTCTTGCTTTTTTCCCCATGATCTTTTAGTTGTATAAACTTTGTCATATCCTCCTCCAGACAAACCACCGCCTTTTTTTCTCATGGCAAATCCAGTTGTTGCCGTGCTGTGTTTTGCGGACGATGATAGTAATAGTTTAGAAAAAGTAGCCGTTACCTCATCTGTTGTTTGGGAGGTGAATAACCTTACCAGCTTCTATTTAACATGTTATTTTATAGTCGCTCGTTCCATGGGAGGTGAATAACCTTACCAGCTTCTATTTAACAGGTTGTTTTTTAGTCGCTCGTTCCATGGGAGGTGAATAACATTACCAGCTTCTATTTAACAGGTTGTGTTTTAGTCGCTCGTTCCATGGGAGGTGAATAACCTTACCCGCTTCTATTTAACATGTTATTTTATAGTCGCTCGTTCCATGGGAGGTGAATAACCTTACCAGCTTCTATTTAACAGGTTGTGTTTTAGTCGCTCGTTCCATTGGAGGTGAATGACCTTACCCGCTTCTATTTAACATGTTGTGTTTTAGTCGCTCGTTCCATGGGGGGTGAATAACCTTACCCACTTCTATTTAACGGGTTGTTTTATAGTCGCTCGTTGCAGGAGGGGGGGGGTGGGGGGGGGAGGGGGGGGGAATAACCTTACAAGCTTTTATTTAACAGGTTGTTTTATAGTCGCTCGTTCCATGGGAGGTGAATAACCTTACCAGCTTCTATTTAACAGGTTGTGTTTTAGTCGCTTGTTCCATGGGAGGTGAATAACCTTACCAGCTTCTATGTAACAGGTTGTTTTATAGTCGCTCGTTCCATGGGAGGTGAATAACCTTACCCGCTTCTATTTAACATGTTGTTTTATAGTCGCTCGTTCCATGGGAGGTGAATAACCTTACCAGCTTCTATGTAACATGTTGTTTTTATAGTCGCACGTTCCATGGGAGGTGAATAACCTTACCCGCTTCTATTTAACAGGTTGTTTTATAGTCGCTCGTTCCATGGGAGGTGAATAACCTTACCAGCTTCTATGTAACATGTTTTATAGTCGCTCGTTCCATGGGTGGTGAATAACCTTTCCAGCTTCTATTTAACAGGTTGTTTTATAGTCGCCCGTTCCATGGGTGGTGAATAACCTTTCCAGCTTCTATTTAACATGTTGTTTTATAGACGCTCGTTCCATAGGTGGTGAATAACCTTTCCAGCTTCTATTTAACATGTTGTTTTATAGTCGCTCGTTCCATGGGAGGTGAATAACCTTTCCAGCTTCTATTTAACATGTTGTTTTATAGTCGCTCGTTCCGTGGGAGGTGAATAACCTTACCCGCTTCTATTCAACATTTTGTTTTATAGTCGCTCGTTCCATGGGAGGTGAATAACCTTACCAGCTTCTATTTAACAGGTTGTTTTATAGTCGCTCGTTCCATGGGAGGTGAATAACCTTACCCGCTTCTATGTAACATGTTGTTTTATAGTCGCTCGTTCCATGGGAGGTGAATAACCTTACCCGCTTCTATTTAACATTTTGTTTTATAGTCGCTCGTTCCATGGGAGGTGAATAACCTTACCAGCTTCTATTTAACAGGTTGTTTTATAGTCGCTCGTTCCATGGGAGGTGAATAACCTTACCAGCTTCTATGAAACATGTTGTTTTATAGTCGTTCGTTCCATGGGAGGTGAATAACCTTACCAGCTTCTATGTAACATGTTGTTTTATAGTCGTTCGTTCCATGGGAGGTGAATAACCTTACCAGCTTCTATGTAACAGGTTGTTTTATAGTCACTCGTTCCATGGGAGGTGAATAACCTTACCCATTTATATTTAACAGGTTGTTTTATAGTCGCTCGTTCCATGGGAGGTGAATAACCTTACCAGCTTCTATTTAACAGGTTGTTTTATAGTCGCTCGTTCCATGGGAGGTGAATAACCTTACCCACTTCTATTTAACATGTTATTTTATCATCGCTTTTTCAATGGGAGGTAAATAATATTACCAGCCTCTAATAAACAGGTTGTTTTTACATCGCTCGTTCCATGGAAGGCAAATAACCTTAGCAGCCGCTATTTAACCGGTTGTGTTGTCGCTATTACAATGGGAGATAAATAACGTTATCCTCTATGTAACAGGCTATGTTAAGGTTCCTCGTTAACAGGAGATAAATAATGTATCGGCCTCTGTGTTCCAGGTAATGTTAGAACACATTGTTTCGTGGCAGGTAAATGACTTCGTCAGCCTCAGTTTTGCATGTTATTTTAAAGCTCCTTGTTCAATGGGAGGTAAATAACCTTGTCTGCCTCAGTTGTACATGTTATTTTAGAACTGCTCGTTCAATGGGAGGTAAATAACCTTGTCAGCCTAAGTTTTACAGGTTATTTTAGAGCTCCTCGTTCAATGGGAGGTAAATAACATTATCAGTATCTATTTTGCAAGTAAAGTTAAAGCACGTGCTTAAATGAGCGGTAAATAACCGTACCAGTCTCTATTTTCGTGAGAGGTAAATAACATTAGCAGTCTCAATTGTTAGCACTCCTGATTACATAGGAGGTATATAACCTTATCAGGATCAATTTTTCAGGTTAAGTAAGCGCTCCTCTTGTTCCATATGAGGTGAATACCGTTATCTGTCTCTTTTTAAAAAAACAGTTTTGCTATCGAAAGTAAATATCATTATCAGCCTCTGTTTTACAGGTTATGTTAGAGCTCCTCGTTCCATGGGAGGTAGGATCACCGTAACAGCATGGTGGTTTTTTGTCATAATCTTCATTTTGACGTATACAGCAAGTCTTACCAACTTTCTACGCCTTGGACCGGCGCAATTGGAACTTGCGGGATATGCAAAGATTAAAAGCATGGCGTAAGAGAAATGTTTATTGTCATATATTCAATAATTGTCTATCTGGAATTTAAAACGAATATTATTCGAGCTTAGTGTTAAACTTATTTTACAATTTATTCAGATCGACTAGATTTTCAAATTTTGTAATAACTTATTTCATTAGAATTCAGATAATGTCTCTATTTTATTAAGTGCGATCACGATTTCATTTACGTCTCACACCAGAATTAATTTTCCATAGGGTCCCATTGTAATGTTTTTGTTCGTGGCATAGAGACAAACAATATTTACAATATGTATTTATGGTTAAATTCTTCATTGATCCAATATCTGCAATTTAAAACACAATTAACACATGATGAGTAAAATGAGACTAGAAATCTTATATCAACATGCATTTTTATGTGATCTCTTTCTAAAATGCTGTAGATTTAGAACCTGGTAAAGATAAATCAATGTATCCTGTAAAATGTAGAAAAGCGGACTTGTTTTTTTTTTAATCTACCTCCTTCATCTGTAGGGCATGAGTATTCAAGGTAGATAATAGTGGTGAGAGTCCTTTAGTGTTCAGGGCGTCATAGTACAATGGTACAATGCGCTCGCGGTAATGTTGATTTGCATTTCAATGAAAAGTAGGTTATGAAATGGAATCTTAACAAAATAAAATCCAACATTCGCTAAATATGGTCGCTGCATTTGAGTTTATATTTTTGTTAAATTCCACTTAATAAACACGGACTAATACATAAGCGCATACATAATGCCTTTTTGTTTAACTAAATATACACGTTTACACTTATTCATTATAATATGTTGTGTGTTGTATCTTTAAGACGGCCTTCATTTGATTGAAATGCATGGTGGAATTTAGGTTTAAATATATATATACTAGTCAAAATTCGTTAAGTGCTTTGAATTAGTGCAGTTTTCTGTGATCCTAATTATGAAACATGTCAACTAAAGTTATTTTCACTACAAATGCGTTCGAAATTATTATTTCGAAAAAAGCTTAAATGTTAACGCTGAATTAGTTACTTGAAGGTTTACCACCACCAATTACATGTAAACCTCCGAGGTGTAGTCGAATGTAGTTCCTATAATAAAAAGTAATCCCTCCTTTTTCGATGGAAATGGGCATTATAAGTAGGGGAAAACTGCCCATTTCTATTCGATTTTGTGGTTATATGTATAAGAAGCAGTTGATAGGTTTTACTGGATCACTGATGAACATTTTCGAAATTTCGACTCTATGCTTACACTTTATGAGCAATGAAAACAGTCGATCAATAAAAACAGCTGTACCCTTGACCTGTTTAGTAAACAAACAAGAACTTTCTTACATGTCTTGTGACCCCACATTTTCTGGTGATTTTTCAAGTGGAAAAATAGTTTTCTATATGAACATTACACTGCTGCATTATCCATACTTGAGTTGAATTTGCAGCAAATCATTAATATGTGACACTTTAACATTGGTGTCTATGGGAAAAATAATTGGTGCTTTCATACCTGAATTTCAAACGATATTCAATTAAAAGGGAGGTAATTTAGGATTATCCATATTTCATTTCATTATAGAGGGAACATTTGCAATAAATGGGTCAAAGTTTTATTTATTTTTTGTATTATTTTCTACCAGTCTTAAGAAGTGTGTATCTTTAAGCGGACTTCAATTCAAGTTATATGTTTTAGCAGCACATTTCGTGTTTTCATATAAAAGGAGGGTAACTCCCTAAAGATGGAGCAATTTAAACATAAAATAAATATTTTCAAACTATCGGTCCAAACAATATTCTTATCACAATATTGTAAAGTGTAAAATATATTTAAACTAAGAAAATTATTTAAGATACAAATGTGTGTAATTAGAAAGTGTGATAAATGTATGTTTTAATGCATTGTTTTAAGCAGGGCATTAGTTAGGCTAATAGTCCGTCATGGAGTCATCTCGTTACTACTTATGCCAATAGTAACCTGTCGTCTGCTTGTTCAAGTAGACTGAGTATAACAATAATACGCAGACATGTAGATGCGTATGTCTGTACATGTTTTATTAAATTCGTTTCATAGATGCAGAAGACAATAACACAGAGGAAGCATATGTTGTTTTGGCCGCAATCGTGGCCGCCATTTTGAATTGAATTGAATGTTGTTTATCGGCTCATCAATACAGTATAGGTTATTTAGAGCCGCCCCAGAGAGAGGGGAAGGATACATAGGAATCCGGGAACAGTGCCCTACTCTTATTATCGAATAGGTTCCTATGGTTCTTTAACGTGCTCGGAGGATAGACCGATACACGGGAACGCCCGGTTTACGTCCCCATCCGACGGAGAGAAAGTGTCTTGCCCAAGAACACACCGACGAAACTCAGTGGCACCACGGAGGATTGAACCCGAGGCCTCCGGTTACAAATCCGCCGCGCTACCGACTGCGCCACGCCAGCCCTCCCGCCATTTTGAATGACGTCCACGCAGTCCCTCCCGCCATTTTGAATGACGTTAAGTGCTAACGCAGTTGTAAGCTACAAATGCGATGATTAGCCAAAAAACGTTCTTAAAAAAGCCATGTTTCATACTGACGTCATATCGATTTTTTTCAAATTCATCACTGATATTCGGCACTGATTTTTCAGGACTTCATCCGCGGTGCAGTAATTCGGTGTGCACATGCACTACTGAAACATAACGCGTTCTAATTAAATTATTTCCTGTTATCTAGGCATTGCCTATGTCATATTACTTCTAAATGAAGTTAAAGTAATGCACCATAACACATTCTTCACACGATTATTCCATACGTACAAGGATTGTCTTTGTTGAATATCGTCTTCACTGGCGTGTCCTGCTTGATGGGGGCCGCCATGTTTGACCGGACTACTTTCCCCCCCATAATTCCAAGCGCCAAACACGAGAGATGATACTAGTATCGATCGAGGGCGAGAAAGAGCCGTGTTTCTGTTTAAACTTTATAAGCAGCTTATTCCTTCTTAAATATTGGATATGGTTGAATAACATAACATAAGGTCAGAACATTTAGCCGAATTAGAGGCGTTTTAAAGCAAGTACCTTCAAAACCTGGACGGTAATTTGAAATAAAACTGCAAAGCATTTACGACCATGCAAATTAGTTAAATTGTCTTCTAACAATTGCATAACATAAATAAACATAACTGAAATTGATTTTGTTAAAACTGAATCATAAAACGGATTTGTTTGTGTCTTTTTTCCCTTCCATTGTAGCATGGTTGATCTAAACACCTCGATGGACTAATCCAATGTCAATGTTTAAATCAACCAACTCGATGAGACCATACTCTATATATTACTTGATTTTACTTGGGTTATTACTCTGTGTTTCTGATACATACTTGTAATTACTTTGTAAAGAGGGCCTCGTCTGTCCATCCGTCCGTAACATTTTCATTGCAGCGACTCTGAATCTACTGGATAGATGTTCATGAACTTTAGAGAAATGTTGCCCATGATGTCTAGTTGATCCAAGCAAAATTTCATGTTGATGTGAAATCCAGCATGGCCGCCAAAGCTAAAAATAGATTTTTAAAAAACAAGTTTGTAGCGACTACTTTTTTAAAACTATAAGTGATCTTTTTCTAAAATGATTAGCATGACAAGATGTTGATCGTTGTCGAAAATAGTTTTGATTTGAAGTTAAACGTGGCCGCCAGTGGCCATCTTTGTTTACATAGAGTTATATAGTAAAACCTTGTAGCGGCTACTCCTCTGAAACTACTTGACATATGTTCATGAAACTTCACAGGACTTCTACTCTTGATGTCTAATTGATCCTAGCAAAATTCCAGGTTGGCCGGAAATCCAAGATAGCCGCCACGGCTTTAATATATTTAAAAAAACAAGTTTGTAGCGAATACTTCTTGACAACTATAAGTGATATTGATATGGGACTTTTTTCTAAAATGATCAGCTTCAACATGGTGTTGATCCTTGTCGAAAATTATTTCGATTCGACATTAAACATGGCAGCCAGCGGCTATCTTTTTTTACATAGAGTTATATAATAAAAACGTGTAGCGACTACTCCTCTAAAATGTTGCTCTTGCTGTCTAGTTGATCCTAGCAAAATTTTAGGTCGGCTGTAAATTCAATATGGCCACCACGGCTAAAGATATATATTTTTAAAAACACATTTGTAGCGACTACTTCTTGAAAACTATTAGTGATATTTGATATGGGACTTTCTCTAAAATGATCAGCATGACATGATGTTGGTCCTTGTTGAAAAATATTTTAATTCAACATTAAATATGGCTGCCGCGGCCATCTTTGTTTATATAGAGTTATATAGTAAAAACTTGTAGCGACTACTCCTCTGAAACTATTTGACAGATTTTCATGAAACTTCACAGGAATATTGATCTAGCTATGAAAAACCTATCAGTAGAGCTTCAAGGTTATTGACCTCTTGTTTGATAATTGTTTCTTTTCAGAACTATCAGAAATACAGATTGTAAGTGAGTAATAAAATGTACCCAATGTCTCCAGTTAACAGAATACATTGTCATATTATTTACTGATGAGAATGGCTTCATGTTTAAATACCTACACCTATTTTCAAGAATGGATAAAGATAAAGATTAACTATACTTCCATGTAATTGTGTAATTTAATTTCTACCTCCAGAGACCTTGCTAAAAGTGACGATATCGGTGTTGGATTTATTCAGGGTGGTTCAACTGAAGCATTCTTCGAACACTCGGTAAATGAGGTAGACAACAAGATCTTTAAGAAAGCGAAAGAAGCTAACGTTACTATTGGCACCAGTATCGAAGGAATCGACTACCTCAGGAAAAAAACACATGGGGACTTCGCCCTTATTTTTGAATCGAATTATGCCAGATATTTCACAAACCAACAGCCATGTGACTTGTACATGATCCGTGACACTAATACTGTAACAAGACAGTTAGCTCTGGGGTTCAGATTGGATTCTCCGCTCGTGAACGATGTTAACCTGGCTTTGCTAAAGCTTCAAGAAGTTGGCAGATTGTCTCAATTAGGAAACGTGTGGTTTAAAAATCGGTGCGAGGATACCATACTCGAATCGAAAGAAGATGTCTATGAAACACCAACGTTTTACCAAATGAATCTAGGGACCTTTTCAGGCGCCCTCCTCATACTGGCTTGTGGAATTGTGTTTGGATGCTTTGTTTCCATTGTGGAATTCTGTATTTACAAATGGGCTGAAACGGTGAGTGATTTACATACCTTTATTTAAAATCTAAAATTCGGCTTAAGGAAAACAATTTATTTATGCATGTATGGCATGTATGGCAGCTCGGCATGTATAATCTACTGTGTTTACTGCAATAGATACATATTATATATACGTTCGATATTGACAAAAATCAACATAAGTTTTGTTCTTCAGTAAGTAAAATAAGTGAAGTACGCTCGTACCATCTTTAATAGCCAGAATGTGTATAACATAAACATATTGAATGAGATTGACGTGAGCGTAATGGACCTTTGGTATTACCCTTGTTTATGTTACAATAGAGTTTTACGCAATTACCTGATTAAGGACATGGGAATTCCATCAAATCTGGTTTGGGTGTTTGTTTATATAAGATCTTACACGACAACCGACGATGGACCATTCGCTCTCCTATAAACTCTATTGACCTATGTTTTGAAGAGCAAACGATACAGAGAACAAAATCGACGTTTTTACGTTTTCTTAAATTTAACTTGCTGCAAGATCCAAAGATGATCTAAACCTTGTCTAAATAATTGAAGTGATTTTTTTTAACTTCTAAAATATCATTTATATGTTTTAATCTATTTTAGATTATATTTGGATTTCATAGTAATTTAAATTTAAGATAGAATCAACGAGACATCATAAGAAATATTTCTTAGTGATCGCGGATTTTGTCTTTTATAACTGTTCTTCGAATCTTCATGACATAACACAGGAATCCAGAATGGCCACCCATCTCTCTTTTTGTTTTGCTTACATATTGCTGATCTTTACGTCTCACAAACGTTTGATGAAACTTTTTTGAAACAATTGCTGGTGATATCAAGATTATTGTTATGTGTTTGCACACACGTGTGCTTGTGCTTGGCAACCAGTCTGGACTGACATACTCCGCGAATTTTTTTTTTCTTTCTGAAACAGTCCAGTCATGTTCTTACATTAAAGCGCTTCGAGGGTTTTGACCTCTTGTTAAGTACGCATGGTCATCGACCCCAGTTAATCATGCCTTCATGGTTCAATCACGATTAGACACAAACGCATTTTATTTTCACATTTAACTGGCAACTTATCAATGCATTGAGTATAGGACAACCGTGAATCATGATATGAGTAGTAGCATTTTATTTTTGACAGGATTTTTAGATAACATGTTCCTTTTCGACACTATTGCAGCACCCTGAAGACGACGATGAAGTTTTAGTCGGGCAAAAGTCAGGAAATATGCAAGACCTACAGTCTAACGAGGCACTTCTAGATGAACACGGTGAACCAAAAAAGGGCGGAGCTACACAAGTCTAATAAAGTGCCAGTAAAAAAGGGCGGAGCCACACAAATTGAATAAAGTGCCAATAAAAAAGGCGGAGCCACAAAAGTTTAATAAAGAACAGTGTCAAAACAGAACTTTTTCAGAATCCATTTTAACCTTAGAGTATGATGTATTCTCATTTTACTAGAATAACCATACAGACATAGGACATAGATCCAAAACGAGTTCCAATAGATTACTGAATGCATGAACCAAATAATGTGTGAGTGAAAATGGTATGATATTCTACACAGTTCACGGAACAAGAATACCTTGCAGTGATATGTAACGTGTGGAGTATCGGAAATATGAACCTAGTTTATTATTTTAGATAGCAGGTTAATCATATAATTCATGTACGTAATAGAACGATATGCGACTAGTCACAGCCGATACAGAGTTTATTCTTGTCATGAGAAAACAAACATTCGATGGTTGTACACATAACTTCATTATGTACGTACCTACACAAAAAATGACACGGAAACAATCGGCAACTAATGTTCACTGAGTTCTCAAATGCCAAATTGTCGGAACCAATCAGATGTATTACGTAGTAGTTTCGTATAATATTTTTTGAATGTTTTTACATTGTATGGTTTAAAAAATGTTGCCTTATAGAAGGCTCGAAGACGGAACCTTCGGTTCAGTAGACACATAGTAGACGACACTCTGACCGAAGTTGGTTGATTGCGGTATTAAATAGTATATAACAAATGCCACAATCTGCAATCTGATTGGTTCCGATAATTTGGCATGTGATCGATCTCTTCATGTAGTTGTAGCATGGTCGGTGACATTTCCTTTGATGAATGCAGAGCATTAAATCGTTTAATTTAGGGTAACAAAAGGGGCGTGGCTATACCGTACTACAAGTACCATATAGTGGAATTTAGAGTACGGTCACTATGACGTCACAGTGTTACTAAGTACACCATGCTACAAAAAAGAGTCGCTCTCAGCTCGTTGGCTACGCCCATCTCGGTGTTTAAATAAGCCAACTCGGTGAGACCATACTCTATCTATTACTTATTTCACTTTTATTTTTGAGATTGTCAGGAGATGTATTATACAAATTAATGTGTATGTTTTTATCGGACCTCTAGCTTTTTTGTGAAACGTGGTGTTTTATTTTGTCCTTTGACATTTCCGACAATGAACTGTCGGATATTATTTTGTTAAATACCGTTGAATATAGATATAAAAATCGAAAGAAAAATCAGCATTCAAGGACGACAGTCAACCACAAATACACACAGAAATAAAGAACACGTGTTTAAGGAAAAACTGGATCAATAACTGTCATGCAATCCCTGTGGGATGAAAAGATAACAATATTGATGGGATGTACGGGGAGACTTTCTACGGTCGCCACACGGCACAGTTTTTCTTCTTACTGTTATTGTTTTTGGTAATATAATTACCACTGTCACGTTCAGATTCGTAGCTACGCTGATGCACACCGAGGCCTCCGAGGCAGTTGGTTCTGTAGACTATTGGAAGATACATATTTCTCCCATTTCTGCTCATGTGAAATAGGCATTTTCCTCATGTGAGATTATAAGAATCTATCATGGATATCCGGTGAAGATAGGAATTCCAGCCCGAGGTAAAAGTGTTTTTATCGGAACCGAGGTTCCGATTAAAACACTTATACCGAGGGTTGGAATTCCCTATCTGAACCGAATACCCATGATAGATTCTTTTTCTTGCGTATCAGAGACATGTTGTGCGTTGACGCCGCCAGCTACTAACGTTTTGCATGTTTTCCTGCATAGCGGATGTTGGCGCGCGTAAATTTTATCTCGACCCTGGGGTGAGATGGAAATATCTAGCCCCGGTAAAATGACGGATATCCTTGTCCGGTATGCAAGAATTCTCTATCTCACATGGATACTCATGATGGATACTTATATTCACATTAAAATAATGACATACAATTGCATGATAAATATGTTGTTACAGGAAAGGAAATCGCATATAGAAATCAAAACAAAGCATGGGACATGCCTCGATCCCTACATCGTAGAAAGGGATTTGCCTCGGTAACACTTTAGGGGTGACTATGACACGGATGTTTAATGATATCATAACATGTTTTTGTATATATATATATATATATTCGTGTTTACCAAAAAATAAAACAAAAAACAACAACAAAAAAACAAACAACAAAACAACAACAAACATTTGAACTAATCTAAGCATTTCATTGGTCAGAACATTTAACCTGTCATTTATATGTGTATTTGTATATTGCCGTTATTGTTGATCTCTTTCCGGTAGGACATTTTATTGTCATTGTATATTACTTATCAAAATAACTTTAGGAGAATTAGGAGATTTGTATAACAAAACTCACCCATTTTTAATTTCTGCCATTGACCGGTCCAAGGTTCTCAAATATTTTACGCTGAGTTTCTTATCTGCATGTTTTTTATCCAGCGTCATTTCTACCATGCTGTTTGGTTGTGTCGCAGACATATTAATAATTTGTTATTAGGTCTGTGGTTGTGTGTGTTGGATAAGAGTTTTGTATATACGTAATAGGTGTTCCTTTTGGTCCGTGCTATTACCGGACAAGCATAGGATCACGCTGAATAGACACGAAATTCTGTGCATCGATCACCACTATTTAATTAGGCGACGTCAGTTAGTTTTTCTGAATTTAAACATTAATCATATTTAAAGAGATAATTAGTCAGTATGACTGTGACATACTCAGTACAATTGAAGAACATTGTTGAATATTATGGTTGTTTTCAGCATGTCTTGTGTTGTGTGTTAACGATTACCACCTCAGATATTATGGTTTGTGTCTCATCAGAGTGCGACGAATGAGTAGAGTATGCCTCTTTTGTGGTTTCAGTAACAAAAGAAAAAAAACAACTCAATTTGGCAAATAATCCTGATTTTTTTTACATGTAACTTGCCGTTTAATATGTTTACACTTTTTTTTTATCTAGACAGTACTGTAAATGAATAATAAATACAAACTTGCTAAAAGTGTGTATTGATCTGTCATACTCAAGGTCATGCGTGTATAAGTGTGTATTGATCTATACATAGCTTATGCCATACTCAAGGTTGTGTGCATTGACTAATTCACATATTTATCAAGTAGGTATGTATAATGCAAGGGTAGGTAATTGGCTAGATAAATGTGTAAACATATTAAACTGTAAGTTTCATATGAACATATTCAAGTTTATTTGAGTTCTAATTTATTTTTTCCAAATGCCATCTCAGTGGGATTCCACAAAACGGGACATAATGCTTAAACTGTATTGGATGCTCTTTGTAGCTTTAGTAACGAGTTTCGTTTGATAATTGGATTCAAAATCTTTATTTAATAAGTCGGTATCTACAAACATTATTATAAAGTTGGCGTCTTATTTAGAAAAAAGACATAGCAAAGATCTCTACGCGGTGTACAGATAGACTGCTTAATTCTTTAATCGGATTATGTCGTTGGTCGAATTCGAATTACTGGTGATGTCTTACGCCAAGACAAACTGGTCTAATATGTAAAACTAGGTTTGCTGAGACATAATTTTAGTATGATATTGTCTCCAGATTGTGACTTTATCAATAACGTTGTGTATCTTCTTTTAGTTTTGTCTGATTTCAAAACATCAATTTAGATACCTTGAATTTAAAGGGGGTACATCAGGATTTTTCTAGAAATATCTTAAATTATAAAAATGTTCCAATTCATGATAAAACACTTATATCAATCAAAATATGATGTTCGAACCATTTTGTTAATGTCTAAACTTTGAAAACACCGTATAGCTAGGACGGAATCGGACGTAAAATGCTGAACTTAACCCTGGTGCGTCACCTAGGATAGCATGAATTACTGTACAGAATGAATTTCTTTGCAAATAAGGGATACTTTTTAGGCTCATTCATTATGTTTTGGCCATGTAGAATAGAAAATATTAATATTTGTCAATTTTAAGTCGGACACCTAGACCCCGATGAAAAGCCTGATGTACTCCCTTTAAATTACGGTCAACTATTTAGATTTTTTATATAACGACGGAGGATAAAATCCGAGTCACACCCTTTGACCTACTGAGTATCTGAACATCTCGGAAATTGGAAGCATTTTAAATATTGAATTTTAAATATGAACAAAATGTTCAGGGTATTTCTTAGTACGGTATTGACTTATTGTGCATGTCTGGTACAGCTGTGAACCAACTGTCATCCATAATGTTGATTATATAGTATGTTTTATTTATTTATCAAACCATTGCTCATATTTATGAATGTTTACTAATATTTTATTAAAGCTTTACCCTAAGCTACTGGTTTTTGATGATTTTGTTCTACCTATGCATGCGTTTCTATAGCCCAAACATTCACGAGCCTAAAATGAATATATATGTTATAAGACGCTATGAGTACTCGATTCTTCAGCCAAGTCATCGAGTATTTGCGTTATAAGACGCTATGAGTACTCGATTCTTCAGCCAAGTCATCGAGTATTTGCTTTGTAGTTTTCTAGTGTTATTTTTATATTCATATTACACTGAACACAATTTCTAAGTATCAACTTTTGTATCTTAACTAATTTTCTTATTTTAAATATATTTTAGAATTGATATATGATAAGTATTTTGTTTTGACCCATAGTTTGTAAAACATTTATTTTTTGTTTAAATTGTTACATATTTTGAGAGTTACCCTCCCTTTATATTAAAACATGAAATGTACTGATAAAACACATAACATGAGTCAAAGATCGCTTAAAGATATAAAATTCTTAAAAGTGGTATAAAATAAAAGGAAAAAACGTAAAAAATTGACCCATTTATCGCAGATTTTCCATCTATAAAAAAATGAAATATGGATAATCTTAAATTACCTCTCTTTAATAAATTGAATATTGTTTGAAATTCAAGTAACTGTAATTCAGCGTTAACATTATATATTTCGAAAATTTCTTTTGCAAACGCATTTGTAGTGGTAATGCTAGTAAAACATGGTGTCAAAATAATTTTAACTGGCATATTTTAGAATTAGGAACATCGAAAGCTTCACTAATTCGAAGAACTTAATAAAATCCTATATACCCAGTTGCATATAAGTGTTATAACTCATTTCTAAGAAAACACATTGACTTAAAAGTTTTAAAATATGTTCATGCAATCAGAGAAGACGATTTACACTCGTCATTTTGCAGTTTAACCGTATCTCTAATCAAGCTCAAAATACACAAAACAATGAGAATATTATTGACATATTCTTAGGTTGGTACTTAGCAATTTGGTTTAGTATACATTATCAAATTTGTGTTAAACTTATTTTGCCTATTAATGCTGCCTAGTTTGTAAAGATTATATATTAAGGGGATTTCTTTATTTATTGACCATACCAAGGCAGTAGCCCTTTTGTCAACCTTTTTTATATTTGTGATGTCAAATACTTTGCCTTTTACTTATCATTGTAATTGTTGTTTGTTTACTGTTGTCCTGGAATGCTACATTTCCTGTTAGACTTTTATATCTACTGTTGGTGACTTGTGAAAAAACATTTTTGAAAGCTGTATTTACTATGTAATTTAATATGAAATGTTTGACGGGTTTTACTAGCAGGGAGTTCTGTTTGATAGGACTATTTGCTGACTGTTGGAAGAACGGCATAACGCAATATCGGCCATCTGCCATCTGTCTACTTACAGACAGGTGGTGAATATTGTGAAACTGATAGCTTGTGTACATAAATGAAATTATAAAAAACTGGTATTTCAAGAGTGAAATAGTAATGGTCAGATGTCCAGGACGTATATATACATACTTGAAGGGCAAAGGCGCCAAGTATGTCTACAGTAATTGCGGACTGAATGGCAACGACAGAATTTTGTTCTATTCTCAATGTGCTTAAATATGAACAACTCGAAGTCACATGTTCAGACTCTGAGAACTCCCAATAACTCTCACACCAAAACTCCCCAACAGTTCATACACCTCCGAAAGCAAAACGGCCTCCTGGATATGTCCAAATAGGTCGCATGGGTAATCACGTGGTTACGCAACTGCTCGGCAATTTGCACTTACACTTCTGAGACACCCGTTGTTATTACATTTCTATACGTAAACGAATAGGATATTGATAATCACGAACAAGATTGACTGATAAGAGATTGTATTATGACGCGCATATCATGTTAATTTGGTTCAGAGCCTCCTAGGCGCATATCATGTTAATTTGGTTTAGAGCCTCCTAGGCGCATATCATGTTAATTTGGTTTAGAGCCTCCTACTTATGTACACAGTTGTGATCCTTAATTTTCTTTTACATACGCAATCACGCCTATCGAATAGAATCATAATGACAGGGTAAACAATAATTTTTACATATTATGCCATATTAGGAGTTAACACTCTTTCGATGAGAGCATACAACTATAGGCTTCTGATTAGTCTTTGAGATTCATAATCACAGGGTAAACATAGTGTGTACATATTATGACATATCAGAATTTAACAATCTTTAGATGAGAGCATACAACCTTAGTCTTCTAAATAGTCTTCGAGTACCATGATTACGTTATATGCTTTATGTTATTATATATATGTATAACGTTAACCATTAAGGTTGTACGGAAGATACAATTATTGTCATTACATATAAGGAGTGTTCGGAGACGCTAAACACATATTGTGTATGTACCTCTGTGGACGTTCGCCATATAATATAAACACATATGTATGTACCTCTGTGGACGTTCGCCATATAATATAAACACATATGTATGTACCTCTGTGGACGTTCGCCATATAATATAAACCCAAATGGTACCTTAATTAAAAGAAACAGAAGTTGACATTCGAACTATAAACAGGAATATAAATGTGTGTATACCGGCTAGCATTTTCATTTCTTTTTATTCAAACTAACATAGCAAATCACAGTAATGTTCTTTTTGAATCTTGGAAAAATAAAACAAAGGAACAAAGCAACCAAAAAACAACAACAACAACAACAGCAATGCAACAACAAAAACAAAAAACAACAAAAAACATCAACAAACCACCACCACCACCAACAACAACAATAACAAATATCTTAAATGCCAAACATAATAACCTCTTAAAGGACAAGGTATAAAACTAGATATAAAAACCGAACAGGAAAAGTAGCATTCAAGGACGACAGTCAACCACAAACACACACATAAACAAAGAACAACTTTAAAGATGAATACAAGGCCAAATAAGACATCACAAACATAAAAGGGTTGACAATAGGGCTACCACCTTCGAATGGTCAGTGGCAAAAAAGGCCCATGGGGTCTTAACCAAGTTCTAGGGTACACCAAACCTAACACTTACCCTACTGTCATCCCAATAAAACGGGACAGTGTCAATAAAGAAATCCCCGCCAGGAATTATTCTCTAACCAACAAGGCAGCATTAATAGGCAATATAGGCAATATAAATAAAACAAAAAAATGCTCGTGTATATATAAATACAAAAATGCATAGCCTAGAAAGCCACAAAGAATGTACTCAATGACTTGGCAGAAGCCAGAGCAACAGGAGAAAAAATCATCTAGGGCACGACAAGACGACAAGATTGTAGACAAATTTCAAACTTCACCGTCCTTTTGGGCTTTAGGTATACGTCATCATAGGGTCCACAGCCTGTCCGGTCATCGCACAATTAAAGAAGAAAGCATAGTGGCGAACTGTAAATGGGTCCACCACCAAGCTTGCAGTGCGTTGCAAAATGATAGTGTCATAACCTCTTTTGATAAACCTTTTAACAAGTTTAACAAAGATAGACTAGTATGAAAGTGATCGTGACCAAGGATCTTACGAAGTCAGTTTGTGTCCTTGTCGCAGAAGAGTCCTTAAATTATTTTTATATTTGGAAAGAAGATCAGGGTTACGATAATAACATTTTGCAAAGGTTTTACGAAGTTTATGGTAACGGTAGCCCTGATGTAGTAGTTTTTCAGTTTTTCAGTTATACAAAGATTACGAATATTAAAGTCCTCAACTCGAGTACAAGCTCTAGAAAAACGAATAAGTTGAGACACATAGACCCCATTAGAAGTTGCTCGGGGAACATCCCCATCTTATTTAACAATATCACAATTAAAATCATCTCTCTTGTCATATATTTTGCTAATTGTTTCACCATTTTCAATGGAGAGATGTAAATCGAATAAAGAAGCGTTAGCATCAGAAATATTACCTTTGTTAAGTTGAAGTTCTTGAGGGTATATATTATTATCCATAGTAGAAGAAAAGTATGAGGGTATTTTGGTCCACAATGTTTTCAAAATGCAAAAATTGGTATTTAAATATAATTTGTTGTGCATTTTAAAGTAAATTGATCATATTTTATCTTCAAAAGATATTGTTTTTATTGATAGTTATCTGTAAGATTTAACCGAGTGTCAAAAAATGGCATTTTTGGTAATTCTGCTATATTGTGTAGATTTTGGACCTTTCTGGGTAAGTTTGTGATCCTAAAAATATAGTGCACACCTACGAGCAGTTTTTTGTCTGGTGATGCGTCCCCAGCAAGTACCATTTGTAACAAATTATCATCGTTGATTGATAGTGCGCTATGTATTTATAATACCAGAAACGGATTGAAAACTGCTGAAAATGAGCAAAAATGTTGTTTTTTTTATTAAAGAAAATGCATTGTTTGTGAGGCTCTCAAACTCATTTAGAGCCGTCAAACTGACTTGTTATGAGTTTTAATAACGATTCGTTTCATTTGTAGTAAAAATAGGTATTCAAAACGTGTGCATTAAATATTTCAATATAGAGGACCAATATTCCCCCTTATAATACCTAGTCCTTTTTGTCTAGTTTATGTTTACTATTCCAGGGTTGAATTGAATATTGACACTTTTCTTCAATCTTGTCTTGTCGTGCCTTAATAGTTTACTCTCTTGTTGCTCTGGCTCTGTCAAGTCACTGAGTACTTGCTTTGTGGCTTTCTATAATAATTTTTAGATTCATATATACATGATCATCTCTGTGTAGTTTGTAAGAGGATATAGCCTTGTGGCGTTTCTTTATTAATACTGTGCTATGTAGCGACTTGAATACCTACGCATTTATCTAAAAGTGTTATGAACTTTGCATAGGATTTCTCAAGCTCCAAAAACTAGATGTAACGGAGTAACATATCTGAAAAAAATATAACAAAGAAAAAAAATAGAGTTGACAGCCCAAAGGCCGGGTAGAAACAATTTATAATCTGAAATTACGAAAACGTCCAGACACGCACAATATGTACGAAACGACTCGGATACGATACGTACACAATGCGTACGAAAACACTCGGATACGATACGTACACAATGCGTACGAAAACACTCGGATACGATACGTACACAATGCGTACGAAAACACTCGGATACGATACGTACACAATGCGTACGAAAACACTCGGATACGATACGTACACAATGCGTACGAAAACACTCGGATACGATACGTACACAATACGTACGAAACGACTCGGATACGATACGTACACAATGCGTACGAAAACACTCGGATACGATACGTACACAATGCGTACGAAAACACTCGGTACACAATGCGTACGAAAACACTCGGATACGATACGTACACAATACGTACGAAACGACTCGGATACGATACGTACACAATACGTACGAAACGACTCGGATACGATACGTACACAATGCGTACGAAAACACTCGGATACGATACGTACACAATGCGTACGAAAACACTCGGATACGATACGTACACAATGCGTACGAAAACACTCGGATACGATACGTACACAATACGTACGAAACGACTCGGATACGATACGTACACAATGCGTACGAAAACACTCGGATACGATACGTACACAATGCGTACGAAAACACTCGGATACGATACGTACACAATACGTACGAAACGACTCGGATACGATACGTACACAATGCGTACGAAAACACTCGGATACAATACGTACACAATACGTACGAAAACACTCGGATACGATACGTACACAATGCGTACGAAACGACTCGGATACGATACGTACACAATGCGTACGAAAACATTCGGATACGATACGTACACAATGCGTACGAAAACACTCGGATACGATACGTACACAATACGTACGAAACGACTCGGATACGATACGTACACAATGCGTACGAAAACACTCGGATACGATACGTACACAATACGTACGAAACGACTCGGATACGATACGTACACAATGCGTACGAAAACACTCGGATACGATACGTACACAATGCGTACGAAAACACTCGGATACGATACGTACACAATACGTACGAAACGACTCGGATACGATACGTACACAATGCGTACGAAAACACTCGGATACGATACGTACACAATGCGTACGAAAACACTCGGATACGATACGTACACAATGCGTACGAAAACAATCGGATACGATACGTACACAATGCGTACGAAAACACTCGGATACGATACGTACAGGGTGGTTGGGATATCCTTTAGTTCTTTCAACGTAGTCTATCGTGTAACACATCTTGTGTAAATGTGTCGTGGCATATCCTTACAACATGACTTGAGCTGAAATAAGAAAATAAATTCATTCGGCAAGCTGTACTTCGTCATCTCATTATTGTTCACTGCTTCGACAAATTATTCACATTCAGATTCTATATTCCAGTTTTGTACAGATGACTGTAAGGTGATATAGTAATATCTCAATACATGTGTCAAAATATTACAGGAAACGAAATGACAATATTCTATATTTTGTATACTGCACCCCATCTCATCTCTCATTCCAGCCACGGAAAAAATGGGTGTTGGAATCTGGTCTAAAGCAAGAGACAAAATATGGCATAGAGCTTGAGAAAGGTAGTACACTACCTTGTTTGCGTAAGGTTGATTTGTCATCAGTATACAACTTTACCACACAAGCCTATCAAAGACTTATTCAACAGACTTTTGCTAAAGAAAAAATATATTTTTGGTCTGGAACTGTATTATCTTATGTTGCTATTACATACTATTTGTGTTAGGTATGGAACAAGGATTATAGACACATTGCTGCTATCCCAATTGGTTCGAACTGTGCATCTCTTGTCGGAGATTTGTTATTAAATTGCTATGTAAGTGATATCATGTTTAGTCTTTCACCAGGTACTCAGAAAGATGTCGTCGACGCCTAGAATAACACCTGTCGTTATCTGGATGATGTATTGAACATTGACAACCCTTTTGTTCTACAACAGTGACTATTATCTATCCTAAGACACTTCAACTCAACAGAGCTAATATTTCCGATACTGTCATTTTTGTTCTCTATGTACATATCTCGATTGGACATTGAGAAATATTTTCCAAAATCTATGATGTGATCCCTAGTAAGTGGACGTAATTACCACTTACATCTTAAATACGAATATTAAATAGTAATTTATAACTTATGCAAAGGAGAGTAAATCTATGACAAGAGAAATGGAGTCATTTTTGACATGGTTAGTTATCCCCATTTAAACGGGAATAGTCACCGAGCAACTGCTTATGGGGTATATGTTTCTCAGTTTTAGTTTCTAGAGCTTGTAGTCCATTTGAGCACTTTAACATTCGTAACTTGTCTACAAAAAAAAGGTACTCGATCATGGCTACCAGTACCATAAACTTCAGAAAGCCTTAGAGAATCTGTATTATTGTAACCCTAATCTACTTTTAAAATATAAAAGTAAGTTAAGAACTCTTCTGCGAAAACCAGACGTCTATGGTGACATACATGCTATTAACAAACTTCGTAAGATCATCTTTAGTCATGATTCTTTTCATACGATCTTTCTTAAACTTATTAAAATGATATCAAAAGAGGTTACGACTCTATCATTTTGCACCGCTGCATGTTAAGTGGTCGATCCATTTTTTTCTATACTTACATATTGTGGACCCTATGATGAGGTCTACCTAAATCGTGAAAGGGTTGGCAAGGTTAAATGTTTGTGATCAATCTTGTAGTGGCATCGACGGTTTGATCTCATGTTGCTCTGGCTTTTGCAAAACCATTGAGTACTACTTACTAGATCTACGTCTTTCTATGACTGTTTTGTTATACATATTTGTGTTTCACTTATATTGCATAGTTTGTTAGATCATATAGCCTGGCGGGCATTTTCTGTTTTGTTTAATTGCAGTGACACTATAGTTATAGTCAGGATTGGTGTACCCTAGAACCTGGTTTAAATCCCCAGCGGCCTTTTTGCCACAGAGATGCAGAATGTATTGTCCATCAGTGCAAATCTTATGAAGGATACGATTAGATATATTCCATCTTAGGCAGTTATTATGCATTTATTTTTTGTGTGTTTAATTTGTTACATGTTTAGCATTAATTTACATAAGAATGTTACGTTATTTACATTGTTTCCTTATTGAAACACTGTATACTCATTAACTGCTAATATTCGATTGTCTTTTTCTACTTTTTTATTGCTATTATTAATTATATATTCACTAAACTTATCGAAAACAAGCTGTTTTGTAAGAAAAGCAAGCAGGTTTAAGGAAAAATGTATGGAATATTTAGATCATAGTGATGAGTCTCTTCTAGAAAAAACAGTATGATAGTAGACCTTTGGAAACGGCCGAGCACAACACATACAAACTATTGCAGTCTAGGTTTGATTCAGACTGTTCATGAACGGTAGTGAAATATGCTATCTACCGCTCATGCCCTCTAGCCCTGGGTTTTGCAGAATATTCATAAAAACAATAGTACATAAGTTTAACCATCCCGAAGATGGCATGCATATGGCGGTGGACATAGAGATTTTCCACCCCCATGTCCAGCGGCGTATGGTCCCAGTATTTAACACAATACTATGCCCCGAAGAGCGAAATAAACAAAATAGAAAGTTAGCGCTTGAACACAAAAAGCTATTTGTTTGCTTTTATAGCCATTTTTCCAAGCCTTTGATAAAGTAAGGGGAAATGGACTTCGGTTTAAACTGTTATTTGCTCAGTTACGGGAAAGTGTTTAAAGTGATATATAATAGGTATTAAAACATAAAATTATGCGTATATAGGAAGACGGAGCTTCGTCTCGTTATTTCTCCTGCCGAACGAGAGTCCGTTAAGGTGAACATTTATCGCCCGTTTTGTTTCCCCTGATCTTGAATAATATGGAAAGCCATATTTTAATTTGAAATAGCAACCATGTACATGCCGACGATCACAGTTCTGCTGAAGCTGCTTGTACACCGAAGCTACAATCATTATATCGTACGACACGATAGGTTTTCGGAAACTAAGCTTTAACGGATCAAAAAAGAAAAGTATGATAATTGGGACTAGAAACGTATCACGTTTTATTTTTGTATTAGCGCAAATGACATAATTTATCTTGGAGTCGTATTTTTCAGTAATGGCTCTTTCCTTAATACTCAAATACATAAAAGAAGCGTAGCAAATCTGATCCAAACTCTATAATGATTGGTCAAAAAAGAAGTCAAACTCTATAATGATTTGTCAAAAAAGAAGTTCAATGGATGACACCACACAAATTCTAAAAATACTAACCTGGTCGCCGTACCCAACGTTGTACATGTGTGTGTGGGCAAGTAACTGTGCACCATAAAAAAGTGACATATGACATGAATACTTTCTGTTCAGAATGGTCCAGTACACTTTATTAATATAAATCCAATGCACTAAAGTTCTACTTTGTAGTTCTACTTTGTAGTATGTCCAGGACATGGTAAAAAACATACAACATTCTTTTGTATAACATGCAAAAAATTAACACGAAATTACTGCATAATACTTTCTGTGCCCAACATAAGGTTAACACCTGTCTAATCATGGAAGTGGGCAGATAATCTAGCCATTAGATAAATATTGACTGACCTATATAGGCAGACGGCGAAAAAACAAACGCAAAATAATGTAATTTATACAAACAAGAAATTATTATAATAATTACTTATATTTGTTTTATCGCCGTTTTCCAACTGTGTGTGTTTGATTTGCGATTGATGTTGCCATTTTTTATTTGAATAATTGGCAAAACGCGACTTTTATCCATATAGTCAATAATACGGTTGTACACAACTCAGTGCTGATTGGAAAATCATCAGTTTCCTCTGCATACAATTGCTGTTCTGTTTTCGGAATTGTTCTGTGCTAGCTAAATACACACGTCGATAATTTATAAGCCCTTATAAAATTCTTGTAATCGCAGTGGTTCTCCAGAGTTGCTTTGTGTCGAGTATACATAAATGAACATATATAGAGTCAATGAAACGAGATCGATACTTCAACGATTACCAACAGGCCATTAATAAGTCTAATTATTCCATTTAGACGGATTATGTAGTCAAGGTAACACAAATCGGTTTAAATTGTGCAAACAAATCAGGTGACCAATTAAGGCTTCACTAATTGCAGAGCTATAGTCTTCATTGGTATCCGGGGTCAAATGAACGTGTGCATCCTTAAATAATTCCCGATGTAGTAGAGCATTAGTCTGAAGTTATCATAGAAGCTAGTTATTAATTAATTAATAATTTTGATTTTATGATTTCAAAAACAAACCTATTAGAAGTTATTCTAGTAATTCCAGAGAACAGTGTGGATTAACTATATAATTTCACAGATCATGATTATACGGTGTCTGTTGAACTACTGAAAGGCAGCTTTGTCTGTTTGATATATTGTATTAAGTGTGGACTAGGAATATATAAATATATATTTCAAATTCCTAACTACCAGAAATGTGTATTTCAAATGGATTGGTAATATGAAACATATTATGAACTGGTAATATGAAATATATTACGGACTGGTAATATGAAACATATACTGTACTGTTAATATGAAATATATTATGAACAGGCAATGACAAATATAATATGTACTAGTGATATGACATATATTTTGAACTGGTGATACGAAATATAGTATGGACTGTTGTATATATATATTTGATCTCACTTTTCAACATTTATTGTAATGTGAAATATATTATGAACTGGCAATACGAAAACTATTCCATATTTCGCGGCTGTTCAAGCAAATGTAACCACATACCCGACAATAGTTCAGCTCTCCGTTGCTAGGACACTAAGTAACATTGGAAACAATCTCAAGGGAGACATACATGTATCTGTGTTATCAAAGAACGTAACAGTTATGTACAATACGTCGTTTTATTTACTTTAACAGCACATCTTAACGGCATATGAGCAAATGTTTAAAGATTTAAATTGGGTATCATTTCCTAAACGTGTTCAGTATCTGTTAACAAATCTGTAAATGGTTAACACCAGACTATATCAATCAACTATTAATAAATGCCTGAACAATACGTGAGCGAAAACTACGCTCTAATACAAATAAGAACTTGCATATTCCCAGATCACACATGTGAAAACAATGACTTGGCTGAAGCCAGAGCAGCACGAGAATAAACTGTTAAGGAAGTACACGTATACTGATGTTTATATTGCTTCTCCTAGTAGATGGTACAAATTAAAATATTCAGCTGCGGTAAAATTACAAATTAGAACAACAAAAAGACGATAATCAGCGCGGCGCGGGACGGAAAAAATAAAAAATTATCGATGTGAAAAGACGATAATCAGCGGCTTGAAAATATAATTAGCGGGTTTAGGAACGAGAATTAGCGCCCTATATCTGTCGTCTTTTCGTTATTTTTCGCCCCGTGCTTCGTTAAACTAGTGCATTACCGGGGCGAAATAACGAAGAAACGAAGAAACGAAATGGCACAAATCAACCACCATTCTCCAACACAAACCAATACATCTATAATGTCGCTCTGTCAGTTTGTTAAATAGTTCCTTGTACCATTTGTAGCCTTGTGTTAGTATTCTGTAGATAGTACTGTGAAGACCTGTGTTAGTATTCTGTAGACAGTACCATGTAGCCCTGTGTTAGTATTCTGTAGATAGTACTGTGAAGACCTGTGTTAGTATTCTGTAGACATTACCATGCAGTCCTGTGTTAGTATTCTGTAGACAGTACCATGCAGCCCTGTGTTAGTATTCTGTAGACATTACCATGTAGCCCTGTGTTAGTATTCTGTAGACAGTACCATGCAGCCCTGTGTTAGTGTTCTGTAGACATTACCATAATTGGTAGTCTTCAGGCCTACATATGGATTAAAGTATCTCATTAACATTTATAAAAGTGCGTGCCAATGGCAAGTTAGGTTGGCATTTATGTCGGCACTTTACATAACGGCAATATAATTGAATTCCATAACAATAATGTTTCACTTTGTCGGTATGTTAGGCACTTGCATTATGACTAGAAACCTTTTAGACGACAGTTTCAGGGAACATGGCCGCTGATATAAATTGTGTGGATTGCTTATACTGAATCTACAGAATATTGGTGTGGCATGCATACGGAGATTCTATTGGTTAAACTATTTATCAATTGTTAGACTTGCTGGGATTTAATATATGTATGAGATTCCATAATTGTGAATACATATGATAGTTTATAGACGAACTCAATTTAAAATGGATTGAAAGGTAATGTTCTTTTCTTTTTGATTTTCTGTATTTTCCAGATTGCGGAATGAATAGGAAAACTATGATCAAAAGTTTTAAATGACATATGTTTTTTGTTACTGTATATACTTTGCGATACTTTAGAAGTTAAATTTACTAATACATGTATACAATACTCGGCGCATTTTTCGAAATGCACAGATTTTCTTTAGATGTGGTTATAGTACTTTTTTTAAATATTATGTTGATTTGAAGTATGCGTCCTCTTTTGAGTTCTGATTATATATATTTACTTGTACGCAGTTTATAACAAACGTAAGATATGTCGACACTCATATTTTTAATAATAATAATAATAATAATAATAATAATGATGATGATGATGATGAAGACAATAATAATAATAATAATGATGATAATAATGATGAGGATGATTATGATAATAATGATGATGATGATGATGATGATGATGATGATGATGATGATGATGATGATAATAATGATGATGATGATGATGATGATGATGATGATGATGATGATAATAATAATGATTATGATGATGATGATGATGATGACTATAGGAAAGCCGCAGGTGACCCTGTGATTATAATTATTTTTTACTATATGTTTAACTGAAATATTATAATCACCACATTTCTACGATTTTGTACGTGTTATCATTATTATCAAAATCCATACATTTTTAGCTCTCTGGAAAAATGTATACATTCTGAAAATGTTAACATTTTTATTATAATCACCACATTTCTACGATTTTGTACGTGTTATCATTATTATCAAAATCCATACATTTTTAGCTGTCTGATTTTTTTTTATTATAACCACCACATTGCTACGATTTTGTACGTGTTATCATTATTACCAAAATCCATACATCTTTAGCTGTCTGAAAAAATGTATACATTCTGAAAATGTTAACATTTTTATTATAACCCGCACATGACATTGTGTGCATTATAATTATAACAACATCCGTCCGATTACTATGGAGAGCCGCAGGTGACCCTGTGATTATAATTATTTTTTACTATATGTTTAACTGAATTATTATAATCACCACATTTCTACCATTTTGTACGTGTTATCATTATTATCAAAATCCATACATTTTTAGCTCTCTGGAAAAATGTATACATTCTGAAAATGTTAACATTTTTATCATAATCACCACATTTCTACGATTTTGTACGTGTTATCATTATTATCAAAATCCATACATTTTTAGCTCTCTGATATTTTTTTTATTATAACCACCACATTGCTACGATTTTGTACGTGTTATCATTATTATCAAAATCCATACATCTTTAGCTGTCTGAAAAAATGTGTACATTCTGAAAATGTTAACATTTTTATTATAACCCGCACATGTCTGAAAATGTTAACATTTTTATTATAACCCGCACATGACATTGTATGCATTATAATTATAACAACATCCGTACGATTACCTCCCTTAGCTCTCTGAAAATGTATACATTCTCAAAATGTTAACATTCTGAAAATCGATACATGTGCGTCTTATAATCCTAAATCTCGCGAGACAATTTATGTTCGGGGGAATTGGCTTTTGGAAAATGTGTGTATTATAATTCTAAATCTCGCGAGACAATTTATGTCCGGGGGAATTGGCTTTTGGAAAATGTGTGCATTATAATTCTAAATCTCGCGAGACAATTTATGTCCGGGGGAATTGGCTTTTGGAAAATGTGTGTATTAAGCATGTATGTGCTAGTGTGTGTGAGGGGTGGGGGAGGGGTGTTTAGGGGAATGGGTGGGCAGGCGGTTTAAGGGAGCGGGTTGAACAGGAGGATTGGCAAGAGGATTAAGATGAGATGATGATGGGCAGCAGGATTGATGGATGTGAAAGGGCAGGACGTTTAAGATAAGAAATGAGTATGGTTGGGGTGAGGGTGTGTTGGGGGGGAGGGGGGGGGGGGGGGGGGGTAGGAAGCAGAAAGCTTAAGTTATGCGGGTGGGCAAGAGGGTTTAAGAGAAGAAATGAGTGTGGTTGGGGTGAGGGTGTGTTGGGGTGATGGAAGCAGAAAGCTTAAGGTATGCAGGTGGGCAAGAGGGTTTAAGAGAAGAAATGTGTGTGTGTGGTGTGGGCAGGAAACTTAGGGGATGCGGGTTGACAGGAGTTTTAAGAGAAGAAATGTATGTGTGTGGGGTGGGGGAGTGGGAAGAAGGAAGCTTAAGGGATGCGTGTGGGCAGGAGGTTTAAGAAAAGAAATGTGTGTGTTTGAGGAGGTGGTGGGGGTGGGGGTGAGGAAGCTTAAGGGATGCGGGTGTGTCTTAAGGTTTAAGAAAAGAAATGCGTATGTGGGAAGGGAGGAGCATGAAGCTTATGTGATGCGGGTGGGCAGGAGGTTTAGGAAAACATTGTGTATGTGTGGGAGGGTGAAGCAGGAACCTTAAAGGATGCGTGTGTGCAGGACGTTTAAGAGAAGAAATGTGTGTGTGTGTGTGTGTGGTGGGGGTGGAGAGGGGTGGGGAGGGGGGGGGGGGGTGGTGGCGGGGGCGAGGTTGCAGGAAGCTAACGTGGCATACTCCTTTATTCCCGGGAGAATTATAATGCACACATTTTCCAAAAGCCAATTCCCCCGGACATAAATTGTCTCGCGAGATTTAGAATTATAATGCACACATTTTCCAAAAGCCAATTCCCCCGGACATAAATTGTCTCGCGAGATTTAGAATTATAATGCACACATTTTCCAAAAGCCAATTCCCCCGAACATAAATTGTCTCGCGAGATTTAGGATTATAAGACGCACATGTATCGATTTTCAGAATGTTAACATTTTGAGAATGTATACATTTTCAGAGAGCTAAGGGAGGTAATCGTACGGATGTTGTTATAATTATAATGCATACAATGTCATGTGCGGGTTATAATAAAAATGTTAACATTTTCAGACATGTGCGGGTTATAATAAAAATGTTAACATTTTCAGAATGTACACATTTTTTCAGACAGCTAAAGATGTATGGATTTTGATAATAATGATAACACGTACAAAATCGAAGCAATGTGGTGGTTATAATAAAAAAAATATCAGAGAGCTAAAAATGTATGGATTTTGATAATAATGATAACACGTACAAAATCGTAGAAATGTGGTGATTATAATAAAAAATTTAACATTTTCAGAATGTATACATTTTTCCAGAGAGCTAAAAATGTATGGATTTTGATAATAATGATAACACGTACAAAATGGTAGAAATGTGGTGATTATAATAATTCAGTTAAACATATAGTAAAAAATAATTATAATCACAGGGTCACCTGCGGCTTTCCATAGATTACCTCCCTTAGCTCTCTGAAAATGTATACATTCTGAAAATGTTAACATTCTGAAAATCGATACATGTTTAGCTGTGTGTGTTATAATTCTAAATCCCGAGCGACAATTTATGTCCGGGAGACTTGGCAAAATGTTGTGCTCTGAATATGTATACATTCTGAAAATGTGTACATTTTTAACTGCGTCGATGAGGTTATTATTATTTTCAATCTGAATTTACCGGACGCGTGAACTGCAACTGTTAAGCGTCTCAGAAGTCCAGACTCTATTGTGCCCATCGCGTCAGGTATACCGTTGGCGGACGGACTATAAACCTTAGAATTACACACACACAGTTAAGCGTCTCAGATGACAACGAATAGCTGTCAGCGGGTCACAAAGACGATCTCCCAAGCAGTCTGATGACACTGGCAGGGTCAGGGTGTCAAAGAATCATTAATTACAATGCAAGGTAAGAACAACTGGTTTTAAATTTGCCAATAGTTTAAAGAGCAACTTGATTAATGCAATTAAAACTTATATTATCTTTTATTTCACAATGTCTGTGTCTGTACACCCGCTTTTGAGTATTCTAGCACCGACTATATCGATATTCTACTTTAAAGCAACACGGAATGGGCTTAATGATCCCAAAGGACCTATGTTGCCGCTCCAACCCCCTCCACCAACATCCACCCCAACCCCCACTCGAGACTGGAAAGCAACCTTGTTTCCAATTCCAGTGTTGGTTTTGGGACCGGAGACATGTGAAACTGTGATAACTGTTCTATTTTACTTATACATGAAATGGTTTCCTTGTGGTTCCCGTATAAGAATAGGGCCACTGATTTTCTATAATCCAGACAGAGGGGTTAATTAAATCTCCCACAAATGCACATTAATTGTGTCATGTTTTATAATGTTCATTAAGGATTATGTCCCCTTTTGTGGGATCCCATTGAGTGAATTAACAAAAGAAACAAATTAGAACTCAAATAATCCTAAATATATTTTACCTGTACCTTGCAGTTTTATATGTTTATACTTTTATCTAGATGGTGCTATACTTGAATAATGAATACAAACTTGATAACAGTGTTTATTGATCCATATGTATGTATCGACTAATTCACATATTTATCAAGTATTTATTTATAATTCAGGGGTAGCACTGCCTAGATAAATGTGTAAACATACTAAATTGAAAGTTTCATGTAAAACTATTCAACGTTATTTGAGTTCTAATTTTTTATATTTTTCAAATGCAATCGCAATGGGATTACACCAAAGGGGACATAATCCTTCAAGGCCTGCATCATCATCTCTGTATAGTTTTGAAGTAAACCAAGGGGGAAACCTCTCGGTTACAGGTCGAGTGTTATACGGCTGACCGGACTACCTGGTACCCAATATCACAATCCCATCCTTGTTGTCTATGAAATAAACCAAGTTGAAAAAGTGAGGCCGTACGGGATTCGAACCCGAGACCCCTCGCTTACAGGGCAGGTACTCTACCAACTAAGCTAACCGGGCAACCAGGTACCCTCACTTAGGTGCTGCTTGAGTGGTGGCAGAAAAGAATGATCTGTGCTAAATAGGAAAAAGTGTTTACAATAGAATTTGCAATAGTAATTAATATCAATGGTTATGAATTTTCTTTCACTGAGAAATGCTTATCACAGAGAAATGTAATACATAGCAAAAATTGTGTTGAAAGAGAACCATTACAGGTCTGTAACCCAAGATTGCTCACTTGTAAATTAGCCTTCATTATGTGCTATTGCAATTCTTCATCACCTTATCTTTAAATACTGTGACATGAGTTTTATTAAAACTTCTGCACATCTATTATTTATTTCCAGCCATGAAAACTCCAAAACCAATCTGAAACCACTGCGGCATCATTGGAGGAAGTAGTCATTGTTACCCTGCCGTATCATTTTCACCTAGCAGCACAGAAGAGATGAATCAAACAGCTTAAGGATCAAATAATCTGAATGTTAGCAGACACATTCACATTTGGTCTTCAAACAATCCAGTTTCTACAAGATTTGCACCATACATGCATTAGTTTATTTGGCTTGCTGGAATTATTTAATAAACAAATATATATTAAAAGGACGTCCATGCGGGTCATATTGGACTACAGACTACTGTGGTCTTTTTTTTTTTAAATTTAAACCACAAAATCATTTCTGTAACGTTAAGGATTGTAGGTGCAATAGTTACAAATTACAGCACTTAAAGTGTTGGTTCCTTGGCAGGTCAGTGTGGCCTGATGACAATACATAATGCATATTTTCATGACTGAGGTGGGTGTTATGCATTTGAAGTTACAATTTCCATGAGGTAATGGTGACCTTAACCTTTGACCTACTGATCCCAAAAACAATATGGTTCCTCTGACCAAGGGCAAAGTGCCTATAACATTTCAGGACAGTGCGTTTTATGCTTTTGAAGTTATCACACAGAATGCATATTTCCAGGAAGTCATGGCAACCTACAAGGTCAAATACTTTTAAAGGGACACATGGCAATCTTGAAGTCTTTACAATAAGCCTCTTGATTCATTTATCCAGTTCCGGTATCAGTTTTGACTTTAAATCTGCGTGCATATATTTAAATACCATTTAAGTTTTTGACTTTTTTCGTTATTCTATCATAGATTTGAATATATTATTGGTGAAATGTAATCAACAGTTAGTAATATGCAAAAACAATTAAGTTTATACTATTCTTATAATTAATATTAATGACTGAACAAATGCAATTAATGTAAAAAAATTAACGGGACGCCACGAGTGTTTAAAAAATCAAGATTGCCGTGTGTGCCTTTAAAGTCAGGATGCAGGTTAAAGGGATGGATAGAGATGACAACGGAAACAATGATCCCTAAGTGTCTGCCATGTTAGGCAGGCGACACAGCAATAGGGTTCCTTCTCTCACCAAGGGCAATGTACCACTGACGTTTCATGATGGTTTGTTGAATGGGGTATTATGTCATTTTCAGCACATTTTAGGCTATAATTATGAGTTGATATTTTTGTAATGGAAGCAGACCTCCCATTTTTTGGCGATAGAACCAGTACTGTATACCTTCCGTAAGAATCGACACTGTCTAACTTGACAAAGTCGAGGTCACAGTGAAATTCGAACCTATAGCGGTGAGAGTCGAGAAGGTTTCAAATGCAGCATCATGACCATCCAAGCCACTGAAGCACTTTTCATGAGGGTGGGTTTCCTGCATTTGAATAATTTTCGTAATATTTTGAGTTCTTCAAACCAATATAGACAGCACCATAAATGTTGTTAAGTTTAATGAAGATCCAACCAAAATGGTATGTACCTACTTGTGTACGGACAAGTTTAATTCAAGAAGATCTGATGGAAAGAACGGACATGTTTTCCTTTATAAAGATATATATATAATTTTTATATATATATATATATATGGTTTAATGGTACTTGTAAATGTGCCAATGGTGCCTCTGCATAGATGTATATACTGAATTACAGAATAGTACAGGACATCATATAATTTTTGCCAAATACTATTGAAGCACGACTTCAATAAAGTATTGTACTCCAGATGCAGCTGGTTCTTGCAAGACCTCGAGTTGAAATAATTTTGATGAAATATGGGATGGACAACACGCAACAACCACATATTGTGTTTTTTCTTTTATTTCTGTGATACTGCTTAGGTATGTAATATCTGAATGTTTATCAAAGCTATATTTTACAATCAGGCAATGCAATCTTCACAAAATTATAAAATAATATAATCTATTTAGAGTTCTTATCTTTATCGTATCAACGTTCAACACACACACACACACACACATAATATATCTATCTGTATATAACAAAATTGCATCTAACAGTATATCTGCCACTCAATATTTACATTTATTTAGATACAAGCTCCCTTTACTTTCAATGTAACAGGAATTAACAGGAAACGTCAATAATCGCCCGTAGTGACTATTCTTATTGATGTGTTCTAAAATCATTATACTGGAACTAATATGTTGCATCCTCTTTAAAGATTGGTGCAATTAGCAGTTCATGTCATAGGCAGTTTGTCATGTGATGTAAACATTATAGTATCCGTTTCATTGTGAAAACTTCCCACGATGTTACGATGGTATATTTGTTTTAAATAAATGTGTGATGAAAATTAAATGTTGAATTAAACCAACTGTTTTGTTCTAATTATTCCATTTTACATAAAAAATGTGTATGCAATAAAAAGGTTACTAGTATTAGATTTGTATTGGATATATGCACTCGTTCAGATGTCCCAATACAATTCTAATAACCTATCAATACGAGACATTACAAAATAACAAAATCGAAACCTTTTACAATAGCATACTGAATTGTCATTTTTATATGACTTAAAGAATAAAATGGGTATTGAATTGAATTGGTATACAGCATATTATAAAAATAATAAACAAAAGCCGTCGGATGGCAGTACGCTAGACTTTTTTTTAGACCTCGTCTATTTATTGAGCAACAAAGTTGAAAACGGAGCATAATTCTGTAAAATTCGCAACCAAGTTATGGTACTTGTTTGTACAGGTTCCTCTTATAATAGTGAATACATGTGTAAAGTTTCTGTCAATCAGTTTCTGAGATGAGCTCATTGAAAAAAAAAGAAAAGTAAAATCAACGTGAATGTACTCTCAAAAATAGAAGTTAAAAGTAGGATAACTGAAAAAACACCTCTTATATTTTTACACCTAACAAAACGCCTAAATATTTTTACACAAAACAGACTAAAAATAAAGAATTATTATTATTACTGGAAGTCTAATGGTATGTATGTAAATCTGTATTAATGTGTAGTGTTACATTATAAAACCAGTTTCTACAACTTTATCAAGCTTTAGATGCAGTCCATATTGCAATGCGCCCTAGTCATAATGCATTTTTGCAAGACATTGTTACAAAGTTCCTGCAGACCCAATACCATTGCCTGTCAAAGTATGGTTCCCAACCCATTTTCCCCTGGCAATGCAGAAGTTGGCTAAAAGGCAGTCACGTGAAAGTCATTAGTATGAACTATTGCCTTTAGAATGTTTCCTATTCGGTTCAATCTGATTTTGCAGTCAATAGTCTTTTTTTGCAGGTCAGTAGTCTGAGAATGATGTTAAGCTTTCCCATGACGTGACGTCATGCATGTAAACAAGTAAGGAAAAAGTAACCAAAGAAATGGAGTTTATACGATTCAATATAATAAAACAACTATCTACTTCCGTTTCAGAAAATAGTTAAAAACTATTCATCTCGGGAATGACCATTAACCCTCAGCAGTTTGTCTCGGTCATAAGTTTACTGCTTCGGGTCAATAGTTCGGGTCAATAGTCACTCACTTGGATGAATAGTTTTAACCATTAACCTCAACAGAAGTAGATAGTTGTATACTATACATCAAACAGGAGACCACCAGCGCCTTTAATAGACAAAGATCTGAACTAGCACTTTGTGCCACAAATTTGGCTGTACATGTAATATCAACTGAACATTCTGATAAAAGTAATTATAGATAAGTATTCCTATCTACTATCCCAACCATAAAATATAAACTTGTATTTAAATATGGTTTACGAAAATGAACTTTTATCTTTGTTTGCAACCATGTCATTTCTAAAGCACAAATCATTGATTCATTAGGAGCATCTAACAAAATGTATAAATCTTGTTCCATTCAGCTAACAAAACAATGCTGCCTGCAAACATAATACTACATACAGTATCGTTATTACAGCTAACACCTTAACAAGCCTTGAAATGTATTACAAAATCATTAAAATAAAACGGATCTTACATTCGTGACAGTGTATTACTGATTTTGAGACACAAGTTGGATAACATTATAGGATACGAGGCTCTGTCGTCTATCCTATCTTTTTATCCAATGAGTTTAAGTCAGTTATACACAGTCACGAATGTAAGGTTCTATTTATCACGTAACACACCTACGACATAATAGTTTCACTTCAATGTTGTCAATTATATAATTATAACCTTCCGAAATCGTAGAAGTGTTGATTATAGTAATTCAGTTAAACATATAGTCAAAAATAATTAGAATTGCAGGGTCCCCTGCGGCTTTCCAAACAAATGTAACGTTTCTAACATGCATTTTATAAAGTACCATTTCAAATAATAGATAAATATTTAAGGTGTCTGAACGTATTGTACGATATACTGTGCAAACAATTGGGACTTAATGTTCTACTGTACACACACACAGTGATTCAGTCCTCATTTGCATCTGTAATTCACTAGTGATCTAGAAGATCTGGTTCAATAACTGTCCACGATCCTTTCAATACATAATTACTTCGTATTAGTTTCAAATGTACTAAGAGTGGCCACAAAGCAAAATTAATAATTTTTGCCAACTGAAGGCCAGTTAACTCAGTTATTTCTAATCAAGTATGGCTGGTTCAAGAACTCATTCGAGATCTAAACGATATATACATGTAACTACTACATAATATTAGCAACAATGAAAAATTTGGAACATTGGTTACTTAAGGGCAGATAACACAATAGCAGTCTAATATGCCTGGTTCAAGAACTCATCTGAAAACTTATTGATGTATAACTACTATGTACATTTTGTGATGAGCAAATACAGAATTGAGGGGCTACAGTATCCACAAGGCAAAATCAAGCATGTTTACCAATTAATGGCAGAAAACTCGGCTATTTCAGCTGAAATGGTGTTTTACAGCCACCAAAGGTTATACAACAGGAATGAACATTCAAGGATCACTCATCCATTTAAATCTAGATAAAAAATCTGCAGTATGGGCCTAGAACATTCCTACATGCAGAACTGCAGTTGCAGCATATCCTGTTGTGAACATTCTTGGCCAGTACAGCTATTACTAGAAAGAGGTTCCACAGAACACTTGTGTGTAATTATTTCAGCAAGTACAATCTAACTATAAAGTTTGAAGACGGGCATAAATCTGCATTGGATAATTGATAGGGATATATAGTATAAAGTTTCATGAACATGTCAAAACATATTTTGCCAAGTTATGAGCTATATCAGATTGCAGGTTAAAGTTTTATAAAAAAGGGGCCTTACTCTGCCAAAATGAGTCAGGGTAATTGGGGTTTTAGGGCCAACACAAGAAAGGTTATATGACGCCAAACAGAGATGAACATGCCAGACTCATCCTCCATTTACATCTAGATAAATATGGAGAATGGGCCTCGAACCTTCTAACCTGCAGAAATGCAACAAATTCTGTTGTAGACACTCAATTTATGATGGAGCCACGTTTCCTCATGAAGACCTTGAATGAGCATGATAAAAAAATGACGAAATGAACATAGGTCACATACTTTTCAAGTTATGTCCAGTTATGAGCTTGGTTAGGTTGTAGGTTAAAGTTTTATGAAATGTGGCGTAACTCGGCCGAAATGAAAGTTAACTAATTGGACATGTGCAACAAAATTACTTGGGTTAAGATAAAGATGTGTGTGAAGTTTAATGAACAAAGGTCAAATAATTTTTATGTTATGTACAAGTTTAGGTTACAGGTTAAAGTGTGAGGAACGACGATGGACAAAGTGATCCCTAAGTGTCTGCCATGCTATGTGGGCGACACAATAAAACCGAGTGGTATATATTGATTCGTTAAGGTCAAGTACAACTTTTATATAAACTAAAGGTGATCTAAAAGATGCACCAGTCCAAACAATCTCACTGTGTTTCAATTTTAGTTTCACTGAGCAATGAACAAGACCCCTTGATCAGTAACTTGATACTCATTATTTTTAAAATAACTACAGTAAGAGTTCATTACTCTTGTTGTTGTTCATTTCTTAAAAGAGGATTTCTTCATAATTAGAAGCAGTGAGTTGCTTAGCAAATTAAACCCCGGCAAGAAATCCTTTCAACAGAAAAGATGACCAGCTAATGGAATAATAATTGCTCCATAAATACCTTTCCTTAAAGTGAATTAATTTCCATTTTGTTATGTAATATGTACCATTTTTAAGAGCTTGTGTACTAATGGCAAATAAGTTAAAGAGAATGTAGCAACACAGCCAAACAATCTCTTGTATGGACTTCAGAAAAACTGGGAAAAGCGTGAAAGAATTATCAAAATCGGATGACAAACAAAAAAGATATGACCATAATCATTTGAAGGTTGTTCTAAAAAAGATATGGGAGCCGCCATTTTGAAAACTATGACGTCATAGTTTCAAATTACCATATATGGAATATGAATAAATATTATTTAAACGGCCCTTAAGATAATGCTATAAGGAAGCCCATGGCCAAATTTGGTTGTGCTAGGATAAGAAATGTAAGAGACGAAGACGTGAAAACTTTATCCTTTATGTGGGACACCGACGTTATTACATAAGCTCTCTTATTTTTCAAATAGTCATGCTAAAAATAGAAGGCAATTAATGCATAGCCATATCTGAAAATAACTTCTGAGTTTTTGTTGAAAAAAATAATACAAAAAAACTTTATTAACCTAAAAATACATAACCAAGTTACACCATTGACTAACGATCATTCTGATATAATTATGTAAATTTAATATCAACTGAATAACATTTTTACAGCTGATGGTAGTTTGCTTCATGTAGAAAATTACAGAAAGAAAAATCCCTCAAATTGTCCTTCAGACACTGTTGTTTTACCTATGATAGGATTTTCATAAGTTATTGTAACACAAGTATGACGTTTCCTTATGACGTTTGATGACAAGCCATTCACCCCAAAAAATGTTAACCCGTCCCCCTTCATACAAACTAATGTGTATTTAATACCCGCTTTTAAAGTGACTGCTTCTTTAAAGGCTAAGGTACCGACATCAGCTGTAAAATCAAGCCTAGTCTTACACCTTTGAAGCAAACTGCCATCAGCTGTCTGATGTAAAGATAGGCTAAAAATAAAAGAACTTCCAGATTTACCAAATAAAGACACTGCTTTTAATTTTATATCATCAGAAGAAGACATAATAATCCGGTCGCCATTCATTGCATCATTCTGCCAAGATGGCTCACTCGATATTTTATAGAAACGTCTAACCTGTACAATTCCATTAATATCAGATACAGATCTGTCACGTTTAAATGGTATATCTGGAAATTCTACATTATCTTCGCAAGACAGATACAGTAAAATCTTATTGCATAAATCACTCGGAACAAAGTCCTGGGGAATACATTTACTTACAAAGTATTCAACACTCATGTTTAAAAAACAGATATGGGGATACAATTTCTCCCATAAAACTGCTGGGTCTGAATCTTGGGCATCAACCCAGTCCAGTAGATGATCAAAGAGAAATTCCTCTTGAACAGACAAAGTGTCACGTGAAATAATTTCAATGACTAAATTCATCGGAAGAGAGTAAAAATGTTCATGGTCACACAAAATAACATCTATGTTGCTGTCAATAAACAGTAAACAGTGATCACTGACAGCACCAAGTAAATAAGTAAAGGCAGTCTGCAGTATAAAAAAGATTGTTTTACTACATATACTTTCAATCAAAAATGCAACACACACATTTTTCAATTCGTCAAACAAAAAATAATCACAGCACTGAAGTGTCTTCTCAACAATAATAATATTAACAGGAAAATCAGTTCCATACATGAAGTGAATCATTGATGCAACAATTTCATCAGGAAACATGCTACAATCAATTAACTGAGGTGAGTCAGCCTTTTGCCATAATTCATCCAGCCTCGTCCGAAAAAATGATGCGTTTAAACACAATATAATAGAGTGGCATTTAATACAATTTTTAGATTCCAATTCTAAAGTTACATCACACATATCACCAGCTTGAAAAGCAGACTTTAATTTTAAAGCAATATCAGACATTATGATGTTCGGATAATATCGATAGCAGAGTAGGTTGTATTTTGTTTACAGTATCATATACATGTAGTTCCTTATCAATCAAAGAAGCACATTTTAAAGAAACACATGTACAATAACAATGGAAGTATTTTAAATACTATATGAACAATAAAGGTTCAGGATGAAATAAAACAGAATGTTGGCTGACATCTTGATGAAGAATAGGCTAAATAAAGCTTGAGGTGCCTAAGTCTGGTGTTACTGATCTATCTGGCTGGTTTCGAGCTTGGATATAAACAATCTGGAAAAAATTACAATTTTTACATTGGTGAAATAATTAGAGACAGTAGACTAATACGTAAAAAAACTTATTTTTTTATGGAGACTGATTTTTAAACTGTTAAAATGACAAACTTTGTGTATAGGTGGCACTGTATCAAAAATCATTTAACAACAAGAGGCCCAAGGGCCATTATCGCTCTACTGGCTATATGGAGTCGGTGTTTGAGGATGGGGGGTAAATTGTGGCAAACATGACAAAACCCTGAGCAAACTGGCAGTCTAGTCAAACAAATTACTAACTTCAAGTTCCCCTAGTTGTTCCCATGTAGAGCAAAAACTCTGAAACAGTACATTACTGCAACTTCAGGTCCCCAAAGTTGCACCCATTTAGAGGCCACAACTCCGGTGTTACTGATCCGATCTGGCTGGTTTATTAACTTTTTGTCCCAGCTTTTATTGATATTAACAAAATGTGCAAGTTTGGTAAAGATCAAATAATAAATTAAGGTCCTGAAGTCTTCACCAGGCAGACAATGGCATTTTTCAGCAAAGCAAGGGCCATAACTCTGGTGTTACTGATCCAATCTGGCTGATTTTCGAACTTGTTCGCACTGTCATTGGTATTAACAATATGTATAAGTTTGGTAAAGATCGAATAATAAACGAATGTGCTCGCGTGTTCACAGGGCAAAATATCGCATTTTTTGTTAATTCAAGGGCAGTTACTCTGGTATTACTAAGCTGATTTTGCAGGTTTGCGAACTCATACAAGCTCTCATTAATATAAAGTTTGGTTCAGATTGCATGAAAAATGAAGGGGCTAGAGTGTTCACAAGGCAAAATATAGCATGTTTCGCTAATTCAACTGCAGTAACTCTGGGGTTACCAATTCGATCTAGCCGGTTTCCGAACTCATCCGAGTGCTCATTGATATAAAGACTTTGGCCAAGTTTGGTTAAGATCGCATGAAAAATGAAGGGACTGGAGTGTCCAAAAGGCAAAAGTTAACGGACTACAGACGGGCGATGGACTACACGTCATCCCAATAGCTCTGCAGTAGAGCTTAAAATTACAAGTGCACCACTTACAGAACGGATAAACTGTACGAAATATATTATACTAAGGCCATAATAAATTAATTGCTAGTTTATCATCCAAATTTATTTTAAAATGGGGCGGTAAAATTTTAAGTTTTACTTTATACTAAAAATGGAATATTGCCTCGGCAAAAATAGAACACTTACTACTAGGCACTTTCAAGATAGAAAACACATTTGTAATAGTGTTTTATACTTTCAGGCACATATACTTTTCAGATTTTTTTTTGGAAGAAATAAAAATGGCTGGGGCGGCATTAGCATTCCTGTGAAGTAGTTTCAGAGCAATAGTCACTACAAGTTTTTTTACGATACTACTCAAAATTTGCTTAGGATCACTTTTTCGCTGTCTAAATTTCTTATGAAATAAATAGCATTATTTCTATTTAACATGACATTATTTAGGGCAGTGTATTGTCATGTGATCTCATGAATTGATTCAAAATGTGGAATTGTTGAAGTATCAATGAAATTACTATCGTTACTAAGAATTAATTTCTAATAAATTATATGGAAGAATAAAAGTGATCCTTAACAAATTTTGAGAAGTACCGGTACATGTCAACAAAGATGGCTGCTGGCTGCCATGTTTAATGTCGAATCAAAATTAATTTTCAACAAGGATGCTGTTCATTTTAGAATAAGTTCCATATCAATAATACTTATAGTTTTGAATAAGGCCAAATAAAATTATACCTGTGTTTACTGTAACATTGCTGAAAAAAATTGGGTAGGTAGGTAGGCATTTTATTTTATTTTTTTATTTTATTTTTTGGCGAAGTTAATTTAAGGTGGCGATGAGCTTTGATGAATGGGAAAATGTGGTATTTTAAAAACTACAATAGATAACAATATGAAATTGTGTATACATGTGTTATTGTTTCCCAAAAGGCATGGCAACAACTGGATCTTTTCCCAATCACTTGCAATTATTGCAAAGGGGTAAAACAGTTTAATTTATTTTTCGCAAGTCCGGAAGAGGGTCAGTTCCAACAGCAGGACAATGAGCACATGAGTCGGCAGTGATAGCGTGAACATAATTATTAAAAAAAAAAAAAAAAAATCAATAAAAAAAAAAAATGATTTGGGGGTGTTTTCAGCGGGTCGGTCGGGTTACAGTAAACTCAGGTATAATTTTATTTGGCCTAAGTAGTCTGGGCTTTTCCATTAAGACATGCCCAGGACCCCAGGAAGGCAATGTAATGAACCCGATTTTCCAAAAATTGGTTCTTTAAACTCAATTTTGCATCTATGGGTGGGTGTTCCAATTTCAAAATGCATTCCTGGGGTCCTTGATGTTTTAATGGAACAGCCCTCACTTTTAATTTGCTTTTTTAATATTTTTAGACATGGTG